>CM038797.1:52205228-52591652 GCA_021764765.1 Vicia sativa | reverse complement strand
GAGTTTCCAATCTATCGGGATATTTTCTGTTTATTGTCTCTAATTTTTTGCTGGACCGCCTTTTTGAGTTTGATCCACAGGAACTCATTTTTGCCCTAAACCCGCCCTTTTTCGGGTTTTAGACTTACCGAGCTGTTCTTTTGCTTTTTAGACAAAGTATTTCTTGTGCATCAGCATTCACGGATCGCGAGGTTCATCACCGTCCATGGTTGTGAGTCATAGCACCGCCGAGAAAAGCTTCTCTGACGATGTATGGGCCTTCGTAATTAGGAGTCCATTTTCCCTAGAATGGTTGAAAAGACAAAATCTTTTTAAGCACGAGGTCGCCTCTCGGAATTCACAGTCGAGACCTTTTTGTCGAAGCTTTCTTCATCCTTCTTTGATATAGTTGTCCATGACACATAGGGTCGGTAGCTTTTCTTGATTAAGTTCATGGTCGTATCGCTTTGACACCATTCGGCCTCGGATAACTTAGTTTCCATGAGAACTCTCATTGATGGAATCTCAACTTCTACGAGAACCTTTGCTTCCATGCCGTATACTAGAGAAAAGGAGTTTCCCACATTGAAGTGCGTCTTGAAATCGATACCTATCTGAAACAAATGGCGACATTCGTGCCCGGTCTTTGTGGTGATGACCATCTAGGCGATCTTTTTGATGTTCTTGTTGGCGGCTTCAGGCGTCGTTCATCTTTGGCGGTAAGGAGATGAGTTATGATGCTCGATCTTGAATTCCTCACCGCAGTTCTTTCATCATTTTGTTCAAGTTTGATCCATTGTTTGTAATGATCTTACTTGGAACTCCATATCGGCAAATGAGGTTGTTCTTGATGAACCTCACAACCACTTGTCTTGTGGCGTTGGCGTAAAGATCTTGCTTGACCCATTTGGTGAAGTAATCAATAGCCACTAGAATGAAGCGATGTCCGTTGGGCGCTTTTGGTTCGATCATCCAATCATGTCGATGCCCACATGGAGAAAGGCCATGGAGAGAGAGAGAGCGTTGAGTAGAGTCGGTTGGCACATGGATCTTATCTGCGTGATCGGCACTTGTGACATCTTTTGGCGTGTTCTGACAATGGATTCCATTGTTATCCAATAGTACCACACTCTCAAAGTTTTCTAGACATTGCATGTCCATTTGAATGGGTTCGAAAGGACCCTTCATGCCTTCGTGGACTATTATACCCTTCGTGGCAGCATCGGCGAGGACCATGTCGAAGTTTCTTTTGTATAGCACATCTTCATTCAAGAAGAAATTTCTAAAAGCCTCCTTAGAGTTTTCCTATCTTTGTCGATGCCTCAGTGGGTACTCTCGAGTTTGAAGAAACGTTTGATGTCGTGGAACCACGGTTTATCATCGAAGCCTTGATTGCAAATACATCTTGAGTCTTTCAAAGGCGTCGATCACGGATTTTAAGCATATCGTTCCAATGGTTGACTTTGAACATGGAAGATAGAGTGAGGCGTCGCCATTCGATTTTGATCTCGAGGATATGATGCGGTTCAACTTTGTTGAAGAAAGTCAACAAACGTCTTGCATAATCTACGTAAGGAATCAAACCAAGATGATGAGTTTCATACTTGTCTTTGATTTGGTTGATCACAGTTGAATCTCCATATATGTCAAGGATCTTGATCCTCAGTCGATAGCTTCTTGATACCATGATACAAGCTTCATATTACTGCGATGTTGTTGGTGCAATCAAATAGCAATCTGGCGGAAGCGGGATATGAGAACCCTCGGGAGTAATGATGGCGCCCAATTCCATTGCCAAAGACATTAGCTGCTCCATCAAAATTAAACCCCATCTAGATTACGGATCGGGACCTTCTTCGAGGCAGCGGTTCGTCACAATCTTTCATCTTCAAGTACATAACATCCTCGTCGAAATCAAACTTGAGAGATTGGTATTCGTTGATCGGTTGATAAGCCAAGTGATCGGCAAATGCTTCCTTTAACGCTTTTGAGCAGTCTTGGATGTCATATTCGAGATAATAGCATCTGCCATCGAGCAATTCTTCCTGAAGGCGGGCTTTTCAAAGGCGTACTTGATTGGATCCATTTTGGAGATTAACCAAGTCGTGTGATTGATCATGTCTTGGCGGAGCGTTTTGAAGCCCATACAAAGCACAACATGTTTTCTCGAGCATGGAGTAGAGTTTCCGCGATCTGTGAACTTTTTACTCAAGTAGTAAATGGCATGCTCCTTCTTACGGTTTCATCTTGATGTCCAAACACGCACCCATGGAATCTTCTAGCGGTAAGGTACATGATTAATGGTCTTCCTTCATTGGGGGAATGTATAGGTGGTTACGGCGGTATTCCTTGATCTTGTCAAGCGCTTTGGCAATCTTACATCCACACAACCTCTTGATTTTTCGGAGCTTGAATATCGGCCAGTGTTGATCATTTGAGAGATAAATCTGGAGATGTAATTCAACCGTCAAGAAATCCTCTTACTTGCTTTACGTATGTGGCGTAGGCATTTCTTGAATAGCCTTGACTTTGTCGGGGTCAACTTCAATACCTCTTTGTTGACGATGAAACCTAGGAGTTTTCGGATCTTACCCCAAAGGTGCATTTGTTAGGATTCGGTAATTTGAAATTTCCTAGTCGTTGAAACAACTTTAAGAGATATTCTATATGTCTTCTTGATTGTGAACTTTGCTATCATGTCATCCACGTAGACTTGATCTCTTTGTGCATCATGTCATGAAAGAAGAGTAGTCATTGCCCTTTGGTAAGTTGCCTGGTTCTTTAATCAAACGACATTACTTTGTAGCAATTGCCCCATGGCGTGATGAAGGATGTTTTCTCCATGTCTTGAGGCCATTCGATCGATTGTAACGGGAAAGTCCATGAAGGAAAAGGCGTTGAACTTTGCGATGCTATCTACTAGCATGTCGATGTCACGGTGATGGGAAATCATCTTTTGGACTAGCTTTGTTCAAGTCGGTAGTCAACACATTCGACCTTTCCGTCTTTCTTGGAGCAGGCACTATGTTGGCTAGCCATTGAGGATATTTAGAGTGACGAGGAAACTGCGTGTTGCTTTTGAACTTCCTTTTGATTTTGTCGGCCATTTCGGTGAACTCTTCTCGATCTGTTTAAGCGGTGGACACTCCGGTCTTAATGGTGATGCTCACGATCTTTGGTATCTAAACTTGGCATGTCTTGGTAGGACCAAGCGAACACATCGCGTATTCTTTGAGAAGATCTATCGGTTTACCCTTGGCGTTCTTTGTCAGTAGAGCTCCGATGTTTACTTCTTTTTGTCTTCCTCGAACCTAAGTTGATTGCTTCGAAAGGCTCTTTGTGGGTTGAATGATTCTTTCCTCGTGCTTAAGTAGTCGAGAAATCTCATCAGGATCTCTTCTTCAACTTCTTCCTCGGCGACTTCACTGGGGATTTCAAAGTCGGGAGAGAGCATAGAGTTATTGCATTCAATGGATTTGTCCATCTGCATATTTGATTTATGTTTGATTAACTCTTCTCTTTTTTTTTTTGAAAAAGTTAATGTGAAAGTGTATCGATTATTATTATATTTTTGAAGATTTTTATTGTGTTTTTAGGATTATCATTTCCAAGAAAGGGTAAAAAAGAAACACAAAGTGTGGAATCAAAACAACGCTTTTATTTATGATTCACAATATGAAACAGGGCCCTAAAATACAAACTCATTTGTCTTGGGCAAGACAAAGAGAAATTATTTAAAATCTAAACCCTATAAAACATCTCTTCGCTTTGGTAGGCGAGTTCAAAACAAAAGCAAAATAAACTACTTAGAACTATGAACATTAGTCCGAACTTCGGGCTTCAATAATGTGGCGAACTCCTTGGAAGTCAAGATACTCGGTAGTTTTCCACTTGGCTTAGTTCTTGAATAGACTTTGGTGGTTGGTCGAGCAGGCTTTGAAGACTACGGGCGATTGACCTTGCCTTTTGTCTTCTTGAGCGATCTTACGCTTGATGGACGGATCGAGAAGCATGGGATACAACATATGTATTTCCCATTGGCATTGAATTTGAATGCGAGGATGTTCTCAATCTTGAGTGAAGAGACTCATTGTCGGCGACACTTTCTAGTCATTATCCACGATCTTGATAATTACGTTGATGTAGTGATAGTTAAGATGCGGTTTAACAAATTCAGGCGGCGTTAAGCGAGATCTTCATTGGAACCTCAATTGGTTGATGAGATCGAGAAGATGTACACCTCTTACGGTTGACTAGGATACTCAAAAGAATCACCCATCCGGTTGGTTTGGATATCTTCAGTCGATTTTGAGCTTTCGGCTGATGTATTTTTCACCATGTAGTCAAACTTTCCACTTGGTTCTCCGGTATCCCAAACTTGAAGAAGGTGGATTGGATTTTCATTCTTTTGTAGGGACATGCCTTTGAATTGATTAGTCGGAGGATAAAATGGTGCGTCTGATTCTTCACAGACACATATTGAGCTAGTAAGATAAGTGCTCCACTCTTGGATCGAGAGAGATCATCTTCATCACCTTCATTGGTAAGAACATTAACCTCTTGAAGAGAGGGTTTAAGAAACCCCAGTGGAATACTTCTGATTGGCGAAGTGTTTCATCCTTTCTTGTCTTTAGGAAATCTGGGCAAACCCGAGCCCGGCCTTTGTCTCGTTGTTGTGAGGTTTATTACTTGTCCCGACCTGCTGACATTACCATCTTTCACTACGCTCGCTTCTTTGTAAGAGGAGATAGATGATCTGCTTTTGCTTGTAGATTCATCTTCTAACGGATGTCCTTGGGCATCCCTTCAACGTCGTTGGGCGTGATGAAAGAAAAGTTGGATAAATGGTTACTAGTAAGGCTTGTTCACGATGATGGTTACTAGCTTCCATTCTTTGTGAACTTGGTTTTGATGGAAGTGGATGTCCGCGCTCACCTTCGTGTATCCATGGTCTTCCTAGCAAACAGCATGTAGTTTGCACATCCATGACACGGAAGGTGATTTGGAAGGTATCGGGAATGTCGTCATGGAATCGACTTCCCCATAGCAATTTCCTTGACCCATCAAGGCTCTTACCACTATGTCATTGAACTTCATCGGTGTTCCTTTGTAAGATAAGCGAGTAAGAGTCGTTTTGGCATTACGTTTAAGGATGAACCGTATCTACTAGTACATTGGACAAAGAATCGATTGGAAATCATTGAGATATCACGAGCAGTTGATCTTTCCTTCCTCAGGAGTTCTTCATCACTTGAAGCTTAAATTGTTGCAAGCGGTTATGTTGCCTACAATTCCACCAAATTGATCTGTAGTCGTCGGGATCTCGTAAGCTTGATCTAGCACTTTCATCAAAGCTTCGGTGGGCTTGAATTGATAGAGACGATATCGAAATCTTGGAGGAGTCTTCATGGTGATCCAACTCTGTACTCGCTTTTCTTGATTAACTTCAAAATTTCATCGAAATCTGAGTTGACGTTGGTTCCATCAGATGGTCCAACGTTTATATTTGAATTACCAACGGGAATCCTCGTGGGGTTCTCGGGAGGTGTATTAACGGGACTTTGTCCGACAGTGGGAACAACAGGCGGCTTTGGCGGCAACGGAGTATGTACACGTCCACTTCGCGTTACTCGTCCAATCTCAGTTATGTTAACATTCGCTGAAAGAGTTGGCATGGGTTTCTCCTTCCCATCTTCTATAATAGTCGCACTGTATTGATAGGGAATTGCTTTGTTAGAACTGTATGGAACAGGACCGGGTAAACAGATCACCAAAGGAGACTTTGGAACCTTTGAACCGTTATATTCAATTTCCTCGCACTTAGGTGCGTTAAAACAGGGGATAATGACGTTTACCGAGAATTTCGAGTTGATATCACGAGACTAAAAGCTCATGCGAGCGCCTACCATATTCACGTCATAGTCATTTCGTTTCGAAGATCGTATGTCACCAATGTCTAATAATCGTTGAATGTACGCTCTTATGGTTGGACATCCTCGAAAATCCTCAAGGCATTAAAGCCGTGTAATCGTGTTTAGCAAAAGCACCCATTGTATTGTATGTATCATGGAGTTGTACCAAACTTTCTCTTATCAGATTCATATCTGTGACAAGATACCGATCTGTATTCCTTAGTATCAAATTCACGGTATGTCCACTATGATTAGGAAGTGGATTTGCTTGCACATTTGGATTTGTGTTCCTAAAGGAAAGAAGATTAGACCTTACTAACCTTTGTACTTCAGCTTTTAGGGCGATGCAATGCTCGAGATCATGACCCGGTGCCCCTTGATGAAAAGGGCAAGATACATCTGCTTTGTACCACCATGGCAATTTTTCTGGTACCGGGGGTGGTGACCTTGTTTGCACAAGATTCCTTTCTATCAATGCAGGATATAGTTCTGTGTATGTCATCGGTATTGGATCAAATTGTGAGACCACAGGTGCACGGTTCGATTGTTGTATTCTTGAGCTTTTGTTGTCGAGGTTGTTGAGTTTTTGAGCTGAGGGGAAATTCTTGTATTTGGACTTGTATTATGACTGGTGCTATGGCGACAACTCATTGTTGTCGACTGACATTCTTCCTTGGTTTCCCTCGGGATACCATTCCTATGTCATGTTCCTTTTTCTTTGGAAAACTGGTTCCAACCCTTTTAGTTCCACTGGAAGATCCTATTTCTTTGACTAGGCGTCTGTTGAACTCCTTCCTCTAATCGCATTCCCATGCTTACCATCTCGGGAAATCTCGGGGCGCTGGCGATCATTCGTTCGTAGTAAAATGGGCCAAGAGTGTTTAAGAAAACCTTGGTCATTTCCTTCTCCTCTAACGGTGGGTTGACTTGGGCAGCAATTTCCCTCCAACGTTGGGCATACTCTTTGAATGTCTCTTTTTCTCTCTGAGATATAGAGCGGAGTTGATCCCGATCTGGAGCCATGTCCAAGTTGAATTTGTATTGTTGGACAAAGGCTTCACCTAGGTCATTGAATGTTTGGATATTCGCGCTGTCTAGTCCCATGTACAACTTCAGTGCGGCACCGGTGAGACTATCTTGGAAATAGTGAATTAACAATTGGTGATTGTCATTGTACGTAGACATTTTCCTAGCGTACATCGTAAGATGACTCTGCGGGCAGGAATTTCCTTTATACTTTTCAAAGTCAGGGACTTTGAACTTTGCAGGTATCCTTACGCGAGGAACTAAGCACAAATCATGGGCATTTTTCCCAAACAATTCCTTTCCACGGATTATTTTAATCTCAAGCTGCATCTTATGGAGCTGTTCTTGGAGATTATCCATCTGGCCACGAGGATTCGTGTTGTCGCCTGGATTATGATAGACTTCTTCATCTGCAGTAGTGTGAACTACAGAAGCTGAGTTCATCATGATTGGTTGAGAAACCGTCATAGTGACTTGCGAAAAGGTTACTCCATGTTGTGGAGTAAGTGTTGAGTTCTGTAAAGTAGGCACCTCAAGCGTGGTTGTTTGTACACAGTAGGTTGGCGAAACCCGATGCGAAATTGAAAGGCATGCCCATGGATAACCTTCGGCATCTGAAGAGTGAACTACTGGCTACAACAGTTGAAGCGGAGTAGTAGTGATTTCGAAATCGTCGCTTGATTTTGATCTGCTCAATGTTGCTTCTGCGACTTTCTTGTGATTTATGAACTTACCAAAGTGTGAGTCTCTCCACCTCTTCTTGCAGTGTTGTCAATGTGCTCTGAAGCTCCATATTTTCTTGCTCAAAGCCTTCCATTATTTTCCTTATTTTTGAGCAGTATTGTATTACGAGTTGGTACGTGGCGTGGTGAGAAACTCTAAGGCAAGCGACAGATATTTTCCTTTACGGAAAAAATTCCAAAGATCGGACTCTAAACAACAAACTCGATGCAAAGTATGATGCATGATTATGAATGCAAAGAGAAAATAGTTTCCAAAATTTTACTAAAAGAAATTTAGCAAATATTTGGATGGAAAACTTATTTTATTGATTTTGAAAGAAGATTACAACAATTTTTTTTGAGCATAGCTCAAACAATGATAAAATAAATGATAAAATTACAATCTAAACTAATTAATCGTCCTCATCGGATGAAGATCCAAAGCTTGATGTAGCTTCAACTTGAGATTTCCTTTCCATAGTGAGCTTTTAGTTCGACTTTCTCGGCTTTTAGCTTCGATGACTTTCTTCCATTCATCGGGGCGGATCGTGGTTGTCATTTCCTCAAGCTTTCTTTTTCTTTCTTTGATGTATCTTTTGATCGCGTTATCTTTCGTGAATCTTCTCATCTTTCTCCATGAGCCATTCATCTTGGAAGTAGAGCATCTTTTCATGATCTTTGACTTGCTTCTTAAGCTTCTCATTTCGAGATCGTCTTAAAGAACTTGTCTTCCAAAGCCTTTTCTCGAAGCCTCATCTTGGAAAGCTTCTTGGTATTCTCCATAGTCTCAGCGGGAAAATTGTTGATCTGGGTTGCTTGAGAACATGGGTTCTTCATAAGCATAAGGCATTGAAATTCCTTTGCTCTTTTCACCCAAGTGTAGATTTCCATGGCTACACAATTCCTTGCATTACCTTTTCCTTCCTTCGGATGTGATGTCAAGCTCGATCATTACGGCTTTCAATCCTTGAGAATCCTCCCTTCATGATAGAAGTAGCTCTCCCGTAAAACCAAGAGGTTTACTAGAGTTTGCATACCGAGTTGACGTCTCGCCAAGAATGGGTTGTAGTTGATTCCTCCTTTTGTACCAATAGAGAGGTCGTTGGCAAATTCTCCACAACTTTCAATGATTTCCATCTCATTTATGCCAAGGTATACCAATGGATATCGTCGTTTGTAAAGACATGAGTCTTGAGACCAATGCCAATCGTCTTTGTTTCGCGGAAGATAGGAGATTTAGGCAAGTGTGAGACAATCCATTTGAAAAATAGGTACCTGACACACAATAGTTCCATCTCCTTGACGATTCCTATGATGAATGGAGAAATCGTGTCACCAAGCAAAGTGGGAGCGGGATTTCCAATCGGAAGATCCTTATGGCATTGATATCAACGAAACTTGGGACGTTGGGAAACAACACCAATCCATAGATGAGTAAAGCTAAAATAGCTTCAAAGGCTACCATACTACCGGCGGAGAATTTAAGAGCCTTCTCCATTAGGAACTTTGAAGTTAGTCCTAAGAGTTTTCCTTTGGTAGTTAGGTTTTGTCTATCTCGATTTCTTTAAGTGAGTCATTGTTGCAATGGTGGTGACTTAGGAATGGCTTCAAACCATTGAAGGCACTTTATCGATCTTGAGATACCTAGGATGTGTCGTACTCTTCAAAGTAGGCATCAAGTGATAGTCGGGAATGTGAAACAACGATAGATGGATCGTGGCGAGCGAAAGTTTTGAGAAGTCCTTCATCAACGTTAGTGTTGGGATAGTTAAAAGAGTTCCATAGCGTTTTACGAAATCCGGGGATCTTCTACCAAGGATGCTAACTCTTTAACTTCCTACATCGAGAATTCTAAAGCGTATCTCTTGGTGAATCTTCCTCGGCGTCCATCACTCAACCTAAAATATTTACAAAGAAAATCTCTAAATTCTTTGGAAATGGGAAGAGAAATGAAGTTTTTGAATGAATGCATGAATGCCACAAACATGGTTAGTAGTTATACACACGGTCAGCGTTCGATCACGAGCATGAGGCCAGCGATAGGAATCAAGCGTGGGTAAGTTCTAAGGGCTTATTCATACGTGAAACGGGTTCTCACGATGTCTGAGCTCAACGCTTCTCTTTGAAATATTATCGGTTGTTGAATACTCAAGTCCAATAATATTTTTCGAAAAACTTGTCTGATCGTAGTCTCGCATGACAATTATTCTAAGCTTACGCTGAATAATTTACGCACTACATCCTAAATGGCCAGATGGGTTATGTGTTCTCGACCCTCGACCGTTAGTTTTCTTGAAAGCAAAATGTCTTCGCAAATACTTGCTAAACACAAATGCTCCCAAGACAACCTCCACTGAGAGAGAGATTTCAAATTAACTCCGTAAGTACTGAGACTTCTCACAAGTTAATAGGACTATACCCCCACCTAGATCTTAACATGTTTCTTAAATCCGGGTTAGGATTTTTTTCCATCAGATGAAATCGCGAAAAGACACAATAAAGCAAAACAAACATGTGCACATATGAAAGCTTAACCCCTCTTTTTCTTTTTGAAAACAAAAAAAAGCTTGGTGCTCAAGAGCAGAGTCACATTTTTTTTTGAAAATCAAAGTTTTAGCGTACTCCCCAGCAGAGTCGCCATTTTTTCTGTTCGCGTTAAAAAGTGACGCGCTAGGGAATCGAATCTAAATTCGGATTCTCTGGCTCGAAACGATTTACTCTTTTGATTTGTTTATAAAGATGCCGCGAGCATCAAGCTTTATTATTTTCAACACAAGAAAAATGATTATGAAAAAGGGGAAAGCTGTTAATACCCTCAATTGATTTGATATGCATTACGACTAGCGCAAACTAGACGTAACACATTGGGGAGATTCCAGGTAAGGGGGTTTGTTATATAAAGGGAATAGATGGAGCACCCTAAATATATATATAGTTATCTATAGCTTTATATATGAATATGTTTGATATGTTTGTGTGTTTTAATTGCTATTTCTATGATTGGGAAAGTTTCTCCTTTGGGTTTTTAAGAAGGATAGATTATGTGGGATCCTAGGTTTTGTTATTATTGTGCTCGCAAAGATCATTGGGATCTTCTGCATACATATCCCTTAATGGGAATCCGAGCATTTGATCTAAAGGGATCTATGGTTTGTTTGGTTTGAGGGAGAAAGAAATTTTGCTCGGCAAGGATGAGACCTTGTGCCTACGTATTCTCAAAGGGATGTTTAGAAAGTCAGAGCAATCGTAGTTCCCACTTATGCTAGTGGAAGCAACAGGAATTATTAAGAGACACAGACAAATGTCATCTTAATGAAAAATGTATCTAATCTATTTCATCACATACATTTTTTGATGGATTGAATCTTTCATCGTAAGTCATAGGTGTTTTTCTTGAGTGTACAAGCGTTACCACTTACGAGTTTTTAGAAAGATGTTTGAAAAAGATGATTGAATCTTTTAATTGTAAGCATTGGGTGTTTTGCTTGAATATACAAGCGTTACCACTTACGATTAAGAGATGTTTTTGTTTGAAAAGAGTTTGAAAAGTTTTTTTGATTGTATGTGATGTGATAGATGAGATACTTCTTCCATAGAGATGATAGATGTCTAAATCTCTAGGATAAATTGATTGGATAGAGGAATGCTTTTAAGAAGCCCATGGGTCCTTGTATTGTTAGCCCAAGATGAGGCATTCCGAGGGTCATCGAGGGTCATCGAGGGTCCTTCTATGAAGCTCAAAAGGAAGCTATAGGGTATGGCTGGCTTTGGCTTTAAGAGGGATTTCACCGGGAAACCATCCTCTTAGGATTTCAAGAGCAATTTCACCGGGAAATTATACTCTCTGGGTTCTATCCTAGTGCGGGTGATTCTTTGTATTGGAAGCCCAATAGGAGGCTGTTAAGAGATTTCCTGGTCTCTTTCTTTGTTTGATGCCCAAGAGAAGGCTAAACTCAATAAGGAGTTCTTTTGAACGAAGCCCAAGAGGAGGCTGACTCAGCAGGGGAGTGTTGTCTTATATGAAGCCTAAGCGGAGGCTAAACTCAGATGAATGAGTTTTCTTATATGAAGCCTAAGAGGAGGCTGAACTCAGATGAAATGAGTTATTTTGTACAAAGCCCAAGAGGAGGCTAACTCTGTGGGGAACCTAATGGTTAGACTAGTTGTTATGTTATAACTAGACAGTTATATAAACAAGTGTATGAAGTTTATTCACAGGAGTTTATGAAGGAAATATAAACAAGTGTGTGTAAAACGAACGTTTAAAATGAGCGTAACTTGATTATTTACAAGTTTGAATGTACAAGGAAGTAAATATGTACACGAATGAGTATTTATGTACAAGGAGAGGTGGATGTACATAGGATGGTTGGGACTTACACCGTGAGGGAGGCCCATTGGTTTAAAATAAGTTTCACCGAGAATAATGCTCCTTTTAATACCAATGGTATTCAGTGTATATACAAAAGAAATGAAAACAAACGGACGAAGTTTGTCTGTACTTTGAGTATTTACAAGGTATCTGTATCATGTACAAGTAAGATTGGTATGTACATAAAAGAATTGGATATGTACAAGGAAATAATTATGTACATAAAAAGAATTTTGGGACTTACACCGTGAGGGAGGCCCATGATCGGTTAAGAAATTCGAGGAAAAACGAGTTTAGTTTTATCTTCAAATTGGATCGATCATGGAAAAAAGAGTGTAAGTTTGTTGAAAAGCTTAAAAAAAGTCTTGAAAGTGTTTTTGAAAAGTGAAATATACTTACAAGAAGTTTGAAAAAGTTTTGGGCTTCGAAAGTTTGAAAAAAACGCCTTTGAAAGTGCTTTGAAAAGTACTCAAATGTATCGTTTTTCGGCTTGATAAAAAAATAATTGGAAGAAAGTATTTTTGAATTTTTTTGACATTATCATAAAATATACATGTTAAATGACACGTGTGCAAAAAATCACCTCAAAATGAGGATTTTTGATTCGGTTTTGAAAGAGTCAAAGTTTGAAAAAAATATGAAGAGAAAATGAAAAAGTTTGGCAAAAATGGTCCCAAGGCTACTCGAACCCGGGACCATTGGGCAAGGCGTGGCAAGGCAAAGTCTTAAGAGTGAGCTGGCAACCGCTGGGGCGGAAATACATCCGTGTATTGATTTCAAACCATGTTATAATATTATAAATTTTATGTTTGAATTTTAAAAAACGCGCGCACTCATCTTCTTCTTCCCCGATCCTTCAATCAGCCATGGTTTCTTTGTTTCTTAATGAAATTGCTCGATGTAAACATCAAACTTGGTCGAAATTGAACCAGGAACATGATGGTGTGGTTTAATTTCATTTATTTTTAGTTAAACATGATTGAATTTCAAAAAAACACGAAGAACCCTAATTCCTAAAAATCAAATTGAAATCGTGTGTGATCATGGAATTAAGCAATTGATTTAGGGTTAAGCTTCAGTGATGGTGCAGAAACAAAACGGCCAAGAGCTTTTTGAACTGGAAGTGAGAAATCAAGGAGTTCGAAGTTTGAGTTCTTACCTCTTGAAGCTGGACTTTGATTCTTCGAAGGAGCTGTTACAGAGCTATTTTAATGATTGATATAGCACCAGTGGACTTCAAGGATTGTGTGAGGATAGTCTGCCCACTCTGAAATAGCCTGGATCGTTATAACCAAGTCCACCTACAGTTGCTTGAAGTGAAACTCGAATTCAATGTTAGAGGTGTTACAGGTCAAGAGTAATTATCTACATCATCCATATGGAGTATGTTGATGATGTTTGAATCAAAAAATCAAACTTAGCTCGAGCCAATTGTCTGTTTGAATGATAAGGCAGTTTTTACAAGCTTTGAAATTTTGAAATGCAAATCTGGTTTTTAGCTGTTCTTAGATTGATTTTAAGTTTCCAACCAGTTCTATATGATGTTTATGACATGTTAGACACCAAATCTCTCATGGTTTTCATAAGTTTTGACAAATGCAAGAATTCTCACTTTGCACTATGTTACTTGAAAATTAAGAAAGAAAGGAGAAAGATTGTTTTGGCATAGCTTTGGTGTAGTTTCAAATGGCAAACATGACCTCTATTTATAGGTCAAGATTTCAGATTAGCAAGCAAAGAAGATTGGCTTGGATTTGGACAACTTGCCTTAGAGGGCAAGAAAGTCATTTTTGCCATAAATGCAAAAGGAAGCTTCCTTTTAACCATGGTTAAATAATTCAACTTGATCTTATCTCATCATAATTACTTTCCATCTGATTTTTATCAGCTCTATCCTTCTTGGCTAGGTGGCAAGGCTTCTAGAAGGAGAAAACTCAAAAAATGACTTGTAATTTTGAAGGTTGTACTTGAAAATCATGGCTTTTGGAGCTCTATGTTTCAAAATCAAAAGTATAGCTAGACACCATGGATTTGCAAGTTCTTGGACATTTTGGAAATCTTGTTTCAAGAGCTACAACTTTCATGTTTTGAGTTTTTTCTAATTCCAAATGGAACTATGTGAAAAAATGCCATGAAAGTAGGAAAAAAAGTGAAATTTTAACACTTGAAATATTTTCTAAGTGTTGAAAATTTTGACTTTTTGTTGACTTTTCCAAATTTCTTAATTTTTTATGATCATGATGGATCATTTGAAGTATTTTGATGATGGAAAAAGTTTTATCTTGAAAAAAGTTGACCAAAAGTCAAAGTTTGACTTTTCAGTGCAGATGAAATTTCATCAGATGATCCAGAAATTGATTGATGAATTTTGTGAACTTCTGTGATGTTTTGTATCCAGAAATTAGGTCAACATGTTGTATTGAATATATAAAGATCAATCTCCAGATAAAAAAGTCAATCATTGATCAGAAAATCAGTGATTGCTTATCCTCGATGAAAACCCTAATTGGTCGATCCTCGATAGATCATGAGAAAAAATTGGATATCTGAAGATCAGAGGTTGATGATTGATCAAGATAGATCAATTGAGTTGAGTAAAACTCAAACCCTAATTGATTACCTCTTGAATCAGATGAAAAATTGATAAAACCCTAATTTTGACCTATAGAAGCCACACAGATTAATTACATTACGGCTGTTAGTGATGCGTAATGCAAATGTAAGGTGGTATATTAGGTCAAAAATTGGGAATATAACAGTATATGTGGTTTTAACCAAATATGCAACATACGAAGGTGGAGAGATGTCGACAGTAGTGGGAGATGGGCTTAAGATGCCATCAAGAACGGTAGTCGTATGCTAGACTCTTGTAGTTCTTTGTTGATAATAAGAGAGTCGGAATAAACCTTCACCCTGGCTATTCGAGGTGGATATTTGGTAGAATTTGGATAGCTTTCCCGTCTTGCTTCGGGTATTGACCCAATGCTTGTTGCCGGAAGACAACTTGTATGGTCTTTCAGATTAGGTTCCCCATCTCGTTTCGGGTATTAATCTTAGACCTGTTGTCGAAAGATAATTAGATTGGGTTCCCCATCTTGTTTCGGGTATTAACCTTTGACCTTCCGTTTGGAAAATATTTATACGGTCTTTCAGATTGGGTTCCCCGTCTTGTTTCGGGTATTTATCTTGGACCTTCCGTTTGGAACATATCTTTTAACTGCTGGGGAAATAAAATCTTGACAAGATATAGTTAGTCCTATGCAGATTATGATGCATGCAAGCATATGACAATGTTTGTGAGTGATCTGTGCACATGTTATGATTTTTATGAATAATGTATGAATGTAGATGTTGTGGCATTTCAAAACATATCCATCTTGAAGAAGATGAGGACGTCCTGCCGGGGATTTCTGACTTCTGTTTGGGGGTGAAGTTGTTGAAAATCCTGGCTTGGAGAGGAAATAGATGCTTTTGATTCCTCTGATGCACTATCTGACCAAGTTTGAGTCGGATATTAATGCGAGTTGGAAAGACTAACAACGAGAGAGTGCGCATTTGGGATCTTGTGCGCAGATCTTGCTAGGGAGTATCCGAATACTACTTGGAGACTGACGTAATGTGGCGACGTTGAAGGGAGCGTAAAGCTGAAAAATCTTTTGAGGTGATGAATCTGAAATTTGTTGGAACCTCTGATTGGGGAAAGAGAGACGTAGTTTTCCTCCTATGCACTATATGACCAAGTTTCGAGTCTGGATATTGCTACTGTCAGGGGGTGATAATCGTTAAAAGACATTCCACTGGGGATAAATATCTTTGTGTATTCGAGATAAACTGTTACTGCCTGGAGACTGATGTAACGAGGTGAAGCTAGTTAAGATCACTGCTCGGGGACTAATGTGATGAAGCTTGAAGTGCTGGAACACTAGCGGGAAGAGATTAGCACTTCGTTGGAGAAGGTTTGTCTTTGATAGGGAGAGCGATGGCTCTGTGGGGATTGTGCTCTTGTGAAAGTAACCTGCGGGGAATGTATTGGTGACTTTAGTCGTCATCTCAATTCCTAGAATCTGTAGTAATTAATTACTTTTGTTCGTTCGCTTTTCGTATGTTTGTGAACAGATGTTTACTGTCAAATGCATATAATCATTCAAAGAAATCATTGGACTTTATGCAAAAAACAACAATAAAAGTTGACACTGTAAAAGGGAAAATTTGCATTAATTTTGAAAGGTGGCGTATGGCCAAGTAATTTGTATACAAGAGACGAATAAAAGTAAAAGCTATGCGGAAATAATCTCGTTGAGTCTCAACAATGCTAGTGCTCATATATTCCGACTATATCATCTCCTTGCTGTCAGTACAAAGTGGATGGATTGATTTTCGCCATTTGAATCTTGAATGTTGATAGTAGTCTGTAGGTAGGTGATCTGGATGAGACATAATCGTACGCTTAAATCCCTAACTTTTGCCTAGACCGTCCTCTCGGGTTTTCAGTCTACCCGGATACCCTTTTTTCCCAAGCCGCCTTTGCAGGTTTTCGACTTGCCGGGTGTACATGTTTTGTATATATCCTTAACTTTTGCCCGAACCTTTTTGGTTCGCCAGGATGCCCTTATTTTTGCCTAGGCCAGTCGACCTAGCGGGTCTCGTTCATGCGTAGTATTTTTTGACTATGTCTGTGTTCACAGGGTGTGGGAAGTCTTCGCCATCCATGGAACTAAGTATCATAGCTCCGCCACAAAATACTGTTTTGACTACAAATGGTCCCTCGTAGATGGGAATCCATTTGCCCCTGGGATCACCTAGTGGAAGGATGATGCGCTTGACTACTAGATCACCGACTTGGTAGGCTCGGTGTTTGACTTTCTTGTTGAATGCTCTGATCATTCGCTTCTGGTAAATCTGTCCATGGCAGATGGATGTGAGTCGTTTTTCGTCGATCAAGTTGATCTGATCGAGGCGAGTCTAGATCCAATCGTTTTTGCCTAGCTCTGCGTCCTGGAGGACTCTGGTTGAGGGTATCTGAACCTCGATTGGCAGGACGGCTTCCATACCGTATTCAAGAGAAAAGGGGGTTGCCCCTGTGGATGTTCGTACGGTAGTGCGGTAACCCTGGAGAGCAAATGGAAACATCTCGTGCCAATCCTTGTAAGTCACTGTCATCTTCTGTAAGATCTTCTTGATATTCTTGTTGGCGGCTTCCACTGTGCCATTCATCTTAGGCCGATATGGAGAAGAGTTGCGATGCTTGATCTTGAACTGCGTGCAGAGTTCGGTGATTATTTTGTTGTTGAGATTGGTACCATTGTCTGTGATAATCCTTTTGCGGACGTCGTACCGACAGATAAGATTATGCTTGATGAATCGAGCCACAACATTCTTGGTAACATATGCAAACGAGGATGCTTCTACCCACTTGGTAAAGTAATCAATTGCAACAAGTATGAAACGGTGTCCATTGGAAGCGGTAGGTTTAATTTCTCCGATCATGTCAATGCCCCACATTGCGAAAGGCCAAGGAGCAGTCAAAATATTCAATGGTACTGGAGGTACGTGCACTTTGCCTGCATATATCTGGCATTTGTGACAAGACCGAGCATAGCGATGACAATCAGCTTCCATGGTGGACCAATAGTAACCTGTTCTCAGAATATTTTTAGCCATTATATGTCCACTAGAGTGGGTACCGAATGCGCCTTCGTGTAATTCTTCCATGATCCGTTTTGTTGTTCTCTGATTTACACAGCGGAGTAAGCACAAGTCGTGATTGCGCTTGTATAATATGTTGTTGCTGAGAAAGAATTTGGATGCGAATCTTCTTAAGAACTTCTTGTCATTGATAGATGCCCCTGCGGGATATTCCTGAGTCTCGAGATACCTCTTCACTTCGTATAACCAAGGTTTCTCTTATGCATCAAGTTCACAACAGTATGCGGGTTCGTCAAACTTCTCGATGATGATTTGGGGAGCTTCGTTGTCCCATCTGACCTTGAACATAGATGACATAGTAGATAATGCGTCTGCCAACTGATTCTCTTCGCGTGGAATATGGTCGAAGGTGATCTCTTCGAAGTAGGGAATCAGACTCAAAACATGCTCTCGATACAGAATAAGATTCGGATGTTTCGTATCCCACTCGCCTTTAATCTGACTGATCACCAAGGCTGAGTCTCCATACACTTGCAAGAATTTGATTCTTAAGTCAATAGCATCTTTAATACCCATGATGCACGCTTCGTATATGGCCATGTTGTTAGTGCAACTGAAACGTAATCTGGCAGTGAAAGGCGTGTGTTCGCGTGTAGGAGATGTAATGATGGCGCCAATGCCATTGCCAAGTGATTTTGAGGCTCCATCAAAGACCATGGTCCATCGGGATCCCGATTCAAGTCCTTCGTCTAGTCACGGTTCTTACATGATCGGTAACTAACAAAACATCTTAAATCGGAAATTGAGCGCATAGACGATAGTCATCTACGGCTTGATGAGCCAAATGATCGGCTACTACACTTCCTTTGATCG
Organism: Vicia sativa; assembly: GCA_021764765.1. Taxonomy (NCBI): domain Eukaryota; kingdom Viridiplantae; phylum Streptophyta; class Magnoliopsida; order Fabales; family Fabaceae; genus Vicia; species Vicia sativa. Next base: position 52,573,122 of record CM038797.1, on the reverse strand, counting down.
CTTTTTGAGTAGTATACTGGATGTTGTATTCGGTCAAGATTATTTGCCATCTTGCTATTCTTCCGGAGAGAGCTGGTTTCTCGAATATGTATTTTATCGGATCCATCTTGGAGATCAACAAAAGAGTATGAGTCAACATATATTGTCTTAGTCGTGAACCCAAACCAAAGCGCAAGTTTTCTCATTTGTGAGTATCTTGTTTCACGATCGGTAAACTTTTGCTAAGGTAGTATATTGCATACTCTTTTCGACCAGACTCGTCATGTTGCCCCAACACACACCCCATTGAGTTCTCTAATATTGTCAAGTACATGATAAGAGGTCTTCCTTCGGCAGGTGGCATCAGGATAGGAGGATTTTGAAGATACTCCTTGATTTTGTCAAAAGCAATCTGGCAATCGTTTTTCCATTCCACTACTTGATCTTTCTTCAGTAATTTGAAGATTGGTTCACAAGTAGCAGTTAGATGTGCAATGAATCTGGCAATGTAGTTCAATCGTCCCAAGAAACCTCTAACTTCTTTCTCGGTGCGGGGCGCTGGCATTTCTTGGATAGCTTTAACCTTGGCGAGGTCAACTTCAATACCTTTACCATTGACAACAAACCCTAGGAGTTTACCGGATCTGACTCCAAAGGTGCACTTGTTGGGATTAAGTCTCAGTTTGTACTTCTTCAGTCTATCAAACAGTTTCCGCAAATGATCAAGATGTTCTTCTTTAGTCTGTGATCGAGCTATCATGTCGTCGATGTAGACCTCTATCTCATGATGAATCATGTCATGAAATAATGCCACCATGGCACGTTGATACGTGGCGCCGTTCTTCGGGCGACGGCATGACCTTGTAGCAGTGCCCCTGTGTAACGAAGTAGTCTTCTCCATGTCTTGAGAGCCATTTTGATCGATTATGCTTAGAAACCGTCCATGAAGGAGAAAACCTTATGTTGGCGGTGTTGTCAACTAGAACATCAATATGAAGCGTTGGGAAATCGTCTTTCGGACTCGCTCTGTTCAAATCTCTGTAATCCACACACATCCGTACTATACCATCTTTCTTAGGTACTGGAACCACATTTGCAACCCCCTGTGGATAGGAAGTAACGGCTAGGAAACCGACGTTGAATTGTTTAATGACTTGACTTTGATTTTCTCGACATCTCGGGACGTCACGATGAACCTTCATTTCACGGGAAAACCCTCTTTTGTCGGTAACCGGTGTACCACAATGTCAATGTCTAGACCTGGCATGTCTTCGTAGGACCTAGCAAAAACCTCGATATAGTCTCGTAGCATCTGAACCAATCTTTCTTTGATATTGTTCTCAACACCTGCTCGTATCTTGACTTCTTTTATATCTTCATCAGTACCTAGATTCACAACCTCGACTAGCTCTTCGTGTGGCTGTATAACCCGTTCCTCTTGTTGTAGCAATCTGACAAGTTCCCCTGGCACTTCACAATCTTCCTCACCTCCGTCTTCGGCTTGGTAGATCGGATTGTCGAAGTCATATTTAGCAATAGCAAAGCTGTTATCAACGAGATTCGGAGTGAATCTGCACTGTATCACGTGGGTGTGTGTAAGAACACATAGTTTTTGAAGGGGTAGTAAAGTAAAAGAACAGGACGAAAACAACACTTAAATGCAAAATTCCAATGATTTTATTGAATAAAAATATGCAAATGACAGATAATAACCCTCACAAACGAGCCGTGATACCCCGGGCAAGGCATCAGGCTTTAAAGTTTATTGTCTGAACGTAAATAAAGAACAGAAAGCATAACAGAAAACAAAAGCAATTACTCCTGTCTAAAGAAGATTTGTATAACGTCTTCGGTCTTCCAATTGTTGAGTCTGTTGTCAGGAGTTGGGAAGATCCAATCGCTGATGTCGAAGTTGTTGTCTTCGTCTTCTATAGCATGGACTCCATTCTTGCTGATATGGAAGGGAAGTTTGTCGGCACGTTTGCGGCGTATCATCTTCTGACCTTTGATGGTGAAGCCTAAACCAGTCTTGTCAGATTTGAAAGGAAGATCAGGAAGCTGACCCCAAATAGTACTACCTCCTTCTTCAACTGCAGCTTGAGCATCCTTCAGCGAGGCCATCCTAGGCGGAACTTGTGTAGCTTCCAGAGCGATTGGAGAGTCAACAGGCATGACTCTTGGAACTGTTTCGAAAGCTTGACAGGGAGTTTCGAAGAATTCACCTTCCATTTCGAGGTATCGTAATGACTGTAGATGGCTCACCATATATTCCGCCTCACCGCATACTGTAACAATCTTCCCCTTCATTGGGTACTTCAGCTTCTGATGCAAGGTAGAGGTAACAGCACCTGCCCCATGTATCCAAGGGCGTCCAAGTAGGCAAGAGTAAGCTGGACGGATGTCCATGACAAAGAAAGTGGAGTCGAAAGTCTGTGAACCGACTTTAACTAGTAGAACGAGCTCTACTGTTCGTTTAGAACCATCAAAAGCTCTTACAACTATGTCGCTGGGCTTCAGGACCAACCCTTCAACATCAAGTCGGTCGAAAGCACTCTTCGATAGGATATTTAGAGCAGAACCGGTATCTACCAAAACATGAGACAATGTAATGCCCTTGCATTCAACGGAGATGTGCAAGGCTTTGTTGTGTTTCCTTCCGGCAGAAGTCAAATCAGCATCAGAGAAGCCTAGACCGTTGTTGGCAGCCAGGCTAACAATACAAACTTCAAACTGATCAGTAGTAGTGTCTTGTGGTATGTGAGCATTCTTCAGAAACTTCACCAAGGCTTTAGCATGAGCCTCAGAGCACAACAACAGAGCAAGCATGGAGATCTTGGACGGAGTTTGTCCCAACTGTTCCACAACATTGTAGTCACTCTTCTTAATTATCTTCAGAATTTCCTCCATTTCTTGCTTGGAGGTGTCTTTAGCAACTTCCTTTGGCACTTCTGTCTGAGCAGGATGAGTTACTTGTTCTTTCCCTCGCGCTTCGGGAACTGGTTCAATAGCTAGGATGCGAGCTGGAGTCACAGTATCTTTTGGTGGAGAGATCTCTAGAGAAAATACTCTTCTGGTTCTGGTCACTTTGCTTGATCCGGTGATGTTTTCAATGTTAGGATCAGAAGCTTCAGCTGTAATGCCTTCAATGGTAAGCGGGTCTTTCTTAACGCTGTGATAGTAAACTTCGGCTCTATAGTTCCACGGTATAGCTTTGTCAGAGGAGTATGGAACTGGTCTGGGGGAAGTAATGATGAGAGGTGTCACTCTAGGTGTAGGATCGACAGAGGAGATCCTTATTGTGTTTACATCAGCATAGTCTTCTAGGAAATCGTCTCCCCATCCGGTTGCCTTGACATCTTCGATAGGAATCTTGTATCTTACAGGAACGGTACACTTCACCATGAAATCAAACTTTCCGCTTGGCTTCCCCAAGGTATCCCAAACTTTTGGCACGGCTTCGCTCACATCTTCGATCTTCACATTCTTAGACATGTCTTTGCACAGATTCTCCACAGGTGAAGGTTTCAGAAATAGCACTTCCCGGTTATCCATCATGCACTGAATACGCCTTCTCAACCAAGCACATCCGTCAGGTGCTAAGGGGCACCAACGACAGTTCTCCGGGCATCCTGAATTGACATCGGATTGCAGCAGATTCTTCTTAACAATCATCAGAGGAATAGTTAAGTTGTTCACATCATAAACATAAGAGTTTTTGTCAATAGCATTGGAACTTTTGTCGTGGTTAGGCATTGGTGTGTTGATCACATTCGGAGTTTCGACAGGAGGATCAAACTCAATTTCTTTGGCTCCAATCATGTCTGGAATCTTGTTCTTCAAAGCCCAACAGTCGTCGGTGTTGTGCCCTGGGCTGTTAGAGTGGTATGCACACTTGGCATTAGGATTGTACTTTAGAGAGGAAGTGTTGATGTGTTGAGCAGGATCCCTCAAGGTAATCAGCTCGGCTTTCAACATGTGTTGCAATGCTTGCGACAATGGTATGTTGATCTTCGTAAATTGTCTTCGTGGCGCGTTCTGGTTACGCGCGTTGTCTCGTTGAGGTTGCGCTGGTGTGGGATTAGAGATCACAACTGCCCCCACAGATTGAGTACGATCGGCTTTGGCTCGGCTTTTCTGACCATACACAACATTGGCTTCTTTCTTACCACCAAAATATCTCTTCGCAGCATTTGAAGATGATTCCACCTGTATTTTCCCGCTCTTGATTCCAACTTCAATGTGTTCTCCTGTCAATATCAGCTCAGCGAATCTGGCTGAATAGTTTCCAATCAGATTATTGAAAAATGGGCCTGTCAATGTTCCCATAAACATATCAACTAATTCCCTATTGGACAAGGGTGGTTGAACTCTGCCTGCTAAATCTCTCCATTTTTGAGCATACTCTTTGAATTTCTCATCACGACCCATAGACATGCTCTGTAGCTGCATGCGAGTGGGTGCTAATTCAGCATTGTACTGATACTGCTTGTAGAAAGCATCTGCTAAGTCATTCCAAGTATGGATGTGGGCAATCTCTAGCTGATAATACCACTCTAATTGAGCTTCGGACAAACTCTCTTGGAAGTAATGGATCCACAGCTTCCTGTCATCAGTGTGAGGATGGATCTTCTGAACATAGGACTTCAAATACAACTTCGAACAAGAGATGCCATCGTATTTAGAAAAAGTAGGAACCTTGAACTTGCGGGGAATCACCACACCAGGAACCAGACTCAGATCATCAAAATTCAGCCCGGACATCTTTAGATTTTCCATAGCATTCAGACGGTCTTCAAGCTGTTTGTATTTGTCAACTTCAAGATAATACTGCTCATTCTCATAGTATTCTTCTCTATTTTCAGACTCATGTTGGCTTTCTTCGTTGTTCTTGACACTTTCATCAGTTTCAACGCTCTTGTCCGAGAGTTCTAACCGGCTGACCACCCTAGGTCCACCCTTATGACGTCCTCCCATGTTAAGGACACCGATGACTTTCTTGTTTCTGGTGATGAGCTTCTTCAAGTCTTTTTGGCCTTGAACCAAGCTGGTGAACATTTTTTGGAACTGAGCATTCTGAGCCTGGAGATCTTTGACAGTCTGTTCAAGAGCCATTTCTGCTAAAACAAATAGCGAGAAAATAAGAAAATTGATCTTCAATGTACCTGTTATGCCATGATATGTGATGTTTATGCAATGCAATGCAATGCAATGTTTTCAAGGACCTTAGGAATTTAAATTTGTTAAACAAGTACGAACAAACTTTTATTAGTTTTTTTTTCTTTTCTCAAGTACAAAAGATAGTTTAGAAAATAAAAGCAAAAAATCCTAAAGCTCTAAGTCTCCCATGGGCGCTTCCTCTTGGTGTTGAAGTAGGCGTTGATGTTTCGCTCCTCGTGAAGTAGCTTGGTCAACTCTAGTACCTCTTCTCGCTTGTATAACACTGAGCTTCAAACGTATCCCTTTCTTCTTTAAGCTGAATCCAGGATCTCTTCAAGTCTTCAAAATCAGTAGGCATGTCTGGATGGAGAACGGTATAGGGTTCGTCACCTACAGCAACAGGTTCCATAATTACTGCTAGAACAGGCGTGAATGGCATCATGAGGTTTTGAGCTCGAGCTCGCACCCATTTGAGGTAAGGTTCCCAAGGAATGGAATTTTTGTGTCCCAAAGTCTTGGTATCAGTCTTCTTTACCATGCCCCAAGCGTGCATTAATCTTCGACGGTAGTTCTAGAGATCGTGGTTGTAGTCAAACATAATGTCTTGGAGAAGCATATCGTGAGGACCATCTCTTCGAGCATAACCAAATTGACATAGGGCTAGAGAAGGGTTGTAAGTGATACCTCCCCTTATGCCAAGGAGTGGTACATTAGGGAATTCTTCACAACACTCAATGAATGTGAAGTCCTTTTGAGAGAAAAGACACCAACAGATATCTGAATGAGAGAGTGACATCAGCCTTTGAGACCACTTCAATCTTTGCTCGTTCTTCATTACTGATTGAGGAAGGTGCGAAATAAACCACCTGGAAAGTAACGGTATGCAACACATGAGAGTTCCTTGTCGTTTGATAGTACGAGTGTGGAGAGAATGCAAGATGTCTCCAAGTAAAGTAGGCACAGGATTGCGGGTGAGGAATATCTTGATGGTGTTCACGTCTATGAACTGATATGGATTAGGAAATAGTACCAACCCATAGATTAGCAAGGCCAAAATGTCTTTGAATGCATGGAAACTCGTAGCTTTGAGGAATTCTCGAACTTTCTTTATTAGGAACTTAGCAAGCAAACCCTTAACTCTACTTCTTGTTTCCCAATTGGCTTTAATGTCTGAATGTTTTAGATGTAACGCTGATGCAATGTCTTAGGAGCCTTTTCTGAACCGGTGAATGGTACCTGATCAAGGATAGTTACCCCAAGTATCTTTGAGAACTCTTCCATGGTAGGAACCAATTGATAATCTGGGAATATAAAGCAGTGATGTTTCGGATCGAAGAACTGGAACAAGACGTGCATCATGTATTCTTCAAAACCGGAGATAACCAAATCAAGCAGATAACCATGTCTTTTGATGAACTGAGCATGATCGAGAATTTTTGAAACCAACTCTTTGAGTTGAGAAGGTACACCCATGAAGTTGATTCGGATAGTCTTTCTAGAAGCCATAATCCTACAAAATAGAGCAAAGATAAATTCCTAGGTCCTTGAAATGGTTAGAAATGATATACAATGTTATGATGTCATGATGTCATGTTTAAACAGATAGCAAGCACAAGCAAATCACACAATAGCCCTAGGTTTAAGTCTTGCATGAGGTATAGGTGTCTACCCTTCCAAAGTTTGAGTGGGTTCATCCTGTCCTATAATAGTAATCGGGTTCTAAGAATCTCATATCATTGACCTTTCTCGTAGGCTTTATTTCAATACGACTACCAAGTGGTCGACCGAAACATCTCGAAAGTCGGATCTTAATGAGCGTAGCATCGAGTATCAACCAACCTTAGTCTACACCAAAGCCGGCCATCTCACTACCTTCTAATGGCCAAGATGGGTCAATTAGGATTCTAGAAGTTGAGTTAGTGCTGGTGACACCACGCATAAGCCAAATACTTTCCTCAACTTGAGCATGAGGAGCATCAGGACATCCAAAGTGTCGAACTAACATAGCCATCATGTTGGCCGTTTCGGTATACGCCTAACGGTCGCGACAATTTATTGCTACTTACCTAAGGAAACCTGGATCCGGGTGTAGGATCCCCCACAAGTATAATACCCAAGCAACCCTTTAAAAGTAAAGCATATAAGTTAAACAGAAAGCAATAAAGATGATCTAAAATCCCTAAGGTATTCTCTCTTTAGGGTGTTTTCCCAGCAGAGTCGCCAGTTCTGTAATACGGTGGGAGAACTAACTTTCGATTGTTTTGCTTTTGATCGCAAATGTTGTGGATAGCAAGAGTCGCCACTAACTTTTCTTTTATCCAATTAAGGGAGGGTGAAAAGAACAGGAAAAGACCTTCGTTAAATTCTGAGTAAGGGAGAAGGTTATGAAAAGGGAAGGTATTAGCACCATTTCCATCCGTAGTTATCTACGGGCTCTTAGTTGCTTTAGCTCATCTTTAAAATATTTGCTTTCTGTGTGTGTATTTGAAAATGGTTTTGAAAAGGCAGTTCGCTTTGACTTCGTAATGATTCACGCTGAAATGTATACGAAGTATTCGGAAATGTTTCGTTTTGGAAAAAATGTTTTAACTTTGTAAAAAAGTGTGAGGTGTGAAAAGATGTTTTGATGGAGCAAGCAACTAAAAGTCTTATTACCTACTCAGAACGGTCGTTTCCGTGTTATTTTACTTTTCTTTAGAATAGTGTTATCCATACCATTAGTTGGTAGGTAACCCTATTCGTTGGATGTAAAATGGACATTCGAAGGGACATCGGATGGTCATAGAAGGCAGCTTGTAGGAGTATCCTAGCACATTCGAAGGGACGATCATCACTTTTCGTAGGCAACAATCGAGGGATAAGATCATGTATTCGTAGGCCACATCGAGGGACTATGATCTTTGTATCGAAGGGACTATGATGATATGTTTGTAGGCAACAGTGCTAGGATACCTCTATGTTCGAGGGACTTGACCATTTATTCGAAAGGCAACGAGAGAGAATACTCTAGGGGGTGCATGTGTGAAAAGAGTGTGTTGAATTCATATATATTATCTTGAAGTTAGAAGTGATCTACGTTCACTTTTATCTTGCCATACACGCCTAGTTACTAGCAGTTTATATGGGTGCGGAAAGTAAATTGCAGAAAGTAAAGTGCGGAAAGTATTTTTCTGACCTAAACGCAAAAAGAAAATATTTTTTTTGTGATTTTTAATGCATCAGAAAATTAGTTGAAAAGGAATAAAATTAAAAAAGAAAATATGAAGAAAATAAGAAAAAGGGTCAGAGTGCTTCTAGATGGAATTCTCCCAGAAGCTAGAGCTTCTAGGAGACCTCTTGCTGACCATGCCCAAAAGTAAGTACCTTCTGGGGGACTCTTGCGCTGGAGGTGCCCAGAATCCTAGAATTTCTAGGGCTTCTGGCCTGGAGATGCCCAGAAGTATGCCCTTCTGGGGCTTTGTGCTTGAAAGTGCGCCCAGAAGCTGGAGCTTCCAGGGCATAGCGCGTGGCATTGAGGGCCAGAAGTTGTGGCTTCTGGGCAAGTCTTCTAGAGAACCTGAAATTCAACAAAATAAGAATGGAAATTATGGCAAAAAGCAGGGTTCGAACCCATGCCCTTAGAAACAAGTGACTTAATGCGCGCAAGGTTAACCGCTGGGGTGGAGATACATCCATGAATTAAATTACATGAATTAACACATATGCAAGGTTTTCTCTACTAGTTCAAGCCAGAAAACCCCAGATCGGACCTCCGGTCATCTTCTCCGGTTGGAGGATTTTTCAAACCTGTAAAATAGAGATAATTCAAACAAGATATCAAGGCTACCCCCCTAAATCGACCCCTGCGAGTTCAATGGTGGTATCATCTTGCCCTAAAAGTCCCTATATTCTGAGCTTCGAAGTTCTCAACAGTTTTGCCCTAACAATGGCAAATCATGCTCCGGTCATTAGGAGCTTCATGTAACCATCCAGATCTGTTCTATGATGTCTCAGGAACACATTGCAATGATTAGTTTCATACAAAACACAATGAATATTAAACAACGAATTTTAAAAAGATATGTAAATGTATGTTCATGTATGGCACGATACAGGCATGGTTGGCCATAGTTCTTGGCCTGGACTTACTCAATGATACCTCAGGAGCACAATGGAGTGCTTGGAATGAACTAACTGAAAACGGCTGAAAAAAAGGATTTCGAATTTTGCAAGTTTATGAAAAATTTGTGAACTTTAGGGTTGGTGTTTGAGGCTAGGGTTTCTCCTTTTGTGCTTGTGAATGCATCATGTATTTATAGAGCATGCAATTTGATCAGAAATAAAGAGAGAATATATTGCTTTGAATGCAAAAATATTCCCTTGCAAATATTTATCAAATCTTTCCAAAATTGCCTTTTTTCTTCCTTGTAGCATCTTGCACGAATTTGGCATGGCATTTGGACTTCCTTGGTCCTCAAGATAGGTAGAAATCAAGCCCAACTTATCTTATACCTTGCTTTTGTATTTTATTTAATTTAAAATTGAATTTAATGCTTTAAATCCAAAATAAATTAAATAAAATAGAAGGGAGGCGTGGAAAGGTGTATGGAGACCATGGACAATGTTAAGATCCAGTTTGGATCATAAAATTATTAGCCCAATTGAAAAATATTTGCATTTGTCAAGTATTTCTCTTTGTGCACCTCTTCAAAAATGCTCAACTTGTTCAAGGTGTAACTTGCTCAATTTTTGACATTTTTGGGTGTTCTTGGACTTTTCAGGAAGCTTAAGATGTCTTCTAAACTTCCTTTTTGGTTTCATCTTCATTGGAGTTTCCATGCGCATGAACACTTCTTTTCAAAAAGATGACTTTTTGTTGACTTTTAAAAGGACATGTAATGTTTTGATCCATAACTTCCAAATGAAGCATTTTCTACCCAAGCTTGTGAGACATGAAGTTGTAGAGAATTGAATTCTCTTCAAAATGAGCTATGGTGGAAACATTTCTGATAAAGTATGTGAAAGTTATGCCTGGTCAAAGTTCTATTGACTTTTGTCTAAGAAAGCCCAATTTAGAAACTTTGACTTTTGATCAATTCTTGACTTTTCCTTGATGAATCATGATCAACCCTTGATCAAATGATGAATATAACTTCAAAATATTGATTTTGACCAAGAAATTTGAAGTTTGACTGTATGTTGACCATAGTTGACTTTTTGTCCGTTACAATTGATTTTCAACCATTTGACCATTATCTGAGAAAACTTGACTTGTAAGGCTTGAAACTTGACATGGAGATTCTTTGAAGCAAATTGTGAGGCATGATGACCACTTGAAGCATTGCAGGCCCACCTTGGTTTGAGGATGGCCAAACCCTAGTTTGGGTTGATTGCTTAGGAGAGGGTTTATCTGGTCAACCCTTGTGAAATCCTTGAGTATGGATATGTGAAATGTCCTTGAGAGATAGGAGGGAAAATTTTGGGGTATAACAGGATCCATATTGGAGATCAACAAGGTAGTGTAAGTCAACATATACTATCTTATTCGGCGAGCAGCCCAAGCCAAAGCGATGCAAGTTTTATCGAGTTGTGAGTATCTTGTTTCACAATCGGTAAACTTTTTGCTAAGGTAGTATATTGCATACTCTTTTCGACCAGACTCGTCATGTTGCCCCAACACACACCCTATTGAGTTCTCTAATACTGTCAAGTATATGATAAGAGGTCTTCCTTCGGTAGGCGGTATCAGGATAGGAGGATTTCGTAGATACTCCTTGATTTTGTCAAAGGCTATTTCGCAATCGTCGTTCCATTCCACCACTTGATCTTTCTTCAGTAATTTGAAGATTGGCTCACAAGTGACAGTTAGATGTGCAATGAATCTGGCAATGTAGTTCAATCGACCCAAGAAACCTTCTAACTTCTTTCTCGGTGCGGGGCGCTGGCATTTCTTGGATAGCTTTAACCTTGGCGGGGTCAACTTCAATACCTTTACCACTGACATCAAACCCTAGGATTTTACCAGATCTGACTCCAAAGGAGCACTTGTTGGGATTAAGTCTTAGTATGTACTTCTTCAGTCTTTCAAACAATTTCCGCAAATGATCGAGATGTTCTTCTTCAGTCTGTGATCGAGCTATCATGTTGTCGACGAAGACTTCTATCTCGTGATGAATCATGTCATGGAATAATGCCACCATGGCACGTTGATATGTGGCGCCAGCGTTATTCAGGCCGAACGACATGACCTTGTAGCAGAAAGTGCCCCGCTGTGTAATGAAAGTAGTCTTCTCTATATCTTCAGGAGCCATTTTGATCTGATCGTAACCGGAGAAACCATCCATGAAGGAGAAAACCTTATGTTGAGCAGTGTTGTCGACTAGAACATCAATATGAAGTAGCGGGAAGTCGTCTTTCGGGCTCGCTCTGTTCAAATCTCTGTAATCCACACACATTCGTACTTTGCCATCCTTCTTAGGTACAGGTACCACATTTGCAACCCACTGTGGATAAGAAGTAACGGCCAGGAAACCGACATTGAACTGCTTCATAACTTTGGCTTTGATTTTCTCTGACATCTCAGGACGCATACGACGGACCTTCTGCTTTACTGGGAGAAAACCTTATTTTGTCGGTAATCGATGCACCACAATGTCAATCTCTAGACCTGGCATGTCTTCGTAGGACCAAGCAAAAACCTCGATATAGTCTCGTAGCATCTGGACCAATCTTCCTTTGACACTGTTCTCAAGACCTGCTCCTATCTTGATTTCTTTTCTGTCTTCGTTAGTACCTAGATTCACAACCTCGACTGACTCTTCGTGTGGCTATATAACTTATTCCTCTTGTTGTAGCAATCTGGCAAATTCCCCTAGCACTTCATAATCTTCCTCACCTTCGTCTTCGGCTTGGTAGATCGGATTATGGAAGTCATATTTAGCAATAGCAAAGCTGTTATCAACGAGATTCGGAGTGAATCTGCAGTGTACCACGTGGGTGTGTGTAAGAACACAAAGCTTTTGAATGGGTAGTAAAGTAAAAGAAAAGAACGAAAACAACACTTAAATGTAAAAGTCCATTGATTTTATTGAATGAAAATATGCAAATGACAAATAATAACCCTCACAAATGAGTTGTGATGCCCCGGGCAAGGCATTAGGCTTTAAAGTTTTACTGTCTGAACGTAAATAAAGAATGAAAAGCATAACAGAAAACAAAAAGCAATTACTCATGTCTAAAGGAGATTGGTATGACGTCTTCGGTCTTCCAATTGCTGAGTTCGTTGTCGGGAGTTGGGAAGATCCACTCGCTGATATCGAAGTTGTTGTCGTTGTCTTCTATAGCATAGACTCTATCCTTGCTGATGTGGAAGGGGAGTTTTCCGGCACGTTCGCGGCGTATCATCTTCTGACCTTTGATGGTGAAGCCTAAACCAGTCTTGTCAGATTTGAAAGGAAGATCAGAGGAAGCTGACCCCAAATAGTACTACCTCCTTCTTCAACTGCAGCTTGAGCATCCTTCAGCGAGGCCATCCTAGGCGGAACTTGTGTAGCTTCCAGAGCGATTGGAGAGTCAACAGGCATGACTCTTGGAACTGTTTCGAAAGCTTGACAGGGAGTTTCGAAGAATTCACCTTCCATTTCGAGGTATCGTAATGACTGTAGATGGCTCACCATATATTCCGCCTCACCGCATACTGTAACAATCTTCCCCTTCATTGGGTACTTCAGCTTCTGATGCAAGGTAGAGGTAACAGCACCTGCCCCATGTATCCAAGGGCGTCCAAGTAGGCAAGAGTAAGCTGGACGGATGTCCATGACAAAGAAAGTGGAGTCGAAAGTCTGTGAACCGACTTTAACTAGTAGAACGAGCTCTACTGTTCGTTTAGAACCATCAAAAGCTCTTACAACTATGTCGCTGGGCTTCAGGACCAACCCTTCAACATCAAGTCGGTCGAAAGCACTCTTCGATAGGATATTTAGAGCAGAACCGGTATCTACCAAAACATGAGACAATGTAATGCCCTTGCATTCAACGGAGATGTGCAAGGCTTTGTTGTGTTTCCTTCCGGCAGAAGTCAAATCAGCATCAGAGAAGCCTAGACCGTTGTTGGCAGCCAGGCTAACAATACAAACTTCAAACTGATCAGTAGTAGTGTCTTGTGGTATGTGAGCATTCTTCAGAAACTTCACCAAGGCTTTAGCATGAGCCTCAGAGCACAATAGCAGAGCTAACATGGACATCTTGGGCAGAGTTTGTCCCAACTGTTCCACAATATTGTAATCACTCTTCTTGATAATCTTCAGAATTTCCTCCATTTCTTGCTTGGAGGTATCTTCAGCAACTTCCTTTGGTACTTATGTCTGAGCAGGATGAGTTACTGGTTCTTTCTCTCGCGCTTCAGGAATTGGTTTGATAACTGGAATGCGAGCTGGAGTCGCAGTGTCTTTTGGTGGAGAGATCTCTAGAGAGAACAATCTTCCGGTTCGAGTTACGTTGCTTGATCCGGTAACATTGTCGATGTCAGGAATGGTAGCTTCAACTGTGATGTCTTCAATGGTAAGCGGGTCTTGCTTGATGCCATGATAGTAAACTTCAGCTCCATAGTTCCATGTTATAGCTTTGTCAGAGGAGTATGGAACTGGTCTGGGAGAAGTAATGATGAGAGGTGTCACTCTAGGTGCAGGATCGACAGAGGAGATCCTTATTGTGTTTACATCAGCATAGTCTTTTGGGAAATCGTCTCCCTATCAGGTTTCCTTGACATCTTCGATAGGAATCTTGTAGCTTTCAGGAACGGTATACTTCACCATGAAATTGAACTTTCCACATGGCTGCCCCAAGGTATCCCAGACTTCTGGTACGGCTTCGCTCACATCTTCGATCTTCAGGTTCTTAGACATGTCTTCACACAGATTCTCCACAGGCGAGGGTTTCAGAAATAGCACTTCTCAGTTATCCATCATGCATTGAATGCGCCTTCTCAACCAAGCACATCCGTCAGGTGCAGATGGGCACCAACGATAATTCTTTGAGCATCCTGGATTGACACCGGCTTGCAGTAGATTCTTCTTAACAGTCATCAGAGGAATAGTCAAGTTGTTCACATCAAAAACATAAGAGTTCTTGTCAATAGCATTGGAACTTTTGTTGTGGTTAGGCATTGGCACGTTGATCACATTCGGAGTTTCGACAGGAGGGTAAAACTCAATTTCCTTTGCTTCAATCATGTCTTGAATCTTATTCTTCAGAGCCCAACAGTTGTCAATGTCGTGCCCTGAGCTGTTGGAGTGGTATGCACACTTGGCATTAGGATTGTACTTTAGAGAAGAAGTTTTGACGTGCTGAGGAGGATCCCTCAAAGTAATCAGCTTTGCTTTCAACATGTGTTGCAAGGCTTGCGACAATGACATGTTGATCTTTGTAAACTGTCTTCGTGGCGCGTTCTGGTTAAGCGCGTTGTCTCGTTGAGGTAGCGCTGGTGTAGGGTTTGAGATTACAACTGCCCCCACAGATTGAGTACGATCAGTTTTGACATGGCTTTTTTGACCATACACAGCATTGGCTTCTTTCTTACCAAAAGATCTCTTCGCAGCATTTAAGGATGACTCTGCCTGAATCTTTCCACTCTTGATTCCATCTTCGATGCGTTCTCCTGTCAATACCAGCTCGGTGAATCCGACTGAAGAGTTTCCAATCAGATGATTGAAGAATGGGCCTATCAGTGTTCCCATAAACATATCAACCAACTCCCTATTGGACAAGGGCGGTTGAACTCTGCCTGCTAGATCTCTCCATTTCTGAGCATACTCTTTGAACTTCTCATCACGACCCATATACATGTTTTGTAGTTCCATGCTGGTGGGTGCTAATTCAGCATTGTACTGGTACTGCTTGTAGAAAGCATCTGCTAGGTCATTCTAGGTATGAATGTCGGTACTCTCTAGCTGATAATACCACTCCAACTGAGCTCCGGATAAACTCTCTTAGAAGTAATGGATCCACAGCTTCTTGTCATCAGGGTGAGGATGTATCTTCTAAACATAGGACTTCAAATGCAGCTTCAGACAAGAGATGCCATCATACTTGACAAAAGTAGGAACCTTGAACTTGAGGGGAATTACCACACCAGGAACTAGGCTCAGATCATCAAAATTCAGCCCGGACATCTTCAGATTCTCCACAGCATTCAGACGGTCTTCAAGTTGTTTGTATTTGTCATCCCCAAGAGAATATTGCTCGTTCTCATAGTCTTCTTCTCTGTTTTCAGACTCATGCTGGCTTTCTTCGTTGTTCTTGACACTTTCATCAGTTTCACCACTCTTGTCTGAGAGTTCTAACCGGCTGACCACCCTAGGTCCACCCATATGACGTCTTCCCATGTTGAGGACACCGATGACTTTCTTCTTTCCGGTGATGAGATTCTTCAAGTCTTTCTGGCCTTGGACCAAGCTGGTGAACATTTCCTGGAACGGAGCATTCTGAGCCTGGAGATCTTTGACAGTCTGTTCAAGAGCCATTTCTGCTAAAATAAATAGCGAGAGAATGAGAAAACCGATCTTCAATGTACCTGTTATGAAATGTTATGCCATGATATGCGATGTTTATGCAATACAATGCAATGTTTTCAAGGACCTTAGGAATTTAAATTTGTTAAACAAGTAAGAACAAACTTTTATTAGTTTCTCTTTTTCTTTTCTCAAATACAAAAGATAGTTTGGAAAATAAAAGAACAAATCCTAAAACTCTAAGTCTCCCATGGGCGCTTCCTCTTAGTGCTGAAGTAGGCGTTGATGTTTCGCTCCTCGTGAAGTAGCTTGGTCAACTCTAGTACCTTTTTATCGCTTGCATAACATTGAGCTTCGAATGTGTCCCTTTCTTCTTTAAGTTGGATCCAGGATCTCTTCAAGTCTTCGAAATCAGTAGGCATGTCTGGATGGAGAACGGTATAGGGTTCGTCACCTACAGCAACAGGTTCCATAATTACTGCTAGAACAGGCGTGAATGGCATCATGAGGTTTTGAGCTCGAGCTCGCACCCATTTGAGGTAAGGTTCCCAAGGAATGGAATTTTTGTGTCCCAAAGTCTTGGTATCAGTCTTCTTTACCATGCCCCAAGCGTGCACAAATCTTCGACGGTAGTTCTAGAGATCGTGGTTGTAGTCAAACACAATGTCTTGGAGAAGCATATCATGAGGACCATCTCTTCGAGCATAACCAAACTGACGTAGAGCTAGAGAAGGGTTGTAAGTGATACCCTCCCCCCTTATGCCAAGGAGTGGTACATTGGGGAATTCTCCACAATGCTCAATGAATGTGAAGTCCTTTTGAGAAAAGAGACACCAACGAATATCTGAATGAGAGAGTGACATCAGCCTTTGGGACCACTTCAACCTTTGCTCGTTCTTCATTACTGATTGAGGAAGGTGCAAAATAAACCACCTGGAAAGTAACGGTATGCAACACATGAGAGTTCCTTATCATTTGATGGTACGAGTGTGGAGAGAATGTAGAATGTCTTCAAGCAAAGTAGGCACAGGATTACGAGTAAGGAATATCTTGATGGTGTTCGCGTCTATGAACTGATCTGGATTAGGAAATAGTACCAACCCATAGATTAGCAAGGCCACAATGTCTTCGAATGCATGGAAACTCATAGCTTTGAGGAATTCTCGAGCTTTCTTTATCAGAAACTTAGCAAGTAAACCCTTAACTCCGCTTCTTGTTTCCCAATTGTCTTCAATGTCTGATCGCTTTAGATGTAACGCTGATACGATATCTTCGTGCTTAGGAGCCTTTTCTGAACCGGTGAATGGTATTTGATCAAGGATAGGTATCCCAAGTAGCTTAGAGAACTCTTCCAAGGTAGGAACCAATTGATAATCTGGGAATGTAAAGCAATGATGTTTCGGATCGAAGAACTGGAATAAGACGTGCATCATATCTTCTTCAAAACCGGAGATAACCAAGTCAAGCAGATAGCCATGTCTTTTGATGAACTGGGCATGATCGAGAATTTTTTAAACCAATTCTTTGAGTCTAGAAGGTATACCCATGAAGTTGATTCGGATAGTCTTTCTGGAAGCCATAATCCTACAAAACAAAGCAAAGATATATCCCTAGGTCCTTGAAATAGTTAGAAATGATGATGCAATGTTATGATGTCATGTTTAACAAGCACAAACAATTCACATAAAAGCCCTAGGTTTAAGGCTTGCATGAGGTATAGGTGTTTACCCTACCAATGTTTGAGTGGGTTCATCATGTCCTATAATAGTAACTGGGTTCTAGGAATCTCATATCATTGATCCTTCTCGTAGGCTTTATTTCAATACGACTACCAAGTGGTTGATCAAAACATCCCGAAAGTCGGATCTTAATGAGCGTAGCATCGAGTATCAACCAACCTTAGTCTACACCAAAGCCGGCCATCTCACTACCTTCTAATGGCCAAGATGGGTCAATTAGGATTCTAGAAGTTGAGTTAGTGCTGGTGACACCACGCATAAGCCAAATACTTTCCTCAACTTGAGCATGAGGAGCATCAGGACATCCAAAGTGTCGAACTAACATAGCCATCATGTTGGCCGTTTCGGTATACGCCTAACGGTCGCGACAATTTATTGCTACTTACCTAAGGAAACCTGGATCCGGGTGTAGGATCCCCCACAAGTATAATACCCAAGCAACCCTTAAGATAAAACATACATGTCAAACAGAAAGCAGTAAAGATGATCTAAAAATCCCTAAGGTATTCTCTCTTTATACTCCCCAGCTGAGTCGCCAGTTCTGTAATACGGTGGGAGAACTGACTTTAGTTTGTTTTGCGTATGATCGCAAATGTTGCGGATAGCAAGAGTCGCCACTAACTTTTCTTTTATCCAATTAAGGGAAGGTGAAAATAACAGGAAAAGACCTTCGTTAGATTCTGAGTAAGGAGAAGGTTATGAAAAGGGGAGGTATTAACACCCTTTCCATCCGTAGTTATCTACGGGCTCTTAGTTGCTTTAACTCATTTTTTAAAATTTTCTTTCTGTGTGTGTGTTTGAAAATGTTTTTGAAAAGGCATTTCGCTTTGACTTCGTAATGATTCACGCTGGAATGTATACGAAGTGTTCGGAAATGTTTTGTTTTGAAAAAGTGTTTTAACTTTGTAAAAGTGTGGGGTGTGAAAAAAATATTTTGATGGAGCAAGCAACTAAAAGTCTTATTACCTACTCAGAACGGTCGTTTCCGTGTTATTTTACTTTCCTTTAGAATAGCCTTATCCATACCATTTAGTTGGTAGGTAACCCTATTCGTTGGATGTAGAAGGGACATTCGAAGGGACATCGGATGGTCATAGAAGGCAACTTGTAGGAGTATCCTAGCATATTCGAAGGGACGATCATCACTTTTCGTAGGCAACAATCGATGGACGAGATCATGTATTCGTAGGCAACATCGAGGGACTATGATCTTTGATTCGAAGGGACTATGATGATATGTTTGTAGGCAACGGTGCTAGGATACCTCTACATTCGAGGGACTTGACCATTTATTCGAAAGGCAACGAGAAAGAATACTCTAGCGGGTGCATGTGTGAAGAGTGTATTGTTTTCAGATATTTTATCTTGTATTAGTGATCTACGTTCGTTTTTATCTTGCCATACACGCCTAGTTACTAGCAGTTTATATGGGTGCGAAAAGTAAATTGCGGAAAGTAAAGTGCAGAAAGTAAATCCTACGCTATTACATGGCTTTGGGGCAGTTACATAATATAGGAGTGCGGAAAGTAAATCCTAATTAAGCTATTACATCCCATGAGCAGTTACATAATATGGAGAAAAAAAATGCGAGAAAATTAACCTAACTATTACAACCTGGAAGCAGATACATAATAATCAGAAAAAAGAAAAGAATTGCGAATAAGAGAAAATGTGTAAGTAGAAAAAGATTTTTGAGTTAGGAAAAAGTTTTAAGGTTAGTAAACCTAATTAGATGAGAAAATAATATTTTTGGGAATTTTCCGGGTTGATTTTAGTAAGGAAAAATAATTAAAATATGCATGCAAAAATATAATTTTTTATACCAAAAATTAAATAAGTATTTTTCTAACCTAAATGCAAAAAGAAATATTTTTTTGTGATTTTTTTAATGTGTTAGAAAATTATTTGAAAAGAAATTAAATTAAAAAAGAAAATATGAAAAGAAATAGAAAATTGGTTAGTTAAAACAGGTCATAAAAAATAAGTTGGGGGTGCTGGGGTTCGAACCCCAAACCCTGAGATCAATGGCAAAATGCGCTACCATCCAGACTACCTGTCACTGGTGTTAGTAACATGGAATAAAAATAATATAATGGAAACAACTTTTTGAAAATTAATTCAAAATAGAAAAACGCGCGCAGCCTTCATCTTCTTCGTTTAAATATCCAAGGTTTTACCTACGGATTTCGTTCGTAGCTAAAACCTATAGTGACGGCTTCGTTCGTCACTATAACACCTGCAGTTTCAAAAATACAGAAAACGCAATAGAAATTAAAAGTAAAGCCATGGTTCGATTGGAAATTTTCCCCTGAGCATGAGGGTACCCACGGTTTGGCCCAATTTTTCCTATTTCAGAAACCCCAATTGGAGCTTATGAACCCTAGCAATGGCAACTTATGATTCCTGCACTTAAATTTCAATTAACCAATCCAGATAGCTTCGAAACTTCATTCTAAACACAAACAAACAATCAAAACATGTTAAATATGCATGAAAATCAGAAATCAATTTTGAGTTAGAATGTGCAAACCGTAATCGTGATTTCGTGATTCTGGATGTTTGGCTGGCTTGTGAGTATCTGGATCGATTCAGAGGACCTCCAGGAATGTGTTATAATGCTTAGAATGACCTGAATTGGACTGGAACTAGGGCTGCTAATAGCTTGCAATGCACGATTTTGTGAAGCTTGGAATAGGGTTCTTGAGGCCAGAATTTTATCCCTTGTGCATGTAGTAACATCATGTATTTATAGTAGAGTGAATTAGGTCAAGAATTGTGAGAAAAAATCAAGCCAATCAATGAGAAATTATTTGATTTAGAATCAAACCAAATATTTCCTTTTTGAGCCAATTTCAATCAAATCTCAATACCAATCATGATTATTTTGAAATAATTAGATTAAATGGCTGGCTTGGACCTCAAGGATGAGAGAAAATCCATCTTGCAATTAATTTTTGATTTTCTATCTTTTATTTTAATTAAATTGGTTTTAAATGATTAAAAATCCAAAATAAATAAAAAAATAAAAGATAAATTCGTGGCCTTGGGCTTGGAGGTTACAATTCAGCTAAGGAACATGTTTGAATCAAGAAAAGTTAGGCCCATTTGAAAAAAATTTGGTTTTCTCAAGTATTTCTCTTTGTGCACCTCTACAAAAATGCTCAACTTGGACAAGGTGTATCTTGCTCAATTTTTAACATTTTTGGGGGTTCTTGGACTTTTTAGAAAGCTCAAGATGTCTTCTAAACATCCTTTTTGGTTTCATATTTATTGGAGTTTCCATGCTCATGATTACTTCTTTACAAAAAGTTGACGTTTTGTTGACTTTTAAAAATGACTTGTAATGTTTTGATCCATAACTTCCAAATGAAGCATTTTCTGCCCAAGCTTGAGAGACATGAAGTTGTAGATAATTGAGTTCTCTTCAAAATGAGATGTGGTGGAAAAATTTCTGATAAAGTATGTGAAAGTTATGCCTGGTCAAAGCTCTGTTGACTTTTGTCTGAGAAAGCCTGATTTAGAAACTTTGACTTTTGATCAATTCTTGACTTTTCTTGATGAATCATGATCAACCCTTGATCAAATGATGAATATCACTTCAAAATATTGATGTTGACCAAAAATTATAAAGTTTGATTGTATGTTGACCACTGTTGACTTTTTGTCCAATAAATTGATTTTCAACCATCTGAACAATTGTCTGAGAAAACTTGACTTGTAAGGCTTGAAACTTGACATGGAGATTCTTTGGAACAAATTATGAGGCATGGTGACCACTTGAAGAATTGGAGGTCCATCTTGGCTTGAGAATGGCAAAACCCTAGTTTGGATTGATTACTTAGGAGAGGGTTTGTCTGGTCAACCCTTGTGAAATCCTTGAGTATGGATATGTGAAATGTCTTGAAAAGTAGGAGGGAAAATTTTGGGGTATAACACCTACTCTTGAAAGGCTTAAGATCTTCATTAAAAGTGGCATTCAACCATAATTGTAGAAGCCAAAAAGGACCATAGATCAAAACATCTTTTCTCTTTGGATTCTTAGGGTCAAATTTTTTGATTTGGTTGGAAACTCCAGTTCGGGAGGTGCATAAGGAGGCCAAAATCAACTGGCCCAAAGCAATATTCTCACCATTGTGTAATTGAGTAGCAAGGTAAGAAAACTGCTTGGCCACCTACATTGACCTAGAGCAAAAAATGAAACGTAAGAGCTAGAGAGTCAAAAATGATATGTGCTCTTCATGAGTGATGGGGCTAGATTCTTGTTTATGGTGGTCGATGAAATTATTATACATTGGGCTTATACTTTCACCAACTTAGAATTTGATAGTCAGAGGGTCGGCCTCAGTATGGTTGAAAACTTTTCCATTAGGTTTCAATCCTGTGATAGCAGTAACTTCAAGCAAAGTGGGACTGATCATACCACACCTAGTGTAGAAGGTGTTCGTCGAACCCTCCCAAAAATGTAAAGCATCCAATAGCATGATGCTAGAGTAGGGTTGGCCACGGCGAGAGAGTTCCAACAATGTATTAATGCCCAGTGCCTCCCAGTGTTCCTTTTTGTCGGTTTCTATGTGTGTCATCCAAACGTTGAATTTAGGACAATTTAGAGGATGAGCGGTTCTGAAATTCCTATCAATATATTGCAAAGTAATAGGTTTTGGAGAAGTGATTGTGGTTTTGGTTGCAGTACTGGTGGGGAAAAGCCCCTCTATCATCTAAGTATATTTCAGAGGGTGTGTCTGCAGGAAGAGGACCCAAAAAAGCTAAGGGTTTTCCTTAAAGAGTAAAAGGAATTAGTACATGGGATTGCCAGATTTTGGTTTTCTCTTCCGCAAATGGGGGTTCCAGCACGTAGGGTTTATCGTCGACAAGACGTAGCTTGAGTTCCATAGTTGGAGAGGTGGAGATGTTGTCAGTATTCGCCATTGATGAAGTTGTGGAGAAGTTTGGAGGAGATGAACTGAGATGATAAAATTTAGTTTTTAGGTTTTTCTAGAAAAAGGATGAAGAAAGTGAGAAGAAGAAGAAATCAAGGGAAGCGGAAAGGAAGAAAAGAGAAAAAAACGTTGAGCTGGGGCTATTTATAGCCAGTGTCGGATGAAAAGAAATAATCGAAAAATTGTTGTCATTTCCCAAATCCAAATCGCGTCAAGCCAGAGGACATGTGTAGCAAGATCGCAGCGTATGTGTGGTGGGCCATGTCTGCCACTAAAGGTGTAATCATGACGATCATTAATTGATCCACGTCTCAAAGTATAAAGCGTCATACGTTACCATGATTACATTGCATCAAGAGAAAAGTGGAATAGTAACTCCCACTTTTTGGAGTAGTGGGAACGACTCGGTCGAATGAGGATACAACACTTCATAGATGCCATTATCTCATATGGTCGAAATGTGAAAATTCGAAAATGGCATCTCTGGGGGGCCTTTTGTTACCATAAAATTTCTTAAGGTATTCAAAGGTACATATTAAATGCAGATTTCCTTGTGAGCTAAGGGTCGATCCTTAAAGATAAGGGTTCTTCAGAAGATTGAAATTTATGACCAAGAAAAATGCTAAGACAAGGATGTCGAAAAAGAGGTAAGTCGACCAGAGGGATAAAAGGTAGAAATTGGTTCACTCGACCAAATGTTGAACATCAAAGGAGTAGTCGAAGCTGAGCCCAGTCGATTACGGGGGATTCTAGACTTAGAGAAATTTCATTATTTTGCTCTCGATGAAGGAAAGCGTCGAAGTTGGGAGCAGTTTATTCTTAGAATCTAGAAGCGGGAAAGAATCAAAGTTCAAGATCGTGGGCAGTTATCAAAAGCTTTGTGATATTTAAGCGCCAAACAGGTGGCGAAATCTTGTGAAGCGGTTTCTTCAAGTTTTGAATATCAGTTGTAGATTGTTTTTAGACAGTTACTTTGTAAACATTATAAATAAGTCACCTCAATGTAAAATTAGTGTGTTCACTTGTACACTCAAAGTACTTGCCAAAACTCTGCCTAATTCCAAGTGTCAGGAAGAAAGAGTTACGAAAGTATTTGATGTACGTGAATCACCACCTTTATTTCAATGCAAAACCTTTACATTTTAGTTGTTTTCTTTGAAACTTTTACTTGCATTCTATTTACTTTTCAGCAATCACTTTGTGTTTTCGTGTATGTTGATGCTCTCTTTGTTACAAGTTTCGAGTTGACAAAAGAGTCGTTCAACCCTTATTTCGTTTAGAACAGACCTCAATTCACATCCTTCTGTCGGTCACGAGTCACCATAGTAGGTCAAAATATAATGAACACTCAGATTTGTCAAGTTATTTAGGTTTTTGTCTCCGTCAGTCACGAGTTACCTGTCGGTCGAACCTGAACTATTATGTGGAAAGTCGTTGTACTTATTCCCTTAGTCTTAGGAAACCATTTCTTAGGCAAGGATTTCAACAGACTCAGTACAATTTCACAAATCTTAGCACATGTCTTAAGATCAACTGGTCGATCTTGCGAGTGACCCTTAGTTTTAGGACTTTGGGAGGACCAACGGTTGCTTACCATTTTCCACAGTAAACACTCCCCAACGGGAAAGTGGAAAGATGATGTCTCCCTATGTCATCTCTCAGAAAAAGCACCTTGAATGTCGGTGTTAATGATCCCGTAACCAGTACTGTATAATCTAGCACGACCAGATGCGAGGATAACAGTATGGAACCACTAAGTCTTTGGAGCATACAGTTCAAAGATTTTGCGGGAGTGGTTCACATGTTTTAAGGCCTTTCTTTCCTGAAACATAAGAATCAAATGAAAATAAATAAATAATATGAACAGGCAGTATACAAAAATAAATAAAAAAGAAAGGACATTATACGAAAATAAATAAAAAAGAACAGACAATATACGAAAATAAATAAAAAATAACGGACAATAAACGAAAATAAATAATACGAAATATAACGATAAAAATATTAATACCTCTCCACCCCAGACATAGCGGGCAGTATGGTCCCCAGAATAAATTAAGAGGGATTTGTCATATGACCCTCCTGGATAGTCAACATCCTCCACCTCTACAGGTTCCTCAACATCGTCGTCAGGACCCTCAACATTTTCAGCGTCCTGGGCATCCTAGGCCTCCTCCGCCGGTGACTCGACCTCCGGTACCTCCATCTCTGGTACCTCCTCCTCATGTGCACGAGAGGAAGACGGCTCATGGAGATGACTCCTCTGTCGCGGTGCGGAATATGATATTATATCAAGTTGTGTCATTTGTTCCCTTTGTGCCCTTGCCCTTAGCTCGCGGTCTCGACGAGACGATGTTGTCTGGCTTTGCCTGCCCTATCTCAAACATGTCATCCGGTTGTCTTGATAAGCCATTATCTAAAATAAATCATTACAACAATTAGCATACTAATTCAAAAACAAATCAGACCAAAATTCGCAAGTTAACTTCAGGATTTCCCATTCAGAACTTCAAAAATTCACACCATTCAGAAATATATTCCCAAAACTACCTAAATCCAATTTTTCCTACTACATTTACCTACTACTACTTCATATACTACTACATTTATGCAACCTAAACCTTATAATCTAATAAAAAACAGAATTTTAAATAGAAATTGATTAAGAAAACTTACACAAAATGGAGGTTGTAGTTGATGTGGAAGGAGTTGGAATGAGTTGAAATGATGAGTTGAACTTGGATTGAGTGTCTTTGAAGTGATAGAAATTGTAAATATTTGGTAGAAATTGTAAGGGTTTAGAGTAGAGAAGTAAATTTTGAGTATTTTGAAATGAATGAGTATTGGGGGCGAGTTTGTGTATTTACTAAAACAATACGCAAATTTCGCAAGTTAACTTGCGAAACTGAAAGGTATTTTTGATTTTTCACCAGGGGTGAAGAAGAACTCCACTAGGTGGGAAAAAAATTCCCGAATTATTTAAAATTCTTTTTATTAAAACCGAGTAGTATAGTAAAAAGAAAGGAATCTAACTATAGATTTTTTTTTCTTTTCGCATAACTAAAAGTTGATGATGATATAACCAAATTATAATTACGTATGTAAAAATGAAACTTTCACAAAAAATAATGTCTCAAATAATTAAATACACTATTTAAATAATAATTAATTTAGTTTATAAAATAAATTTAATTATTACTAAAAATTGTAATTTAAGTAATCATCTTTTTTAATATGCAAAAAAATAAAACAAAAAGACATGTTCAAATGCAAGATATAATACAAATAGACAATTCAAAATTGTTTAGATTAAAACAAATTAAATTCCTAAAATGAAATCAAACGCAACTTCAATTTATTAATGTGAAATGCAATGTGCAAATGAGCGATACACGAACAAGATTAAAGTAAATCGTATTAACAAATGAAAATTTTATGGGTGAAATTTAGGGTGTGACAATTAGTTATAGAGGGAAGTGTATTGTTACCAATAGTTCCAGACCTAATGATTTTTCCTTTCTGATTTCCTTCAAAACCTACGTAGCCTCTAGATTTAAGTTCTAGGCTTTGGAACATATGTTTTCTTCCTATCATGTGTTGAGAGCATCCAGAGTCTAGGTATCATGACTGGTGTTTCAACTTTGCTGCTAAGGACATTTGCAACATAGATAATTTTATCCTTAGGTGCCCATATCTTTGGTTAGAGTTTTCAAACTTCTGATCGAATTTTGATTTTCCACATGAGTTCACATTATATGATTCACTAGTGTATTTTATATCATGTGTGTGCCCATATGAAAATGTGAGTTCATAGGTGTGTATCTTATGACCATGTCATCAACTTGCTTTGGTTGATGTGGTTCTTACCCTCTTGGTTTCACATATCCTATACCTTTTCTACCATTTATGATAACTCCATAAACCATAGAGGCTATTTTGCTTATGTCTATGTTTCTAGCTAGAAATTTTTGAAAGTTGTAATCATATTATTTTATGATTTTATCAGAACTAGTTGAAACTTCTGAAACATATTCTTTCTGAGCTTTTTGTAATTCATTTTCAATAAGGGAAATTTTTATTTTAAGTCTAGAACTGATTTCTTTTAACTCAGAGTTTTATGTTTTCAATTTCCTAGTTTCTTCAGTTTCAGATACTAGACTATGTTTCAGGTTTTTGTATTTTATTTGAAGTTTCTGATATCTTTCAAGGATTTCAGACAAGCTATCTTCTAATTGAGATCTGGAGAATTTAGAGAATACATGTTTTGTGTCCGAGTTTGATTCAGATTTTGATGAATCTATTTTAGCCATTAGTGTTATATTTACTTGTTCATCTTCTGATTCAGATTCTCTTCAGAATATTCTAAGTCATCCCACGTTTCCATGATACTTTTCTTCTTTTCTTTGAAGAACTTCTTTCTCATATTTTCTTTTTGAAGTTTGGGGTAGTTGCTTTTGTAATGACCTAACTCTTTGCATTCGTAGCAGACCACGTCTTTGTTGCTTGACTTTTTGTGTCCAAAGGATGATTTAGCACAATTACTTGATCACTTAGAGTTTTTGAAATTTCTTTGTCTATGTTTCCACAGTTATTGGACTCTTCTGGATAAAAGTGATAAATTCGTCTTCTTCTGATGATGATCCACCAGAACTTTTCTTTTGCCTGAAAAGCTTTAGCTTCATATTTTTTATTAGATTTAAGAGCAAGAGATTTACCTTTCTTCTGGAGCTCATCTTTTTCTATTTTTATCTCATGACTTCTCGGGGAACTAATTAGTTCCTCAAGAGATATTTTGTTCATATCTTTGGCTAGTGTTAAGGCTGTGACCATGGGTCTCCACTTCTTGGGTAAGATTTTGATGATTTTCTTTATATGATCTGCTGTAGAGTACCCTTTGTCCAGAACTTTTAGTCCAACTGTAATGCCCCATTTTAATTAATATTATATTATATTAATATTTTCGAGTTACCGATCAATATTTAATTTGCGACGAAAATATTTATATTAATCGATATATCTATTAATATATTTGGCAACGTTTCGTTCGGTCCGATTTTTATTCTGTTCGGTTCGGTAAAATATTATTCAGACCGATATTTAATTCCCCAGAGTTATTTTTAATTAATTGAGATAATAATATTATTAGATATTATTAAGGTGTTAATTAATAAGATAAGTTAGGGGTGTAAGGACTAATTGTTTAGAATTAGGGTGTACACCCTTGGCTTACTAGTAGAAAACAACATAAAAACACTTTTTCCTCATTTTCCTTCCATTACACACAAAACCAAACTAGAGAAAGTGTTGGAGGAACAAGAGGTCTTGGAGAAGAGAAGAAGAACACATAGCTAGGGTTGGATTTGTTGAATCATCAAGAATCATCCAAGCACTTGAGGTAAGGGGTTTGATTTTCCTTTCCATATAGTTAGGGTTTAATAGATATATTTTGGATTTAGGAAAAATTGATAGGTTGATTCATGAGTTTGGTTGGTTGATTGTTGAAATAACTTAGAAAGGTTGAGTTAGGAGTATGAATTGTGGGTGTTTCATTGCTAGCTTGTAGGAACTAGAAGTATAAAAATGGAAATGAAAAACTGTGAAAAACCAGAAAATTTTACTGTCTGTATAACCTAACCGAGGAAGAAGAAAATGATGGAGGGCCGAGAAGGGGGGAGGCGCCTACCTCACCTTGAGGGGCGACCGTCCCATCCTCTAGGGCGTCCGCCTCCTCTCCTTTGGGGGCTGGGACGTGCGTCCCTGGGTGCTAGGAAGAGGAAATCCATTTTTGTTGTTTATGCGTTTTTCTGTATTCTGTATGTTCTGCATAATTTCTATTTCTGCATAATTATAGACTTTGGTTCTGTTTCTCTTATTTTTCCTATTTTCTTATACTACTAGTTGGTATTAATAAAATATAATTAGGATATAATTTATCCGATTAAATTTGGAACCCGATTATGTTCCAATTTTCTGATTTCGGTAATTTCGACGACGGAGCAAGTTGCTCCGAATTCAACAAAAATTGGTGTGCTAACTAAGTTTGACGTGTAGAACGTAGTGGTGAGGTTAGTTTTTTTAAATTACGAGTTTTTACAAAACGACCCGAAATAGGCCAAATTACGGTTAAATTGAATCGGATTCCGTTTTAGTCGATTTAAGACACGTATGGACAATCCGATTGCGATATTGACGATTATGATTAATGTCGGTTATTAGCAATGGCTTTCGCGACGATTATCGGTGTTTGACTATTTTTCCGTATTTGGAATTGGGTGAATAAATTGATAATGATGTGGTATGATTAAACATGATGTTTGCGACAGTGTATTTATTAATGAATACTTGATGACATGCGATGCGATGATATGTTTATCTTGATGTGGATGAATATGGCGATGTGGACTTTATGTCAATTTTGATGAGTGATGATGATGTTTTTGTTGTGTTGTTTTTATTGTCGAGTCACATACATTGCATTGGCGACAAAGGCTTTTATGCCAAGCGACGAGGGCTTTTATGCCAAGCGACGATGGGCTTTATGCCAAATGTTCCTAAGTATGGACAAAGCGACGGGTACCACATGCATAACATAGTCGTGTCTCATGGAGTCTGTTATGTTTATGATTGAGTTGTTTCGCGTTGGGTTTTAATTGATGGATCATGTAGAATTGCGATGATATATGATGTTTTGTTTGGTGATGATCTTTATGATGAACATGAAATGAATATGACGTGATAATTTCATGATAACTATGCGATGAATATAAATGATGAGTTTTGTGATGATTTAACTTTGATGAAATGCTTAATGCAAATATGATGTGATAATGTTTGTGACGATGGGCTTTTATGCCAAAAACGACTATGGGATTTAGCCAATTTGTGATGATTTTGTTTATGTTGTGTTGTTATATTTGATTGGCCTAAAAACTATGGCAACCAGGACGACCTTGATGGCAACCATGATGGGAGTTATACTCCAAAGTTTTGTTGCTCATGTTATTAGCATTGTTTGATGTTGTTGTTTATGATTGTCGTGTTGATTAGTGGCGTATTGACTTGTGATGATTTCGTGGTGATGAAAGTTTATGTGTTGTTATGATGATTTATGTCGATGAGGTTATGGCGATAAAGTGTTAATTATACACATTATAATGACGATTAAAGTGAGTGAGATTTGGATATGTGTTGGAATGCACTTATTAACCTATATCTTTTATGATTCCAAAACTATATATATATATATATATATATATATGTTATCATGCCTTTAATTATATGTTCTGGAATATCTCACCCTTTACTTGTTTCGCCGTTACCTTTATACTGGTAACGTGCAGGTTATGAAGACGGAGATTATAGCTGCTATTAGTCGAGTCGTGGTCGCTCTGATACGTAGCACTCAGGGGGAATATTTGTGTTGTATTGTTGTTGTTCTTTTGTTGTCTTTCCTTTTGTGAATAAGAATCATACTTTATGAAAATATGATTTGATGAGGAAGTGTAATAAAGATGGTGTTTTAATTTCTAAGATTCAATTTATGATTTCTGAGGATGTTATGTATCCGAGATTAATACTTTAAAGCAAACTGTTTAAAGTGATTTGGTTTTGAAGGTGTGACGCCTCAGTATTGAATTTATGAAATTTTAAATTACTCTTATTTTACTTATAAAACCTTGGGTAATATTGGGGTGTTACACCAACCACCAAAATTTGAAACCTTGAGAACATTGTTTCAATTTTTTCATCTTCATTCATCTTTAAGGCTTTGTACTTCTTAATGAGTGCAAGGGCTTTGGTTTCTTTGACTTGTGTGTTACCTTCGTTCGTCATTCTCAGAGATTCAAAGATTTTATGGGGAAAATCTATGTTTGTGATCTTATCATACTTAGTGTATGAGATAGCATTCAAGAGGATCGTTATGGCCTTGTGATTATTTCTTAAATCTTTCTTTTGTTGGTTTGTCATCTTGTTTCTATCAATCTTCTAACTGCTTGCATCAACTAGATGTGTGTAGCCATCAGTTACTATGTCCCAGATATCAGCATCATAACCTAAAAAGAAATTTTTTATTATGTATTTCCAGTAATCGAAGTTTTCACCATCAAAGATTGGAGGCCTGACACTGATCTTGTCTTTCTTAACATAGTTGTTGTTTTAAACTGGTTCTGCCACGTTGTTTTTCTTGCTAGGATATTTTTTGAGACGATTAAGTGTTATCACCCAGAACCAGGCGCTCTGATGCCAATTGAAGAGAAAAAAACACAAGAAATGGGGTTTGAATTGGGTTTTTTTATAAATTCAAGTAATAAAACACGTCGGTTATCCTGGTTCACTTTGAACTCAAATCTACTCTAGTCCACCCACCAAGATGATTTCGCCTCTCTCAATCGAGGTCTTAATCCACTAATAAAAAACGAATATAATTCACGAAGACAACTTTCAACGTCTTCTTGATATCAAACCACAACCTGGTTTCTCCAGGAAATATAACTCTAAACAATTATACAATGTGTTTGAATTTGCTTCTAACAAGCTATATCATAATTGTGATGTTTACACCAAATTTAGCACAAGGAATGTTTTCAAAAGATAAAAAGATATAAGAGATTTTTGAGCGCTCGTTCGCATGCGTGTATGTGTTATTTCTTCATCTTCCATAGACCTCTTTATATATAGTAGATTATAGAAACCGTTGGAGGCATATAACTGTTTTTGGAAGGTTGCTAATTTGAGGTATAATTGCCTTTCCAATAATACAGATTTTGTTCCAGTAATAATTGTTCCAGCTGTTACTTTTGATCCTGTAATGATTTTTCATAAATGTGATATTAGATATGTGGATCATCAGAGTATCTTGTACCTGAGTGCTGAGTGTAACACCCCATTTCTATCTCGTGAATAATAAGTAAAATCAGAGTTATAAAATTTCAACATACAAATGAGATGCTACATTTTCTTCTTAAAAACAACTTCATTTAACCGCATATAAGCAGATACATAACACTTTAACTCGGACGAACCGATGACAACATAATTAGTCTTTGAAAACAAAACAACTTTTATTAACTACGCAGCGGAATCATAATTTCAACTTAAATCACATAACATCTTTATTCAACTGGAAGTAACTTTAAACCAATAAGTGCTTAACAAAGTCAACTTAATATTCAACAACTGAAGTAATAACAATAATAAACAACAATCGCTCCCCCCTGAGTGTTACGTATCAGAGCAACGACACTGACTCAAACTAATGAAGATAAAACAACCTTCACTCTAAATTACTGGCACGTTACCCATGTAGAGGCAACATAACAACAGAAGGGGTGAGATATCTAACAATATAATAGGACGCATGATAAACAATATATTAGAATAAGTCCATATAAAATCACCGCTTCACAACTATAAACAACATCCATTACAACATACTCATCAACTAGTATAACAACAACAACATATTCATCAACACAACAACTCAAATAATACAACGTAAAATGCGACTCGTTATAATGCATATGCATGTGGTACCATTGAAGCAAAACTTCCAACTTAATAATTTGCCAATTAATAGAGGCATCAACAAGGCATAAGCCTTCAACTTTCAACTTTTGCCAATCCAGGCCAACTTAAAGAGCATGAGCTCCCAACTTGTTATGCTTTGCATGCGACAACAACTACAACATCAACCATTCAACAAAAACAACACATCAACAACAACATAACACAATGGTTCAACACTGGCCACAAACCTACAACTTAGTCTTGCCAATAAATAGAGGCATTTCAACAACAACATATATCCTGCAACTTCGCATCGTCAACAATACTGACATTACAACAATATAGTAAAATTCACAATTATAATCGAAACTCATTGCAATAACACTACATAATTATTCAGCTATACATCTACATTCAGTTATTAAATATTTTGTGAGAGTTTATATAATGTTAACCTGCTGCAACCATTATATAAACTAATATTGTTATTAACAATTTCTACTACGGCCAATACTACTAATTAATTTTTACTACTAACTCTGTAACTAAAGTAATTTGATTAATCTCTATAACAATTATCTCCTGCTAATGTTACTAAATTATTCAATACTATTGACAACTCAAACAAAATTGAGAATAATTTAAATTAACTAATTCATCCTACTATTTATCTCTAACTCAAATCTCTTAGGAATATGTTATTATTAGCATTAAATTAATATTATTGTTATTATAATAATAAATATAATAATTATTATTATTATTATTATACAATACATACTAAAGAAAAAGTATGTATAAGTAACATACACCATATATAATGCTTATAACTTGTCATGGTTTCTATTTGGCTTCAAATCACGTGTCTGACGGAACAAGCTGCAGATTCTATATACATATAATAATGAAATAAACTACAATATATGCTAAATAATTATTTCTTAAAACATGGCAATACAATATTATAGTAATTGAAATCTTAATATCCAAACTTATATTTAGTTTCTAAACATATATTTATATATAAATACGACGCCGCATTATTGTTCCAATTAATAATGTGTATCACTAGATATTCATTACACAATCAGGTTGTTACAGTAGACCTATAGATGCAGCTACAGTAAGGCACAAGAAATAAAAAGGAGATAAGATCATGTGCCCCTCGGCACAATATGTTGTGCCCATCGGCGTACCCCCACTCTAAACCATGTCGGTCGGCATATTATCTATGTCCGCTTGGCACTTCCTTGTACCACTCGGCGCCCTTCCTTTTCCAGCGCGTGCCACTTGGCACACCACTGTGTTCTTCAAAACAGTGTGTTTTTCATACAGACTCCTCTGTTTTCGACGCAGAATTCAGTATAATTTCATCGATCAACATAATCAGGCCAACAAAATAGAACAACACATCAATGTAACAATTAATTCAATATGAGATTAATTTTCAACAATCATTGCATCAATTTAATTTCAGCAACATTATCAAAACCTCTTAGCAGTGGCAACCACATTTCATAACAACAACAAAATTTCACACAGAGTCAACCATACATGCACGATAATTTCATATAAACCAATCCCCGCATAAAATTCATCATATATTTCATTATAGAATCAGAACCACACTCTTACCTTGAATTGGAGACCGCTTTATTCTACCAATCGAATCTCAGTCTTGCCAAAACTTCCAACCTTTGCCTCTTTCCTCTTTTCTCCTATGCAACTTTTCACGATCAATTCTCCAAGACTTTTTCTTCTTCTCTACCACGTCCACGTATAACACTTTCTTTACTCCTTCTCTAAACCCTTACTCTTCTCTACTGATAAAATCTAATTCTCTTTTATTTTAATTAAAAACTTAATAGTAATATTATTTCTAATGGGCTTAATCCTCACACCCCCACCTTACTACACACCACCACATAAATAAGCCCAACACAATTATTCTACTAATATTATTATTATTATTAATAGTCAACTAATATTATTATTAATATTAATCGACTGATTATTACACAATTAATCAACTAAATAATCAACATAGCGACTTATCAACTTATACTAACATGCAACATATCACAACACGACATAACTTCAACAAATAATTCGCAATTTAATCGAAAATACTTAATTAAATAATTAATTAAACAACCAGGTGTTACACTGAGTCTCAAAAATTTAGAATAGATGAGTATGTTGGAACTTCTTTGTTCTTTCAGAACTTCACTTACCAGAGTATAACTTGTAGCTTGGTGCTTCAAAAGTTTTAACATCAGAACTTATTTTATTGGCGTGTTACTTGGATGTGCTTCTGAGTTCTTATACGCATTTTCCTTTCAGAGCTTCATAGTGGGATTCAATCATAATCTTCTTTGCTTTTTCATCAGAACCTCTTTGTACATCTAATCAAACAATTAGAGAGATAAATTGTTCTTCTTAATAATTATGTATTTGTTATCACCAAAACTATAAAAAGGAGGTTGAACCAAACTATGTTCTAACATCTTGTTTAGTGGTTTGCGTTGAGAGAAAGTACTAATTTTTTTGTATAGAAGATTCTTACTTGAAGTTCTTCGGTCTTGTTACTCTCCTAGAGGTCTTCCTAATAAGTTCTTTGATCAATAATTTTATTTAACGTAGTAAATTAGATAACTTGGGTGTAAGCTATTTGACCCTTGCCAAAAAAAGTTAAGATGAGAAGTATAGTCTTATACTAAAGACATTTAGTAACCAATTTTACTTGATAAAATGTCTTTAGTATAAGAATTTTGAGAAAAGCTAATTGTTTTGCCACAAGAGGTCTTAAGTTAAAGTCATCCAATGGTGTATTTTTTTCCTTCAAATTTGTCTTGAATAATTTTTTACTAGAGGTGAATAGGTGAGGACATGACAACAGGATTATTTTGCGTGGATGCGTAAGACGAAGAACATTACAAAATCAACATGATTGATGCACATCAAGAGGAGGAACGTGGATATGTGGAACAACCACATTAATTTCCAGGAAGGTCGTATGATACATATTTTTTGATATGGTATGAGTAATGAATGACTATACATTTATGGTACATGGAGGTGGGTAGTTTTTTATTCATTTGAATAATCGATAATTTTAGGGGAGACCGGTGAAAACTTGAAGATTTCAACTCATGGGAGTAAATTGATAGAGTGGTATTCATAATATATCTCACTTGTGATAGATAATGGATGAATGAATATCATTTATCTTCACCTATATAACCAATTTAAAGAGAATTAATGCCAATCTAATATCTACTTTTGTTGAGGGATGAAATCTACATACGTCATCATTTCATATGTCATTTAGTGAAATGATTACCATTGTTTCCATTGCCAACCTATGTTCTCGTTAGCCAACAACTTCAAACAAAGAGATAAATGACCAACTTTGTTTGTTGTCTTAATATTTCTTATACCAAGATATGTTTTGGACAGAGGTGAACAAATAACCTTCCAAGAAGTACTAATCGACTTCTTATTGTCTATGTTATTTGCCCATACAAAAAATTTAATGCAAAAATCTACTTTGTTAAGAAGAGTGATTGACCATTCATAAATCCTAAGACTATATAGAAGCATGCCTTGTATGACTGACTAGATTAATTGAACCATACCGATTATAAAAATAAGGTGTCCCTTCCAAGTTGCTAGTTTGGCCAAGACTCTATCTATTATGAATTAGAGATTATGAGTTCTACGCTTGCCTTAAAATATAGGAACTCCAATAGATTTAAATGGTATTTGTCCCATAGTGAATCCAAGCATATCTATAATGCACCTCAACCTAGAATTAGAAGCACCCCTCCCCCATAAAACTTACATTTAGTTGGACCTATGTGTTGACAGGATTTTGACCATATTCTTAAAGGATATGGTTAATTATTTGAGCATTTTTTCTTGATAGCTTTGCAAAATATCATAAGGTCATATGCAAAAAAAGCGTGGCTAGGAACAATTCTCTTACCAACAAATATGCATATCAATTTACCCTGATCCACCAACATAGATAAATTCCTACTAAGTGTATATTTAGTATCCATGGAAATAAAACGAAAATGAAAAAAGAACCTCAATTTTAGCATCCATGAAAAAGTAAACGAAAATGAAAAAACAAGGGTTGTTTTCTAACCTTGTTTCTTGTTTCGTTGTAGGAGTTTTGGAGAGATGAAAATGAAAATGGAAACTGAATGAACGAGAGGGTAATAGGAGTAGTTGAAGTGATAAGAGAAAATTATCTTCTATGAGCAACCAATTAGTGAAAGCGGAGTGTGATTAATTGGAGGGTAAAATAATGGGCATAGTTGCATGTTTTAATGGTAGATATATAGTTGATGATTATTTTGGTTATTTGTCAAATACCACATGTATTTCATCCAATAAAAAAGCAAGTGTTAGAGAGAGTGTTTATAGCACTCCTAAATCATTTAATATATAGTTGTGTTGGAAATATGTCTTAAAATCTTTTTTGATGGAGAGATAAAACATGTTTCAATATTGTTAAAAATTAAAAAGTCAAAAAGTAATTTGGTCCGAGCAATTTACGGGTATCAGATTCGGTCGGTTCGATTCATTGATTCATTCATTAATGTTAGAATTTTTATGTTAACTTCGAGATTATATAAATTAATATAAAAATATATTATAAGATATTTATAATATTCTAAGAGAAATTATAAAATATATATTTATAATAGTCTACGAGATATTATAAGATATATATTTATAATATTCTAAGAGATATTATAAGATTATGATAATATATTTTATTCTAACCATTAATGAGATATGTTTTGAATTTGTTATGAATGTGTTGGATTTTAGCAATTATAAATATATATTCCTTCTGTTATTACATTGTGACAATCTTAGAGCTTACAATAACAAGAGAGATTAAGAATTTAAAAGCATAACATATGGCTTTGGCTATTCTCAAGGAAAACTTTAGAGAAAAAAAATGTTTTGAAAACCTTTGTAGTTATATAAGGTTATTGGGAATTGAGACACACTTGTTTATACCTTAAATTTGAGTTATTCATATATTGAAAGGTCGAAGAGGTTGAGAAACACTTGGGTAAAAAATAGGGTAATTCTTGGGCACCTTCAAGGTTGTTCTTGGGAACTTGAAGACGAATTTTATTTTTTTGTAACTCATCTGTAATCTCTTGTAATAATTTTCGGAGTATAGTGAATTGAAGAGTTACTCTCTTCCCCAGAGTATATCGTTTGATCGAACTAAGTAAACAAATATTCGTCTTTTTTTCACCTTATTCTGTTATATTTTTATGTACGAATTATTTTTGTTGTAGACCATTTATTTTGGTTGTTACTATTTTTTGAATCGCAGATTAATATTGAATTTCATTATAATTAACAACAAGATTCACAACAAGTTGATTGATATTTATAATTGTGTATGTCATACACTAGATGAGTACGCTTGTTATTGACCATTTAATTAAATTATATATATTTTTACATGTCATTTAGTAGACATAAAGACATTACAAATTTGTTTATGAATGTGACTATTATTGAACACTCCATTCGATCACAATCATAAGCACAAATAATTTTTTTTATATTGATTAATAAAATTAGTTAAGTGTAATTAAGTTTCTTGATTATTTATATAATCAAAATAAAATTTACTATAATAACTTTAATTATATTTTGATGAAACTATTAACATCAAATGCTTATGAATTAAATTAATAATATAATAGTAATATAAACAAACATATGACGCCTAGGCTACCCCTTGAAAAATTAAGGATAATTTATCCTTAACGACTTATATCAATGAAATTTTAGCACATAAAATTAATTTTTAAAATCACATATTAATCTAAAACCTTAGGATATTATGTATATGCCTTTTCTCACCTAAAAAAAATTAACATTCTCTTTTTCATCCAATGTGAGAATTATTACTCACGTTTGACATACCAACATCTTACTACTAAAAAATTAAGTTATATATTATTTTCTTGGTTTCATTTTGATCCATTAAGATTTTAAATTAATATGATATTTTAAAATTTTAATTTATATGACAAAATTTGATTGATACATGTCATAAGAGATAAATTACTCTTAAATTTATAAAGGGTAGTCAATAATTTATCTAACATAATTTAAGAATTAATGAATTTTGCTTATAATATTTGCCAGAGTTAAAATCACTTTTTTTACTCATAATAACGAGAGGAGGAAGTATCATTTTAGACAAACATGTGAGCCATTTGAACATGTACTTCTCTAAAAAGAAAAATAAATAAATAGAGATGATTGTATTTTATTTAAACTTTGTAATTATTCATTAAAATCAATTACACAAATAAAACTCTTCAACTTGTTTTAGGTGAAATGAAGATCAATAATTTGGTATTTTCTTATATTAAAACTACATAAATTATATTTTAGTGAGCCTAATCTATGATACTTTTATTGAACTTATAAGTATTTTGTTAAAAAAAATATATTTAATTATAAATTTTACATCTATTATTATATCAATATTAATTTAGAAACAATTATTTTCATCAAATATTAAATTAATTTTACCTATTTACTGTTCCTAAAAATACCAATTAAATTTTTTATTGAAAAATTAACACATATATAACTTATAGTACACATGTGTTCAGTTAAGTTTTGACAATATGCGAAGACATTTAAAAATTAATCTATAAAAATAATATATTCATGTGAGTTGATTCAATGCGTATATATTTATGCATATTTATTGATCTCTTTTTTAAATTATAAAAATTAAAAATAATTTTTATGAAGTTCCATCAAACTCTATTTCAGTATATATAAAATACTACTAAGAGAATTGTTTTGAGAGGAAAATTGATTTTGGAAAAGTTTCTAAATAATTTAAAAATAAAATAAAATTGAAGTGGTATAAAAATTATTTTGGGACTTGTATAAGCCAATCCAATCATGCACTTATAAAAATGCTTTATGGACTTGTAGAAGTCAATCCTAACATTATAAAAGTGATTGCAAAAACAGCTCAAAAATTTTTTAGAAAATATTGATCACTCTGTCTTGATATGTTTTACTTTAGTTGCAGACTGCTTAGGTGATATAAAGGCAACGACAAGAAGAACGTCAAAGTTAATGGTAATAGCATCTTTCTTTGCCAGTGTATTTGTTGAACTATATTCAGGGCTTTAATTTTGATGGTTTAAAATGGTCGATTGTGTAGTGATATTTACATATGGAGATTGGCTCAACTATAAACACAAAAAATGTGATGCTACTTATAAGGTATACATGATATTGGAATTCACATGGAAAACATGGTAGTTTAAGTAAGGTATATATTCCATAGTTTTTTTTGTGGATCCTTTGAGGTTTGCTACATAAAAAGGAAAAATGGCTTGAAAATTATATTCATAAGTAATATGATTTGTATAAAGTTGATTAGTATAGAGTTCATATTCACTAAATGAATTATGTGTAACAAAGACACATTCTATGACATCATCGAGGTTCAAATAATCCTTGATAGTTTTCATGACATTCTCATCATCATTAAATAATACAACTGAGCATTGTCGGTACAATGTCTGATACTTTAAATGAAAGGTAAAGTTATTTTTCAAAAGTTTGTTAAAGTTTGTTGGGTAGATTAATGAGTGATCCTTGTTTTCCTAGAAGATCAGGAATGAACCATGACATAACATAACCAATTTGACTATAATTTTTTTATAAAGTAAACAAATATATCGAAAACTAAATTTTTACTTACTTCCTTCATGATAAGTCTCTACTCCACAATAATGATTCCAAGAATCGGGCCATATTCCTTTTTCCAAAATACAAAGCAAAGAATGACATTATTGTACTTCACCTCAATCTAAATTTTAAACCTAGAAACAAACCACTGTTAAATTAAGTATGTGTATAGTCAAACATATAAACATAAATAAAGTTGTGTAGTTAAAATTGACTTCATAACACCAACAACATCAATCGCACCACAACTACATTGAAAAACATCCTTAGATTTTTCTTGGAAGCATTGCATTTCGAATAACATTATAATACCAGACACATTTACTTAGTTTGAATTTCTTAGTTTTTTTCAACCATGATGTTGTAACAATCCTACAATTCAAAGAAAATATGTATTTGTTTTGATGTGGGCTAGGTTCTAAACAGAAAAAAGCTCATGTTGTTAAATTTGACTTGTTATTATTAAAGAATTTTTGTAATGCTATTGAATTCACTTAATGTTGTCAAATACTTATTATGTTGAGGAAGTTGTGAAAAGAATTTTTGGGACATATGTTGAGATGGGGTTCGAGACGGTTAATAATCTCTAAGTTATCGGAAAAATAAAGAATTGCACAAATTCCAAGTTATAGGAAATTATAAAACAACAGAGTTCGTAGGTTGGATGTATGAATAATTACTTTGATTTTAAGTCTTCCATTTGAGGGTGGTCCAAGTTGGTGTGAATTTAGAAAAATTTGATTTTCCACTTGGTTGTACAAATGTTAGTTCATATTAATAATGATTAATAAGAATCTATGTGGTAGACACTTGTAACTAGGAATGAACAATGTTAGAAGTTATCCGTGTTATGTTTGTACAAAGCATGTGTAAAGATCATAATATTTGGACCAATCGCATTGTTTGAACGAACGAAATTCATAAGTTGGGAAGCATATGTGTCCCAGAGTGTACAATCAATTTTGTTTCCAGTTACATCACTCAAAACAATGTTTGCACAAGATTTTTTCTATTCCCGTGTTTTTATGGTATGATAATTTCATGTAAGCATTCAATCACATCTATTTTGAAACAAAATTAAGAATGAAATCAAATATGTTTGACTGAATCAGTCAACCAATTTCAATTTTATTAAGAGAATGAAGGTATAATCAATGTAAGCAATCATGGAAGAATTTTCCATTCAGACTGTCTACGATAGTCTTAAACTTGAAATGATTGTTGCACTGTTGAAAAGCAGGATGAATTTATTCTCATAAACCTTTTGAGGGGTATCATTGTTAATAGGTTAACCTCTGTATAATGTATAAGTTTGGTGTTCAGTTATCTTCTCCATTTAATCTATGTACTCTCTATGTCGTGTAATCAAATGAATTTGACCACCCTAGGTATATGACAAAGAACATAGTGCATCACATGAATTTGATCATCACATGAACCACAATTTTAGCATCCATGAAAAAGTAAACAAAAACGAAAAAATAAGGGTTATTTTTTTAACCTTGTTTCTTGTTTCCTTGAAGATGTTTTGGAGAGATGAAAGTGAAAATGAAAACTAAATGAATGAAGAGAGAAAATGAGTAGTTGAAGCGAGAAGAGCAAATTGTCTTCTATGTGTCACCTAATTAGTGAAAGGAGAGTGAGATTAAATGGAAGATTACCGAGTTACACAAAAGCCCTTTTGCATGAGTAAATTCTTTTAACATTGAAGGGTAAAATAGTGAGCATGGTGGCATGTGTAAAATGGTATATCTTTTTGTATGTCATTTCTCAAAAAATAACATTCTTTTATATGTGTAATTAAATTATAAAAGAGAAGGACAATTAACGCATTGCATAGACATATTGTAATAATTAATATATAGTTTATAGTTGATTACTATTTATAATTTAGGTTTAAATAGTTTTTTAGTCTATGTTATTTGACGTGTTTTTGATTTTTGTCTTTGTATCTTTTTTTCTTGAAAATGATCCCTAAATATTAAAATCCTTTTGATTTTAATCCTAAATTTAAAATCTGCAAGAAAATTCGAACTCTGCAAATTTTTGTTTTAGAGATTGAAACCAAATGAAATTCAGCATTTAATAACTTTATCCAAAAAAAAAAAAAAGATATAAAGACGAAAATTAAAGCCACAACATCTTACTTTGACCGAAAAATTATTTAAACGTATAATTATTATATATGCCATACACTAATTGAATAAATTTCTTATGAAACATTTAATTAAATGATTTTTTTTTTTTTACATGTTATTAGTAAACATAAAGACATTACAAATTTGTTTATTAATGCAACTATTATTGAATATCGTTTTTAGAGCTATTTGAACATGCACTTCGTCCCTAAAAGGGAAAATTCATTATGC
The DNA here is from genome assembly GCA_021764765.1 of Vicia sativa. Taxonomy (NCBI): domain Eukaryota; kingdom Viridiplantae; phylum Streptophyta; class Magnoliopsida; order Fabales; family Fabaceae; genus Vicia; species Vicia sativa. The sequence continues at coordinate 52,531,174 of CM038797.1, read as the reverse complement.
AGAAGAAATTTGGAAAATAAATATAGATGATGTATTTCATTTAAACTTTGTAATTATTCATTGAAATCAATTACACAAACAAAATTCTTCAACTTGTTGTAAGTGAAATGAAGATCGATAAATTGGTGTTCTCTTATATTAAAACTAATAGTTTAGTGAGTCTAATCCATAATATTTTTATTGAACTTATAAATATTTTGTAAAAAGTTATATTTAATTATGCATTTTACATCTACTACTATATCAATACAATTTAGAAACAATTATTTCCATCAAATATTAAATTAATTTTACTTATTTATTATTCCTAAAAATATCAATTATCTTTTTTATTGAAAATGTTAACATATACGGCTCTAATGCACATATATTCCGTCAAATTTTGATGATATTTAAAAAACTTAATCTTTAAAAATAACATATTTACGTGATTCGGTTCAGTGAATGCATAAAAAAAATTCGCATGCATATCTATTATTCTCTTTTTTAAATTATAAAAATTTAAATAGTTTTTATGAGTTTGAACAAATCTCCATATCCATATGCATCAATTTTAACTAATACTCATAAACAAAGAGTTAGAGTGATAATAGAGATTATATATACTTTTGTTAATTTGTAATCTAAATTACTTAAAATCCATTTCTTACCGTTTACTTTGTATAAGTTATCATATTTTAAAAATAAATTAATTATTTTTTATCTTTTGTTACCAATTTTTTTTTAAATTGAAAATAATATACAAACACAATCACAGTTAGGATTTCATATTGTTATTAAAAAAAATATCACCGCTAAAAGTTTTGGCATGTACAATTTTTATAGGGAAGAAATATGTTTCACTAATTATTTATCTAAATTTAGTATACTTTTAAAAATTTCTTTAACATAAAAGTAATAATATGCATTCATAAGGTTTAGATTAATTAAAAAATATTGATATTATTAGTAAGAATTGTGTTTGATTTGTAAGGAAATATTTGAGAGAACAATACTCGACATTAAAGAATATTACAAGACAACTTTTTATATTGTATTGTGTTTTTGAAATATTGGGAAATTTTTTTCTATTTTGTCTGGTATATCTTTGTACCGGATAAAATAATATAAGAATTTTTATTATAATATTTTTTATTGATATGTACAATATTAATATCTATAAATTAAAATATTAAATAATGAGAAGAATGAAAAAAAATAAGAGATACACAAAAATAATATTATTTTTATTATAATATTTTTTGTTGAAATATTAAATATTAAATATTAATATTATATTTATTAATAAAAATATTAAAAGATTAATAACCATTTATCTTTGTTATATTGGACGAACATCTTACCAACTGAATTTATTTGTTGTCTTAGTTAGAGATTGAATCCAAGTTCTCTTACCACCAAGCACAAACATCTTACCAACTGAATCAACATTTGGTTTTGAACAACTTTCAAATCATAAATACATATAGTTGACAGATATTTGGCATTACTGAACCAACAATTTTTGGTTGACATATAGTTGGCATATACCAAAAATATAGATAAATAATACATATTAAATAAACTCAAATATGTTAATTAACTAAACAAATAAATAATTATTAACTAATAAATATTCAAATAACAAATATATATTTAACTATTTAAACAATAATGTATGTAAAGAAATTAACGTTTTATTACTAAATATTGAAATATATTAAATAATATTTTAAAAATAAATATATAAATATATAAATATGTATTATCTATTTTATAATTATTATTTAGTTTAACATAATTTCAATTTTTATTTTATATTAAATATAAAAATATATTTAATATTTATTTTTTAAACATTCTAGTTTATTATGCTTAATATACACTAAAATATATTTAATATATTTAATTATATTATTAAATATATTGAACTGGAATTAATTATATTATTCGTCATATAACCAATGGTTGGCATATATTTGACATATACTGAAAATACATTTTTTGGTTGGCATATGGTTGGCATGTACTAAAAGTATGTTAAATATATTTCATAATAATATATTTCAGTTTAATATATTTCATAATAATATTCAGTTTAATATATTTTATAAAAATATTCAGTCTATTTTATTTACTTTTAGTTTAATAGAATATGGATGTTAACTTTATCTTAGTGTAACAAAAAATAATTGGCCTAATGGATTGAAATGTTGTTGACATGGTGGTGGTGCATGGTTCAAATCCCACCTCCCTAATTTGGTTGACCAAATTCGACTAGCACGCAAAATAGAAAAATCCATATGTTTTTCTAAGCAGTTTGAATAACTCTATTAGAGGAGAAATCTTTATCTGTCAAAATAGAAAAAGAAAACGCACGTGCATGAGGATGCATGATATAAAACTGTATACACTCAATGAATGTAACCCACTTCAACTTATTTATTTTCATCTGTAAATACCCCCTCACAAGTTTGAGGTTGGTAAATGTCCATCAAGCCAAGCTTGCCTAAACAATCGGTAAAAGGACGAGGACCAAGCGCTTTTGTGAACACATCAACAACTTGACCATGAGAACGAACAGGAAGCAGACGCATGACACCAGCTTGAATCTTCTCACGAACCAAATGACAATCAATGTCCAGATGTTTCGTTCTCTCATGAAACACCGGATTTGAAGAAATCTGAATGGAACTTTGATTATCGCAGTACAAAACGGGAAGACGAGATGGATGTTGTTGGAGATCATGTAGCAGGAAACACATCCATTGAAGCTCACGAGTGACAGACGCCAAAGCTCGATATTCAGCTTATGTGGATGAGCAACTAACTGTTGGTTGTTTCTTAGATTTCCATGACACTAATGATGCACCAATGAAGAAACAATATCCTGAAATGGAACGTCTAGTTTCGATGCAGCCACCCCAGTCAGCATCACTAAACCCCAGAATTTGTAAGTCAGATGAAGATGATAAAAAAATGCCTCGCACAGGTGAGCATTTCAGGTATCGTAGAACACGTATAGCAGCACGATAATGAGCTTCAGTGGGAGCACTCATAAACTAGCTCAACTACTGTGTAGCAAAAGCAATGTCAGGACGAGTTGTAGTAAGGTAAATCAATCTCCCAACAAGTCTCCGATATGTTGTAATATCATAAAGTAAGGCACCGGTATCTTGGTGAAGACGAATAAAGGCATCCAAGGGAGTAGAAGATGGCTTACAACCAGTTAGACCAACATCCTGAAGTAGATCTAGGCAATACTTCCTTTGGCAAAGTGTAATACCTTTTGACGATCTAGCAACTTCAAGCCCTAAGAAAAATTTTAAATTTCCCAAATCTTTGATGTGAAATGTGTGATGCAGAGCTTGTTTCAAATTTGCAAACACACCTAAGGAAGTCCCAGCGAGGATGATATCATCAACATACACCAGCAGAGCAGTAAAATATGTAGGACTTGATTTTATAAAGATTGTATGATCAGCAGTAGCATGTTTGAATCCTTTTGTCTTAAGGAATGTAGTGAGCTTTTCAAACCACTGTCTACTGGCCTGCTTTAAGCCATATAGAGACTTGGTAAGCATGCATACTTGACCCGATTTGGGAGCAGTAACACCTTGAGGAATTCTCATGTAAACAGCTTCATTTAAATCACCATGAAGAAATGCGTTATTGACATCTAATTGGTGTAAATGCCAACCATGAATGGCAGCTAAGGAAAACAACACACAAATGGTAGTTAACTTGGCAACAGGAGAGAAAGTTTCAAGGTTGTTATACCCCAAAATTTTCCCTCCTATCTCTCAAGGACATTTCACATATCCATACTCAAGGATTTCACAAGGGTTGACCAGATAAACCCTCTCCTAAGCAATCAACCCAAACTAGGGTTTGGCCATCCTCAAACCAAGGTGGGCCTCCAATGATTCAAGTGGTCATCATGCCTCACCATATGCTTCAAAGAATCTCCATGTCAAGTTTCAAGCCTTACAAGTCAAGTTTTCTCAGATAATTGCTCAGATGGTTGAAAATCAGTTGTATTGGACAAAAAGTCAACTGTGGTCAACATACAGTCAAACTTCAAATTTCTTGGTCAACATCAATATTTTGAAGTTATATTCATCATTTGATCAATGGTTGATCATGATTCATCAAGGAAAAGTCAAGAATTGATCAAAAGTCAAAGTTTCTAAATTGGGCTTTCTTAGACAAAAGTCAACAGAACTTTGACCAGACATAACTTTCACATACTTTATCAAAAAAATTTCCACCACAACTTATTTTGAAGAGAATTTAATTCTCTACAACTTCATGTCTCGTAAGATTGGGTAGAAAATGCTTCATTTGGAAGTTATGGATCAAAACATTACATGTCCTTTTAAAAGTCAACAAAAAGTCATCTTTTTGAAAAGAAGTGTTCATGAGCATGGAAACTCCAATGAAGATGAAACCAAAAAGGATGTTTATAAGACATCTTGAGCTTCCTAAAAAGTCCAAGAACACCCAAAAATGTCAAAAATTGAGCAAGTTACACCTTGCACATGTTGAGCATTTTTGAAGAGGTGCACAAAGAGAAATACTTGACAAATGCAAATATTTTTCAATTTGGCTTATAATTTTATGATCCAAACTGGATCTTAACATTGTCCATGGTATCCATACACCTTGCCACGCCTCCCTTCTATTTTATTTAATTTATTTTGGATTTAAAGCATTAAATTCAATTTTAAATTAAATAAAATACAAAAGCAAGGTATAAGATAAGTTGAGCTTGATTTCTACCTATCTTAAGGACCAAGGAAGTCCAAATAACATGCCAAATTCGTGCAAGATGCTACAAGGAAGAAAAAAACAATTTTGGAAAGATTTGATAAATATTTGCAAGGGAATATTTTTGCATTCAAAGCAATATATTCTTTCTTTATTTCTGATCAAATTGCATCCTCTATAAATACATGATGCATTCACAAGCACAAAGAGAGAAACCCTAACCTCAAACACCAACCCTAAAGTTCACAAATTTTTCATAAACTTGCAAAATTCGAAATCCTTTTTTCAGCCGTTTTCAGTTCATCCCAAGCACTCCATTGTGCTCCTGAGGTATCATTGAGTAAGTCCAGGCCAAGAACTATGGTCAACCATGTCTGAATCGTGCCATACATGAACATACATTTACATTTCTTTTTAAAATTTGTGTTTTAATATTCATTATGTTTTGTATGAAACTAATCATTGCAATGTGTTCCTGAGACATCATAGAACAAATCTGGATGGTTACATGAAGCTCCTAACGACCGGAGCATGATTTGCCATTGTTAGGGCAATACTGTTGAGAGCTTAGAAGCTCAGAATATAGGGACTTTTAGGGCAAGCCGATACCACCATTGAACTCGCAGGGGTCGATTTAGGGGGGGTAGCCTTGATATCTTGTTTGAATTCTCTCTATTTTGCAGGTTTGAAAATCCCCAACCGGAAGATGATGAGGAGGTCCGATCCGGGTTTTCGCTTGAACAGAGAAAACCTTGCATATGTGTTAATTCATGTAATTTAATTCATGGATGTATCTCATGTTAACCTTGCGCGCATTAAGTCACTTGTTTCTAAGGGCATGGGTTCAAACCCTGCTTTTTGCCATAATTTCTATTCTTATTTTGCTGAATTTCAGGTTCTCCAGAAGACTTGCCCAGAAGCCACAACTTCTGGCCCTCAATGCCACGCGCTATGCCCCAGAAGCTCCAACTTGGCGCACTCAAGAAGCCCGGGCATACTGGCATCTCGAGCCGAAGCCCTAGAAATTCTAGGATTCTAGGCACCTCCAGCACAAGAGTCCCCCAGAAGTGCTTACTTCTGGGCATGGTCAGCAAGAGGTCTCCTAGAAGCTCCAGCTTCTGGGAGAATTCCATCTAGAAGTACTCTGACCCTTTTTCTTATTTTCTTCATATTTTCTTTTTTAATTTTATTCATTTTCAACTAATTTTCTGATGCATTAAAAATCACTAAAAAAAATATTTTCTTTTTGCATTTAGGTCAGAAAAATATTTACTTCATTTTTGTCCATCTCGAATCACTACCTAAAGTAGATTCAAGAGAATCCTAAGGGAACATGGCAAAGATTTACAACCTAAATCTATGTCTATCTCGAATCACTACCTAATGTAGAATCGAAGACGACCAAGAGGAATGGAACAGGTTTGTAACCTAAATCTATGTCTATCTCGAATCACTACCTAATGTAGAATCGAAGATGACAAAAAGGGATGAAGCAAGCAAGTGCTTTGGCAAAAGCACACAAACAATGCAATGCAAATAAACAAATGGCACACAAGCGCAGGAAAAGGAGGAATTCCCATAGCCTCGAACAGTAACGAGCATATCGCGAGTCAACCAGGAGCCGACACATCTGATTCCTGTGAATAATATCACCGCATGACATGAATTGTCAAGTGTGAAGAGAAAATGATGCGAGCTCTGCAATAAATGCGAACCCCAAGAAATTGTGGAGAGTCAAAATAGGGAACTCTTGTCACTTTATTATTATTGACTCGATAAAGGAAGTAATATGATTCGTGTGTGCTGAGCTGACACAGACTAAAACTGTGCGGGGGTCAATTGCGGACCCTTTCCGCTTGCCCATCATATCATCATGACTCGATAGCAGGAAATATAAAAAGCGAGACTTCGCTTGGTGGTGCCACGTCGGGTGTCTTAACCACTCTTGACCTATGCAAGCACAAATATAAACACTTACTGAGAATTACCTTCCTATGCAGATGGAGGATTTTAAACAAACCAAACACAATTACCAAACAGAAGCGCCCTAAACGGGTCTTTAAATAAACCAGAGGGGTTCCTGAACATGCTCCAACTACGGAAGCCCCTTCATACATCTCTATTCCTACTTCTCATGGCAAGGAAAACGGTAAAACCCTACTTCTCATGCTCTCTAGAAAAGTGGTAAAAGAATGCGGTAAACAAAGTAAAATAAATACCAAACGGATAAAGATCTAAAGAGCATTGCGAGCTAAGAAATACTCCGGAAAACTTCGAGTAAACTGCCATCACCGAAGCAATAATAAGAAATAGCTCGATCAATATAATCCACAAGGTGATATCGTGCAACATGTGCATGTAGCAAACAAGTCCTCATAACAATCGGAACACCTAATTGCTTCGTGCTATCAACAATATTCACTATACCAGCTCCATTTTTAGCACTATTATTTCCAGACAGAACATTTCCAGACCCATATATCTTTCTCTCTTGCTGCATCACCATAGAAAATACTTTGTTAATTTGAGGCAATGGATCCATAGGAAGCACTTGAGAAACAACTCCATGGAATTCTTCATTCAAGCCAATCAAGAACTGAATTATACGATCTTCATCTCTAAAAATTCTACTATTTCTCATTGCAAGGCATGCACAGGTCACAAGACATGTGCAGTTGGGCATTGGCCTATATTGATCAAGCTCTTCCCATAGACTTCTCAATTTTGTGAAGTAATCAGAAATTTTCTTGCTTTCTTGTTTCAAATTCGAGATTTCTTGATATAACTGTGCAACTCGAATCTTGTCTCCTCTCATGAACCGATCCCTAAGATCATTCCACACATCCACAACATTATCAATGAACACCACACTTTGTGCTATGGAAGGTGTTATTGAATTGATGATCCATGTATGAACAGGATTGCTACATATTTTCCATGCAATATAGTTGAGATCATCTCTATCAGGAACTTCAATCGTTCCATCAACAAACTGAAATATGTTCTTCATTGCCAACACTCTTCTCATCTTTATGGACCAGGCATGATAGTTTTCTCCAAATAGCGCTGGTGTAACACAAATCGTTGAAGAGTTTTCAGATGGATGAACGTAATATGGATCAAGCTGATCCTGCATCTGATTGTTGTTATTCTTTCTTGCAGCCATTACAAAAGCACAAAATTAAAGAAAAAATGCAGCAAGATTATGAAATAACGAATCAAGAAAGAAAGAATCGTATAAACGATTCACACAAATAGAACTTCTGGAGACGAACAGAAACAGAACTTCTGGAGATGAATCAGAAGTGCAACTTCTGGAGACGAACAGAAACAGAACTTCTGGAGCAGAAGAACGAAAGAAAGAAAATGAAGCAAGGATTGAAGCACAAGCCTCACAAATGATCTTGAAGCATAAGCTAACAAAAACGAAACTTCTGGAGCAGATGAACGAAAGAAACAAAACGAAGCAAGGATTGAAGCACAAGCCTCACAAATGATCTTGAAGCATAAGCTTCAGAAACGATCGCAATGGAAACAGAACAGACTTAGCATGATCTGATACCATCTAAGCAGTTTGAATAACTCCATTAGAGGATAAAGAGAGAGTGAATAACATGTAAGCAATAAGAAAAGAGAAATAGAATTGTTATTCATTCAATATCACATAACTTGTTACAACTGTCTTATATATAGTTACAAACAGTAACTAACTCTAACTGCCAAAACAGAAGAAAAAAAACGCACGTGCATGAGGGTGCATGATATAAAACTGTATACACTCAATGAATGTAAGCCACCTCAGCTTATTTATTTTCATCTGTTAATAGTTTTTTATATGGTTGTTTTTGAAATTTACCCTATATAACATGGATAAATGATTGAAAGAGAGAATTATATTTTTTTGAGAGACAAAAAATCTTGTTTTTTTATTCAGTTTCTGCATCAAACATGATTAAAAAAATACCATGTCCAACCTCTTATTTTTTAACAAATCAAACATACTCATATTCTAAATTCGAGTGTATCTATTCTTGTTAGTTTTAAATGCTTATTATTATTTTGTCTAAAGACTAAAATCAAATACTTACAATATATGATAAAAAAATCATACATGAGAGACACGTGCTATATGATTTGTTTTCCCCCAAATTTGTAACCTAAAAAAGAAAATAATTATATCATACCAATTAATTATTTTTCAATTTATTAAAAATAAATAAATTATAAAACTATTAGATCAATAAACAATTCCTACATGTGACCTAAGGATGGCAATTTGGATTATCTTCGGTGGATACCTACAAATTTTTTCACAATTGGTAGGATAAAAATCCGCATAAATGGGTATGGACAACAAGCTGGATAGCATAGTACCCATAGTACAATATATATTTATATACTTTAATTTATGTTATTATTTTAAAATAAATGTCTATCAATTTTCAAAAATACATCGTTATTAAACCTGTTGAAGAGTATTTCATATTCAGAAGTTGATGTTAACCATAAGCTGTAAGCCTGAGACTACTTAGTTAGAAGCAGTAGTTTGATATAGTCAGAAGTTGTTGTTAGTCGGAAGAAAATGCTTATGAGGTTGCGTGCAGAAGTATGTTCAACTTCTAGTGTTCTGGAGTTGAGTTTGTTAGCGTAGTTGTTAAGTTTAGTATTTCCTAGTTTGTATTGTTTGCTTAGTATTTCCTAGTTTGTATCGTTTGTTAGGCATATGTGACAATTTACTTTGTGTGTAAATAGACTAGTGGTAACTGTCATTTCTAACAACCCTTTGATCATTTATTCCTTTGGTAAGTTTTCTAGTCGTCATTGTAGTAAATATATTCTCTCTTTATTCCTTTTCGTTCTTAATTAAATCTTGCGCACTAACAAATTGGTATCTAGAGCTCCATTTAGATTCACAGGGAAACACGAGTGAAACGTGAGTTTGTTTCTACGCAAAATTATCTCTAGTCTCCTATCAAAGGTTACTTGCGGCATCAACTACAATAATCCCAGACTTTAGTGCAGTTTTTGAGTGTTTGTACGGTTTCATTAAAAAAGAGCAAAAGTAAAGGTACAATTGCCATAAGTAAAGCGTTAAAGCGATAAAAAATAAAAAAGGGTAAAAGACAAAGGCAATAAATTAAAAAGGAAAATGGAAATTGCTTTGAATGAAAAGGTGGAAGCATTCATACATTGGCAAGCGTTTGAACTCGTTTCTCACTTAAGATATGGATACTTTGAGTGTTTTGATTTTAATGTGAAGAATAGAGACCCCGGTACAAATACATAAATTTTCCTTAAATTGAAATCTTAAGACTATAACCGTCGTCGGTTGGAGAACCCCACGTTGGGACTTTACATGGGCTAGCTTTACAATTTTACCTATTTTCGCGCCATCGAACCACTTCGAAAATCAAATCGCCTTTTTTGGAGCTTCTTTAGCTCTTCAGTCGGTCGATGCTTTGCTGCATTCGACTTATGCCTCTTGTCAACTTGATCTTCGAGCCCAGTACTCTTGTCGATTGATGTCTTTCGTCAAAGCATTCAAGTGTGACTTTTAGTGATCTCGCCATCAATTATCATTGCTTCCCTTCTTCCTAAAGGATGTTTTACCATTTGAGGACTCTTTCCTCTTGTCGAAAATATCATGTCAACAAAGGCGTTGTGTGATTATTTTTGGTTCTTGAATTCGCGTTGAATATTGAACAAGAATCACATTTTTCTGATTTTGTGGAATAGAATGAGTGTACTATACAAGGTTGAAGATGAACGAAAACGATAATATGAGTACCAAACTTCCAGTTTTTTTATGGAAAGAACTGGAACAGATGAATGATTCATATGTGCATGTTATTCGGTGCTCAATATTTTCTTAAGCTTGTTACCAATGGCTATATTTCGGTTGCAGCATATGTGACAAAAGAAGAAAGAGAAGCATATAGAAACAAGAGGAAGAAAGATCAAAATGCGTTGTTCTACATTCATCAGTGTGTGAATGTAAATGTGTTTGAGAAGATTGCAGATTCGACGACGTCAAAGGAGGCGTGGGATACACTGTCAGATATTACAGTGGTGACGCGTTAGTGAAGAAGGTGAAGCTTTAGTCCCTAAGAAAGCAGTATGATAATCTCCACATGAAGGACAACAAGAAGGTTTCTGAGTACATCTCCAGAGTGATTCTAATCACTAATGAAATGAAAACTTGTGGAGAAATGTTTTTTGAACAAGTAATTGTTGAGAAAATATTGAGGTATATTCCTTAGTTTGATTACATTGTTGTAGCAATTAAACACTCTAAAGATCTGGACACCATGATAATGGAAAAGCTGCAAAGTAGTCTAGAGGCGTAAGAGTTGTGTCTAACTAAAACAACTTCTGAGAGGGAAGTTGTGTAGGCTCTGAAAGCTTCTTTTGTCAAGAAGGATTAAAAGTAGAAAAAACATGGTGGGTCTTAGAAGTCAGAAGTCTTCTATTCTGATGAGAAACATGATAAGGAAAATGAGAAGTAAGACAAGAGAATGGTTCAATGTTACTGTTGTAAGCAGTTTGACCACTTTTCTAAAGTTTGTTGTTCAAACAAAGAAGAAGCCAAAATAGCCATAGGTGATTCTGATGATGAACCTGCGCTATTGATGATTTATGAATATGATGAGGAACTTGTCAAATTGTTATTTTCTAATTCTGAAGGGGATGAAGATGAATCTGAATATTCTGAATCTAGAGAAGTGTTTTTTTATGAGTAAGAGTCAAAAGATGACATTGAAGTTTCTGAAGATGAGTAAGAGTTAAAAGATGACACTGAAGGTGAAGACAAGTCAGCATCTGAAGGCGATTCTGAGTCTAAAGAATAATTAAAAGGTGAGTTAGAATCTAAAGGAGATTTTGCTTCTGAAGATGAGTCAAAACTGGAAAGTTCGGAAAGTGAGTCAGAGTTTGAAGATGAAGAATCTTCTAGAGACTCTAAAGATGAGTCAAATGATGAATCTGATTTTGGTATATATGTTGATGATGATCAAGAATCTGGTGGTGATCATGCTTCTAGAAGGGAAAACTTTAAAGACGTAGGTTCTGGAGGACAAGCTTCTGGAGGTGATCATGCTTTTGATGGTAATCATGACTTTGAAGGCGGACTTTTCGAAGGAGGAGCTTCTAAAGGTAGTTCATCCTCTGACAATGGTCATGATTCTAAAGGAGGCCCTTCCGAAGGCAGAGCTCCTGAAGGCGATCCAACTAAAGTTAGTGGTTCTATACGAGGCCCAAAAGCTAACAAAGGTGGAACTTCTGGTGGTAGTCAAACTTTTGAAGTCCAGAAGGAGAAACAGATCCAAAATCAGAACGAGATTCTGAACAAGTGGGTATTGGAGAGTGTGGCTGAATGCCATCAAAGAAGAACTTGAGACTTTTGAAAGAAGCAAGACTTGGAAGTTAACTAAGCTTCTGAAAGAGAAGAAAACCATCAGCGCCAAATGAGTTTTCAAGGAGAAATTTGCATTTCCAAATGGAGTATTAGAAGTTACACACTGTAGAGACAAGGAGAAACTTGAAGATGTTCTAATGAAGGATGTCAAGACTGAACACCTTATACGTTTGAGGGATGGAATTGGTGTTGTAGATTTTGGTTAGCTGAATATGAATTAAGGATGGTGTTGAAGAGTATTTCATATTGAGAAGCTGATGTTAGCCAGAAGCTTTAAGCTTCTAAGACTGCTTGCTAGAAGCATCTGTTTGATATAGTCAGAAGTTATTGTTAGTCAAACGCAGATGCTCCTGAGGTTGCGTCCAGAAGTGTGTTAAGCTTTTGGGGTTATGGAGTTGAGTTTGTTAGCGTAGCTGTTAAATTTAGTATTTCCTAGTTTGTATTGTTTGCTTAGTTATTAAATTTACCTTTTGTTAGCGTATGTGTGACAATTTACTTTGTGTATTAGTGGTAGTTGTCATTTGTAACAACCCTTTTATTATTAATTCATTTTGTAAGCTTTCTAGCCGTCACTGCAGTAAATATATTCTCTCTTTATTCCTTTTTCGTTCTTCATTAAACCTTGTGCACCAACAAAACCATTACATTTGTATCATAAGTATTCTTTTATTTAATAATTCAACAATAAATTTATTTAAAAAATTCAAATGTACTTAACAACTTAAAATAATATAATATCTTATATATTTATTTTTATTAGAAATACGGATAACGAGTATAAATATGAGTACTTACGTATCTAGAGGGCACGAGACGGATGCTAATATTATTATCTAAGCGGATATGAGCTTGGATACTAAAATTTCTTATAACCAAATATGAAGACGTGTACTATAGTACCCTACACATATCCGATCTATTTTCATCCCTAATGTGACTAATATTTGACCACTTAACAATCAATTTCTCGTGATATTATTTAATTTTGACTACATTAATTAAACAATTTTTTTTAATTAATTATAAATATTTTTTAAAAAAATATTAATTAAATCAATTAAATAAATAATTAAAAAATTCCGTGCAAAAACACGAATATTTGTTAGTTATCTATTGAAATGAATTACACAAACAAAATTCTTCAAGATGTTGATATTCATTTATATTAAAGCTACAAACATTATTTTTTAGTAAGCCTAACCCATGATGTTTTTGTTGAACTTATAAGTATTTTGTAAACATTATATTTATGTATGTATTGTACATTTACTATCATATCAATGTCAATTTAGAAACAATTATTTTCATCAAATAATAAATCAATTTTAGTTATTTATTTTTCCTAAAATTATCAAATTTTTTTTTTTTACTGAAAAGATTAACATATATAGCTCACAATACAATATAGGTGTATTTAGTCAAATTTTGACTATGTAAAAATATTTAAAAAACTAATCTATAAAAATAACATACTTAGGCAATTTGATTCAATGCATGTATAAAAAAATTACTTAATCCATGCATATTTATTATTATTATTATTATTAAAATTAAAATTAAAATAATTCTTATGAGTTTGAACAATTCGCCATACCCATCCATATATACCAATTTTAACCGGTACTCATAAATACTTATATTAATTAAAAACAAATTTACCCATCAATATACTAGTTTACTATTAATTTCAATATTTTTAAATAATATTAAAACAATAATAATATTAAAAGAAATTATTGATTAAAATATTTTTATTTATAAAATTATTATAAGTACTAATTTATTATCTTTTCTTAAAATAATAAATTTTATCGGTTAAATAATTTCATCTTTATTTTATTTTATTTTTATTATATTTACAAAAAAACCCATATCATATATATACATTTTACTAGTTTATGCAATATCCTCTTGTATGATATTCAATCGTAATAAAGAATTAAGATGATAATAGAGATTATTTATAAGTTTATTATTATTTTATAGGGTTAAAAAACGAAAATAATACATAAATAAAAAATTCTTTTGATTAGTAGTTAATAAACATAATTTTTTATAAATTACTACACCAACAAGACTTAAAAAATGAAACAAAGCCGGAAACCATATCACTTTCATCAGTCTGGCGGCATATTCCATTCCACCTCTAGGCGCCACTGACTGAACTAATTTTACCAGCATAAACATGGTCACACGCGAAAGCTAAATCCCCATCCATATTATCGATCGTTAATTAGTTCAGTGGTGATTGACCCCGAACCAAATTATACCGATGCTGATAAGAAAAAATAAAATAAATCCCCATTCATACTTACGTGCACTCTCGTCTCATTTTACAAACTACTAGTAGATTCAGATTTGTTAATAACATTAACTCCAACGCCGGCCGATAACAATTTACAAAATCCAACTAGTACATAAGTTAATATTTTTAATTAATTATAAAAATTAGTATATATTTTTTGGTTATTCAAACAAAAAGTCATATTTACTATTTAGAGATTAGTACTATTAAAAAAAATGCAACCAGGTGAAGTGAATGAACCAAATACCGGGTTTGTTTCCCACTGAATCAAAAAACCAAAACGTTTTCAAAATACTTTTTATTTACGATTGCGCCACCGAATTAAACAAACAAAAAACACTCACTCTCTCTCTCCGGTACACCAATCCAGTAGAGAGAGAAATTTCTTTCCTCAATTCTCAGTTACAGACTTACAGTTATCAGAGTCTAGAAAGAGAAAATAGTTATTAAAATAACGTAAAATAGACTTCAACGAGAGCAATGAAAAGTTTTAGGGTTTTGTGAGTGAAGAAGAAGAAGGTGATTGAATTCGATGGAAATGCCTGCGAGAAGATCTAATTACTCGGTTCTAAGTCAAGTTCCGGACGATCCGTTTTCGTATGCGGCCGGAGGTAGTGCGCCGTCGACTTCGAGCGACGGGAAAGCGAGTCGAGGTGGAAAGTTGGATAGAGGTTTAGGTTTTGACTGGGAGTTGGTTGGTGATCATAGGTTGACTCAGCAAGGGAACAATCGGATCGGGAATTTGTACGGTTCAATCGGGTTACAGAGGCAATCCAGTGGGAGTAGTTACGGGGAAAGCTCCTTGTCTGGTGGAGGGGAGTATTATGCGCAGACGCTGTCGACGGCGGCGGCTAGTGAGGTGGATGCATTTGGATATTTGCACGAGGATGGATTCAAGGTTGGTGAGGTGAGGAACCAGTTGTCTGAGGGGCCGGGGTGGACGGGTGGATCTTCCGGGAAGAGCTGGGCGCAGCAGACGGAGGAGAGTTATCAGTTGCAGCTTGCTTTGGCTTTGCGGCTTTCTTCGGATGCTACTTGTGCGGATGATCCCAATTTTCTGGATCCGGTGCCGGAAGAAGCTTCTTTGAGGTTATCGTCTTCGCCGGAGGCTTTGTCTCATAGATTCTGGGTATGCTGTTTGTTGTTCCTTTAATGGAAGGGAATTGCATTACTATAAAGCTTTTTTAAGAAATTGTGTTTGTTGTGTGGGATATAGTTAAGTTTGAATCAGTTAATGTATGTATATAGTTGAACTTTGAATCAATTGTTGTAGGGTCGGTTTATTCAATATGTTTTTTGTGCTAGTTCTTTTGGACGACAACTATTTGCCATTGGCATTCTCACTGAATGAGGGTAACTATCTTATATGCAGTCACAATTTTCACTTACTTTGCTAGGAAATCTGGGAAGAGTTGGTAGAGTATTTACTATTGTGTGAATTGCATGCTATGATCATATTGCTCATTCTTGACTTGTATTTTTTTTACTCCCTAAAGATATGCTTATCTTATTGTTGTTCTGCATAAATGTTCAAATAGTATAATTTGATGTTTGTGAAGTCAGACAAATATTGAAAATACTAACTAGTGTTTTAACAGAATGTGCTTTGTGTATAATAATCATTTCTTGAAAGATGAAATTGATATTGGATTCTTGAGTTATAATACTAATTAATCAATCTCAAGAAGAAAACATAGCCCTCTTTAATTTACGCTACCACTCATATTTGAAGGTGGATACTGTTTCATCTTGATAAACTAAAACTTGTTGCATTTATTTTTTTAGATATTTTTAAGTTAATTATGTATTTTGTTATTAATGTACACCAGGTGAATGGCTGCCTATCGTACTCTGATAAAATCCCCGATGGATTTTACTTAATTCATGGAATGGATTCCTATGTCTGGACTGTGTGCACTGATCTGCAGGAAAACAGCCGAATCCCATCAGTTGATACTCTAAAGTCAGTGCATCCCCGCATCGATTCATCCCTTGAAGTAGTTTTGGTGGATCGGCGCCATGATGCCAGCTTGAGAGAACTGCAAAACATAGTTCAAGACATTTCTTGTAGCAGCATAACAACAACAGAGGTTGTGGATCAGCTTTCGAAGCTGGTTTGCAACCGTATGGGGTGAGCCTCCTTGGCATTCATGGCTTGATCTATTTAGCTTTTTATCCGGTCATGTCACTCTAACTATGTCTTATTGCTATAACAAGGGGTTCAGCTTCTGCTGGGGAGGATGAATTTCTTTCTTTCTGGAGGGATTGCAGTAATAACCTGAAAGATTGCTTAGGATCTGTTGTTTTTCCCATAGGTAGTCTATCTGTTGGCCTCTGCAGGCATCGTGCCATATTATTCAAAGTAAGTCTTTAATTCTGTGTCCGGAGTTTAAGGCTGTGGATTACACACGTTGCTGAGTTTTTGTTCACTAGTTTAGTGCAGTGCAGGTTGACTGTATTTAAAGCTCTTATGAATCATATATTTGTTATTTTAGGTACTAGCTGATGCCATTGATTTACCGTGTCGAATCGCAAAGGGATGTAAATATTGCAAAAGAGATGATGCTTCTTCTTGTCTTGTTCGATTTGGGCTTGAGAGGTATATGCTTTATTTTCCAAGTACATACCTTCATGTTTATAATTAGAGATGCGATCTCATTAGCCATATACTATAACTTTCTGGAAGTATTATGTATATTAATAAACATTTTAAATAGATTTTCCTATGAGTAATATTCCTGTCACCTCACATCTTACCTAATCTAATGATAGGGAATATCATGTTGATTTAATTGGGAAGCCAGGACACTTATGCGAACCTGATTCTTTGCTGAATGGTCCATCTTCAATCTCATTTTGTTCACCCCTGCGCTTTCCAAGACTTAAACCAGCTCAAACTACAATTGATTTCAGGTCACTTGCCAAACAGTATTTCTCAGACTGCTTATCTCTTGAGCTTTTCTTCGACAACAGTTCTGCAGGTAGTATTCAGTTGCTTTTTTGAAGTTTGTGGTATTCTAAATCTGGGCTTTTATTATTCAGTTTTTTTTTTATCTCTTGCGCTTTTCTTCGACAACAGTTCTTATTTGAATTGAACTCTATTCATTTGCTTTTTTGTGCAGTGTATATGCCATATAAGGAGAATAGATTTGATGGCGTATTTTTATTTTAAACTTGGAAATTGCAGGAATTTTGTCACCTATTAAAAAAATCACAACTCTTTACTATGATGCTTAAGACATAGTTGTGATTATTCTGGTTGTTTGGCACAGTCATATTCACTGAATGCCATTATCAAGTTTTATATTGATTGTGATGAATATAAGTCTAATTCATTTAAGCATAGTTTAGATTAGCTTCTAGGTCATGGGAGCTTCTCGATTAAAATAAGATTGCGGCTTCACTTATAGAAAAATCTTTATATGCTTATAGGTGTTTGCGAAGAAGTTAAATGAGAGAACCCTTGAAGAATATTTAAAAGTAGAAGCATAGTTCCTTTTTTTTTGCCATAAGTTCTTATGGAGAAATTTGCACAAAACGGCTCTTAGTCTCTTTGCAGATTGAAGTTTGAGTTGATATATATTTATTTTTAAGCTATTAAGAATAACTTACAGGTCAAAATGGTTTAGCTAGAATATTATTTATGATAGAACATATTTTCGTTGTTTGATCTATGTTACTAGCTCCTTCTAGTGGGATAAGGCTTGGATATTGTATAGATTTTTGAGCTGTTGATCTAATGTTTGATAAATTTGTGAGTTGATAAAATAAAAGCAGGCCCTTCTTATAGATGTTTCTTTTGCAAGTCAATTATTTGTAATTTTGTACGCGATCCTGTAATCTGAGATGCAAATATATACATATGATTGTAAAGTTGTAATTAAAAGTGTGAATTTGGTTCAAGTATAGGATATCCTGAATTTTATATCACAGGAACTGTTACTAATGTAAATTCTGGAGTCTCCATTTCAGAACAGTTTGATGGGAAAAACAATGAAAGGAATAACCTTAGGCCAATTTCGAGTGACATCAACAGAAGCTCTCTCCTTCCTTTGTATCCGCAATCTGCTCTTCCGAGCACACACGATCAAGCTTCTGAAACATATATGCTATGTAACCCTCCTCAGAATATTATAGACTCAACAACTGTCGGCAAGTATCCACCTCCTTTAAAGCATAAGCGTCCTGTTTGTATTGCCAATGATGATGTCATTGAGGGTAGGAGGTTTGTCGAAGGAAGTCAACTGATTCCTAGCAAGCCTACTCGAGAGGTTGCCTTTGACATGGAGGATTTAGCCATACCGTGGAATGATCTTAATTTAAAAGAAAAGATAGGATCAGGTACATCTTTATTAATTTCAAATAATTTTGGGGGGATAAAAGAGAGATACTTATATTTATTAAAAGTGAAATGATGTTGTCCTTAGCAATGACAATAGTAAAGAAGAAAACAAGAAAATGAAGCTAGCTCATTATTGCAACAGAACTCCCCAATTCATATGCGTATCTGTTAAGAAGGTTTTGTTAAAAAAGTCATGGTTAGACCTCAATAGAAACCATTTGAAATTATCTCTCCAATTAAACACAGCTCTACATAAATACCATACCACTAAAATAAATTGACTTGCTCGTACCATACTTTGTAAAGTTAATCAATAAAATCTAATCTTTACGTAATTCACAAAGTAATTACTGTATTTGGGACATAATATGTTTCTTCCAGTAACATGATTTGTGCAATTAGTATCAGTAGTCATTACTTGAAAATGACATATTGTGTTTCAGGTTCTTTTGGAACTGTACATCGTGCTGAGTGGAATGGCTCGGTAAGCCACTTTTTCTTTTAATAATAATTCACGCTGTATAATTAAATTAAATTATGGTTGTTTGACTTGTTTAGTTGAAATTGTATGGAAGGAGTGAACAAGGGTAGATAATTTATATTCAATGAGATGTTAAATAATTCATCTATTGTAATATGAAACACTATATGCAGTAATTTGTCAAGTACAAACAAGTATAGTAATAGTACAGTAAACGAAAGTGGACAAGTCCTGTCCAAGAACATTATGTTAGGCCCATCCCAATTTACATCTAGTGCAAAACCAGCCCTCGTTACTTTTCTCCGTTGATTTTTGTAGCGCCTAAGTCTTTGCATTAGTAAATAATGCTAATTATATGTTGTGTATGTACAGAAGTAGTCACTAATCCTAAAGGTTAAGTGGTTTCCATATTGTTTGGACCTTGCTTCATAAGCACAAGAGCTTATGAACTAGTGGAGATTCTACTAGTAACGGAAAATAGGTTTAGATATGCTATTAGTCGAGGATATAAGGTTGTCTTGGTGTTTAGTGGGGGGGAGTTAAAGAGTAGAGTGATAAGGAGGTCGAGGGATTTATCCTAACCCAACCAACAACATAATAATAGTTAGTACTAACATTTTTGTTCCAAAAAAAATGTTCCTTTTTGGTTTTAGTCTTGTAACGTTTTCTCGTTTAGTCTCTAATAATTTTTTTGCTTTTAGTCTTTGTTGTTTTGTTTTAGTCTCTATAATATTTGGATCATGTCGAATTAGGCCCTAAAAAATAAAATTGATGTCACATTTTAGTGATTTGAAGCAATATTGTCAGCATATTACAACGAGTAGTTTAATCTGAACCATATTATAGGGACTAACACAAAATAACAAGGATCAAAAGAAAAAATATCAATTTTTTTAGGGATAGCATTTTTTTAAGACACTAAACATTTGTCCTTGATTCTTGTAAATTAAGCTTTCTAGCTGGACCAAGCAATATAATTATTGTCAAAGAACACTTCATCCGCATATGTATTTATATCAAATGAAATGTTACATACGTAGCTAAAGCATCTTATCATAATTATTGTTCATGTTTCCATTTGTTCTTGAAATAGCTGTTTCCATTATTTATATGTTTGTGTCCAGTCAATTGAAAATAATTGTTTGGACAGAATTTGCTTGAGCATGAAATATTTTTCAAAACAAAGTTGATGATTTCATAACAACCTACCGGTGTGTACTTTAAAACTATGCCTTTTGCCCATTTGCCCATTTGCCATCAACATAATATCTTGTTGGTTTTGCTTGTTGACTGATACAAGCAGACACCTGTTTGCAGCCTGTTGGTTATTGGCAGCCTATTGCTTTCATATTTCCTTTAGTGTGGTGACTGCAGTACAGCATGACCTATTGCCATATTTTTTTCTAATTGAGCTACACATCAAATGACATTTTTAATGCTTATTGCCTTTTACTTCTCTGATTCTGTGTTCGCAAATTGTTTATGCTCGAGTCATAATGTAGAATGCATTTATGTTAAGGGCATCATATATCTTCCAAGAAGATTGTAACACTATTTGGGATTTCTTCATTGAAGTCCTAAGCAGATGTTGTGTTTCTATTTTAATTTTTTTATGACTGCTTCTCTCTACTTATTATTTCTTTTTTATCTTTTTCAACCTTTAATGTATAACTAATTGCAGGATGTTGCTGTGAAAATTTTAATGGAGCAAGATTTTCATGCGGAACGCTTCAAAGAATTCTTGAGGGAGGTATGCTTGAAAGTTCTAACCATGTCTTAAGCAGAGAAAACATAATTGCTTTTTGAATAGTTGCTTGCTGATTATTTGATCTGTATTCTAACTTCTCTTGCCAGGTTGCAATAATGAAACATTTGCGGCATCCAAACATTGTTTTAT
Organism: Vicia sativa; assembly: GCA_021764765.1. Classification (NCBI taxonomy): domain Eukaryota; kingdom Viridiplantae; phylum Streptophyta; class Magnoliopsida; order Fabales; family Fabaceae; genus Vicia; species Vicia sativa. Next base: position 52,509,986 of record CM038797.1, on the reverse strand, counting down.
TAATGGGGGCAGTCACTCAACCTCCTAACTTATCAATTGTCACCGAATATTTATCAAGGTTTAATCTATGTATCTAACTGTCCTTAATCTTTTTCTTCTAAAAGATGGAATTTTTCCTAGGCTATAGGATGCTTTTAACCTTGATGTTCTAACATATTTTGAACTAAATGCAGGGGTAGCTTATATAGGCTGTTGCATAGACCTGGTGCCAAGGAGGTTTTGGATGAGAGGCGTAGGCTTAGTATGGCTTACGACGTGGTATGCATTTAAACAATTGTTTTGTTTCTGGTTTTTATGAATTTTTGAATTTGTTATGTGATAATGGTTTTATTCATTCATAATTATTTGTATTTTTTTTTTTCATTTATAGGCAAAGGGGATGAATTATCTTCACAAACGTAACCCCCCCATTGTTCATAGAGATCTGAAATCTCCAAATCTTCTTGTTGACAAGAAATACACAGTGAAGGTGAGAATAAAGCTCCTGTACAATATCTAGTAGTCTTAGCTCTAAAGAATTTAATGGAAATAATAGTTGTCTTTGAAAGTAATATTCTGATTCTCTATTTTTACCCTGCATCATTCATTTGCAAATAGCCATGTTTGGGTGTAGCAATACAATACAAGCCTATCTTTTTGGCCTGGCATGGCTTGAAAAATAGTCAGGCGTTATGTGATTAATACTACTGCTTGGCTAATTAGGAAGCCTTTACTTTGATAGCCAAGGTCACCTTGCTAGTCTGGATTTAACCGGGGATAAGAGCAGCCTCCCCCCCCTCCCCTCTTTGGAATTTCTACTTCATCCCCAAATGAAAGTTACACCGTTGATTCCATATAGGTTATAGTCAATAGTGGCGCGATAACAGAGCAGAGGCCGGCTGCTATAAGAAGAGCCTTAGCGATGCAGAACACTATAACCTCCGTTATAGGTTCAATAGCGGGATAGCAGAGCGGTTCCTGGTCCGCTATCCTTTTCCCCTCTGAAAAACCGAAATTACCCCTTTAGTTTAAAATGCTTTACGGGAAAGTTTGGTTTTTCAATCAAATTAAGACTTGTTGGCGTTAATTAAGAATTTCGATAAAAGTTTTTAGGTTTTTGAGTGTTTTTTTATTTAGCTTTGGGCTTTGATCTATGAATATTTTATGGCTTTTTAGTTATTTTTAATTTTACATTAAATATATATTCATAATTATTGTATGTAATTTGTCCAAAAAGGATCAAATAGTGCTCATCCTGTTATACGTTTCGTCACTGCTATCCGGGATTGACTACTCTGATTATAGCATACGATGGTCATTTTTATTTGCCTAGAAAGATAAAGAAATGAATAAACTATTATTTCATTAGTTTTTCTTTAAACAGTAATTGGTATTTTTCTCTCTGGTAAATTGCACAATTTAATATTTAAATTTGATCTGGAACTACATATGAACTGGTGGCAAGATTCGGAGTATGTTGCAAAATTTGCTCTACCTTCACATAGTTGAATGGAAGTTTCAGTATTCTGCTAATTAGCTGCACTAGTTTTTATTCAAACTTGAAATGCTTTTGAAAAGCCAGATAACAAGAAAACATGTTGAGTATCCATTTTCTTGTATATTAATGGTTTTTTTCCCCTAAAAATGGTAATGCCATTTCTCTAGGTTTGTGATTTTGGGCTTTCTCGCTTAAAGGCCAATACATTTCTCTCTTCCAAGTCAGCTGCCGGGACTGTAAGTTTAGATATTTCTGTTTTCTGTGTCTAATGTTTCAGAAGTTTGTTGTAAATAAAAATTAAACTCTACTCCTTTTTCTCCCTTAGCCTGAGTGGATGGCTCCAGAAGTTCTTCGTGACGAGCCATCAAATGAGAAATCTGATCTTTACAGCTTTGGGGTAATCATGTGGGAGCTTGCAACATTGCAACAGCCGTGGGGTAATTTGAATCCGGCTCAGGTTAGTTGTCTACCCTGCCACCTAAAATTGCAGTATGCTTAATAGTTTTCATTATAAATTTATACGTATATTGCTTCAGCTTTTATGGAAGATTCACAAGATCTGAAATTTATGTAAGTAAGAATATACACAGTTTGTGTAATAGAAACGAAAATGATTGCAAGAAATGTCCATTTTAGAGTTGGTCGATCAAAAGTCTGTTAGAGTTGTTTATCTTTTATTACTTCAATATTCACAAATATGTACTGTCTTGTAGGTTGTTGCTGCTGTTGGCTTCAAGGGAAAAAGGCTCGAGATCCCACGCGAGTTGAATCCCCAAATAGCTGCAATAATTGAGGCTTGCTGGGCCAAGTGAGTATATGGTTACATCTGCCATTTTGTATTTTTCTTAAAAAATTCTGCGATGGATTTTATTTATTTAAACTCGATATGCTTGATTTACTGCAGTGAGCCCTGGAAACGGCCTTCTTTTGCCAGCATTATGGATTCTCTGAGGTCATTACTCAAACCCCCTACACCTCAACCTGGTATTCCAAACATGCCGCCTCTCACCTGAATAGCTGGAACGCCAAGTTGTTCTTCATGCACATACACAGGATTTTATTGGTTTTGATGTCTAACAGGATTACACCGTTTTAAGTGGTCATAGGTACGTGTCAAATTCCATAATGGTAAATCTAGCTTCGGCGTAGTGTTTCTCTGCTCTGGTGTTGCAGGGTAAGGGGAATGCTATCTATTTGCAACCGGATATATATGATATTCTGATTATTATAGTTGTAGTGTTTATATGATTTGGTTTTAACTAAGATGTGAATTGTAATCATCATGCTGAATGTGTTAAAAACTGAGGTTTTGTTGGTGGCTTATAGCGTGTTCAACTTCTTGTGGTCAAACTAATGGTTGTTCATGTTTTTTTGGTTGCAGAGTTGAGTTGTATATTTCTTTTCTAATTGAGGTTTGAGAATACTGATTTTCAACGCAATGCAAGGATACACGATCTTTGTTGCAACAAAATTGTTTGATAGTATTTTTCAATTTCATCGCCTAGAAAAGCTTAATTTTTTTCTCTGAATTTTGATGTAAAAATTATTCCCATTGTAATTACATTCAGTTAATGATAAGTAACTTTTCCTGCTTTTCTTTTGTATGTATTCATATACATTAACAAAAAAAATTGGTAGCACCACATTCCCTCAAAGCTGGCCATTCTATTATTAGTTCCTTTTTTTTTGTTGAGACTTAAAAAACATGGTTGTGCTTTGTACAAACATCACATGTTACTGATCCCTCTACTCAAGGAAATACAATTTTCTTCGCACAAACACCTCAGTGTGTACTCATGCACATATGTTTCAGTGATGGCTGTTTGTAGGGGGTTCAAAATCAAATCAATCCAATAAAAAACCGTAAATCAAATAAAACCGAAACTGCTAAAAACTGTATTTGGTTCAGATTAGTTTGGATCATCTTTTAATAAAACTGTATAGTTCGGTTTGCGGTTTGTATTTCACAAATCGAATTAAACCGCATTATGTTACAACTTAAATTTTATTTAACCCGCATCTAACTCAAACTTGAATTTATCATATATATTAATCATAAGTTTTATTTAACCCGCATCTAACTCAAACTTGAATTTATCATATATATTAATCTTATGATTAAGAACATTTTTTTCATCCTTACACATGATTTCAGTTTCAATCTTATTAATTCTCTCATAGCATTATCGCTCATCTTCACCATTTACATCCCGCCTCTTCTTTAATTTCTACTCTCTTGTATTCTTTCTTTTTCACCTTCTCATTTTTATACAAATGTCCCCTCTTTCAATTTTGTTTCATCGCACATATTTATTTCTAATCTCTTCTCTCTTATGTTCTTTCTTTTTCATCTTCACTGATCTCTCATCTCTTCTATTTTTTTGTTTCATTATAATATTTTTGATATTATTTTATGCTATTATTTTATGTTTATTATGTCACTTTTATTTAATTTAATTTTTACATATTAAATGAAAAGTTATTGTCAAAATATGATGAACTTTATTACTATTTGATAATGTATGAATGATAAAATACAAAGTTATGTTGTCATTTATATGTGTATGTATGACTCTAAAATATTTGTAAAAAACCAAACCAATCGCATTGGTTTGGTTTGATTTAGTTTTTTTTCTAAAAGCCAATTGAACCAAATCAAATCAAATCAAACCGCACGTTTTTTTTCTCGCGGTTCAGATGATTTTTTTGCATCAAAATCGCTTAAACCGCACCGCGATCAGCCGTGTAACTCATGTTGTTTTCAGCTTTAAAAAAATATGGTCACATGGTGTCTTTTGAAGCATAATGATATTTGCAACATAAAGACTGAAAGGCGTGTGCCGGACTACCCTATATCCTCTACACAAATGGTAGAACCATTTTCCACCATCTTATGTGTTGTCTTACGTTTTTAGCCAAAGCCAAATAGGAATGAAGTCTAACGGTTCGGTGTTTCCATTTCTGTTTTTGAAGGAGGAATGAACATTATTTCTAATTATGCTTGTTCCTCCTCTCGGTTTAAATTCCAAAATGTATTTCATATATTTAATGAGGAGAATAAGAGTTTAATAGAGGTACATGACATTGAAAAAAAAGTTAAATTCCAAAATGTATTTGAATATATTTAATGAGGAGAATAAGAATAAGAGTTTAATAGAGGTACATGACATTGAAAAAAAGTTTATACTGCTATGTCATATAAGTAATATATTATAGTGTCAGATGTATTATTTCTTTTCTCTAAGAATAAAAGGAACGAACTGGATTAAAATGAAGTAGATTGTTTTTAATTGTTTGGATAATTAAAAGTAAAAAATAGAAAAATCAATTGTACACAATATGGAAAACCATTTCTAACTATAAAACTAGTACTTATTTTGATTGCATTTCTTAAAAAAAAAATTTAATAGTTTATATTTTCAATATAATTTAAAAGTGGTAAAACATGGTCAAATTTAGAGAAGGTAAAAAAATACTTAAATTATTATTGGTGTACATAAAAAAAATCCACATATTAATCAATGCTTTACAAATAAGCAGGTTTTGTCCTTATAATGAATGTTAATTTCTCACACGTATTGAAGCTTTGAAAATTCAAAAATACTATTGGATTTATTGAGACACATATCTGAATATACTAAATATTATTTTTTTGCTTAAATTAAGTCATATCTAAACAAATTTAAGGTTAATTCGTAGATACATTTTTTAAGTCGCTTTTCGTACTTAGTAATTCAAGCAGTTACCCTATTTCTTAAGAAAATAGTCTGGAGATGTATATTCAAATTTTTTGTGGAGTAAATTTAGAGATACATCTCTGAATTTTTGCTTGTATGTTCTTTTCAGAAGCGTTTACTGGGATTATGATTTTTTTCAATTTAAACTAATTTTAATTCGGTTAACATTGTCATTATTTATTTCAAAGATTAATACAAACAAATATCATAGAATCGAGTAATGCGTTAATTAATCAGAAAGAGTATCACAATATAAAATTATTCTCCAAGTCGACGAAAAATGTATAAAATACAAGCAAATGCATAATCTAATGAGTATGCATAATCCTAACACCATGGCTCATCATCAATCTACGGTAACCCAAGACATTTCACGCCTCGATAAAAATGGAACGTGCAAGGGCAACCACTTCATTGCCACCTCTCTCAAAGAACCCAAAATCAATGCCCTATCTTGTCATCCGCATAATATTATGACAGATCAACAACACATCAATGACAAGTTCATCCATGGCTTGCTCATTCTCTAAGATCTCCTCATGGACAGGCCTAGGTAAACGTCTAAGAGCATCTGGTGTCATGTAAGAGTGTGACACATTGTAGAACCAAGTCATGTAACCCTTCACATATGATCAATGAGATGTAGCTCCATGAATATGATACTCCAATGGTACTAGACGATTCTCAAAATATGCTAGAATATCATCCAGTTGTTTGCGGATAATGCTGATAGGAACGATTTGGAGAGGGGACCTTAGAATAATTTGCAAGTACCCAAACTGTCACATGCACCGCTTGGGCAGATACTTGCACATGATATTAGTCCCACATGCCAGCCATCAAAAGTATAATGAAATATAGTCGAACGGAATAATGTCTTGGTGAGTAATGTATGACATCCAGGCGACGTCATCATGATGAGTTCGATCAATATACACACAAAACAACACTAAAGCATCATTCACTCCATTAGGGACAAACCAACAAGCTAATGGATAATCCTTAGTATACAATGGCTCATACTGAAACATGTGAATGCAGAGATAGTGTGCAAGAATTCATCCTTGAAAATGAATAAGAAAAATATATTAGTAACAAGTGTGAAAAAATAGTTATTTTTAACTTAATAGTTAGGTTTGAAAATTACCATAAGCAGGGTGCATGAGCATGCCTTTTGCTTTGTTCTCCAACGAGAACCTTTACTCAGCTTGAAGTACAAGTATATCAAGCATATATCCCCTAATGCCACTCGTGAATGACATCCAAGTCGATAAAATACTTGAGGTAAGCCACATCCACGTAGGTTGCATTTTTGTCCACAAACATGTACGTGTCAACCAAGAACAATAAGAAGCACCTTAGGACACACTCTCTATGATAGCCAACCCAAAGATCATTGGTGTACAGTTGTTTGATTATCTTAAAGTTGTCGTTATACACCTTCGCTAACAAAGAAAACTTGGCATGTGTATCCCAGGTGCTTCTACACTAGTCAAATGCTTCTGCATGGCCGACTCTCAAATTAACCACCATTATCTCCATTGCCTCTACCTTGGTGATCTTAAAATGGTCTGGTAACCTTCCTCTGATGGGACGGTGTATGAGGCAAGCTACATCATCTAACATAATAGCCAACTCGTCATTGTGGGGTGGAAAATGACGTTTCGATATGCCATCTCTCAGCAAATGCAACCTGCATACCATGGTTGACATTGTTGTATCTGAAAGCACAAAGAATTGCAAGACTAGAGTTCTAGAGTGCACTTTGGAACCACTCATCCTGAGGCTGATAAAGATTGTGAATCTTTCTTGCATGGTTCACATATCTTAGACACTCGCATTCTTGTTTAAAATAAAATATAATAGTCTAAGTTGAGTCGAATTTGGTTAAAATATAAATATTGAACCGTTAAAATTATTACCTTTTCGTCCTAAATATATGGAGCCACATGATTTCCAAAGTATATTAGTAATGAAGTGTATGTGGATCATTCTAGAAAACGGATCTGGAAGTGGGCCTCCTCAACAATTGGGACCTATTGTACAACGGGGGGATCCTTATCATGGTGTGCACGACTCTAGGATTCTGACCCCTGTGATAGTCGACTCCTAGCAATTAGGATCTGTTGTGCAACATGGGCATCCTCAACATGAGGCATACCGATGACTGTAGCCTGCTCATGTTGACGAACCCTCTCACAATGAGTAGACGCAGTTAGAATGGAGCAGTTGAGTCTCATCCTTTTGTTGTTTTCAACCATTATCCATGAAAACAACATAACAAACAATATTAGTGTATCTCCAAACACCTGAAGTAACACGCTAAAGTATCACACTAAAATAACAAACGATATGAGTTTCAAAGAATTCAAAGATGTATATTGAAACACCTAAAATAGCACACTTTGGAGATATATCTCCAAAAAAGCTTCGCTTTTTAGCTTCCATGACAAAAACATTTCTGCCACTACTCTAGCTATCCTAGGATAATCCAAATTCACCTAAATCATAGAAATAGATCATGCACATAATCTATTTCAAATGCTAATATTATCTAATGCATTAAATCTAACTTATTTAATCAAAACACAAAATAAAATAAATGACAAACTTACTCAAAAATGTGTTAATGATGATATAAAGTGATATAGTGTTGAATGTAGTAGTTAGAGGGAGTTAGGAAAGGAAAAATACAAGAAAAATTTTCTTCCAAACTTGAACTTGAGTGGGAACTAAAAATGGGTAGAGGGAGGTAGAGATTTTTTTTTGAAAAATGAAGAAGGAGAAGGGGGAAGTGTCTGGCATGAATTTTAAATACTTTCACCTAGTCCAGATATGCATCTCCAAAATATTTTTTTGAATTAAAAAAAGGTTAATTTAGAGATGTATCTGCGAACATACTCCAAAATACATTCAAAGATGCATATCTGAATTAACATGCAATTAAAATGAATAATTGGTGCTTTCAGAAATATATCTCTGAAAATAAAGTGTTTTTTAGAAATTTCACACAGGACCTGAAAGAAGGTATAAAAGTGTAATGAGAAATTGACTACAAAATAGGATTCAAATATTATTAATGATTATACATTTAAAATATAAATATAAAGTAAATAAGATAACCATTATTAGTTTAGAAAGAAAAGGTAAATATTATGAGGATTTTTTACCCTATCTCATAGGGTTGAAAAAATCCTATGCAATTCTGAAAAATGTTCTTGCATAATCGGAAATATATTTTCGGGACACAACTCTTTTTATTAAACACTAGTTAAAACCAGAAATGCAATTACGGGATGGAACCGTAAATGCATTTTTGGTACCTATGTAGAAAGTGGCTGAAAAAGTATGAATCCAGTAAGCATTTTTCGCATGTTGTTGGAAACTACAATATATATATAGCAGCCAACAATATAAAAGGTGCCCGAAGACGATAAAAGTGTTAACCAAAAAATATTATCCAAATACAATTCAAAAATCAAAAATCAAAATATTATCTAACAACGAAGAAGACTAGTGGGTATGGAGGACTATGAGTCGACTCTTCACCCTCCCGACGTTCCTCCTTTGTCTCCTGGGCAACATAGCCTCCTGAGTATCTACCATGATGGTAATTAGAACACCTTTAACATCAGAGCCATCAAGAAATAAACCTCGATCAATACCCGTCTACGCAATCTCAATGATACAATGATGCATAGGTAACACATCAATGGCATGATCGACCCGTGCCTGCTCCTCATCTAGAATCTCCTGATGAGATGGCCTTAGTGGGTTTCCTAGATCATCATGTACTAGATATGGATGAGACACCCAGAAGAACCATAAGCAACTACAAACTCCCTTAAGCAAATTCCTCTTATGTAGTTCCATCACCCCATATTCACTGAGATTACCTAAGTGCATATGCCACAGTTATTTTGCATCATTATCAGTTTCAATAGATGCTACATCACCCCTAATTATGCCCCCAACAACTTATGAATGTTGCTTGCAGTCCTCCTTATTGTCATCACAATCATTGTACCCTTGATAACCCTCATGATGTCTCTATCTCTATCTAACCAGAGTGAATATCCATTCGCTTGAAGAGTACCCTGAGAAATCAAATTCTTCCTCAATTATGGAACATAACGCACTTCACTTAATGTGTGCTCGCCACCATAATCCAAAGAAATTTTAATTTTCCCTTCTCTAGTGATGGTGCAATTTTTATCATCACCTAAATAGACAAAACCAAAATCACCTTATTTAAAAGATTTGAACCACTCTTGGTGCAAGATCATATGGTATGAGCACCCAGAATCAAATATTCGTGCATCAGTGCACTTTGTAGATGAAACAAAAACCAAATCCTTTCAGTACATGAACCACCCGTCTAAACTACATTTGCTGAACTACTGCTTCCTGAGTTGTTTGGATAGTCTCTCTTCCATATTCAATTTGCTTGCAACTACAACACTATGATTTCCTTTTGTCCTTGGACTTGAACCTCTTTTTCTTTCAAGAACTCAATGCCTTACCGTTTCCTCTGCCACGGTCACTCAATTCACAAATAAAACTTCACACGAACTTCCTCCACCTTCCTCTACACTTTGGAAACATTGTGTGTGTTGCACAAGAGTTGAAGAAATATAATCCAACATGATGTTCCCTTTCCATATGTGAGATTGGTTACCAAGTGATCATGAAAGCTTGGTAAAGAGCATAGAAAAATAATGGATTTATCCTCACCGTCAACCTTCACACTAAGTCGTGTCAAATAAGCGAGGATGTTGTTGAAAACGTTGACATGAGCCTACAAATCACCTCATTCATGCATCTTCAGACTATAAATACGTTGTTTCGCGAATAAATTATTCATGAGCGTCTTTGACATGTACTAATTTTCCAATTTATCCCAGGCATCCTTCAGAGACGTGAGGACCAAGATATGATTCATCACGTCATAGGAAACACAAACTCTTATCAAACATGCGACCTTATCCGTCATCTCGTTCCAATTAATTATTATGATGTACTTCGGTTTCTCATCATGAAACACTTTCTTTAAACTTTGTTAAGCCAACAAATCCTTAACCCTCCTTTGCCATAAACCAAAATTGCTCGTTCTGTGAAACTGAGTCACTTTAGATTTTGCTCCTCCAAGATTAAGTGTCATCTGGAAGTGTTAATGGGCCAAATGTTAATGGTTCCAAAATACATTGACATTGCATATCCTTCCAAAACCTTAAGGAAATGAGAAGTATGAGTCACATTTCTAAATAACCCACATTTCCTACATTCTTAATCGATGTGGGACTTTACCACTTTCACACTTAAAACCCAACACATATGTTTAACCGTTGTACCTATCCTGAAGTTATTGTCAACACCATTAGGAAGACTGTGATCGACCTTTTTAGACACAACATTATCCCAATCCATTGACGGGAAATCTACATGGTGAATATAAATAGATGGTTATTATTGTTGCTAGCTCACCCATAACGAGGTGTCTTTTCTAATGGTCATTCATCACATGTATTGATCATTAACCATTACACGACTCTAGGAAGGTTGCGGTAACATATGAAGGAGTCTAAATGACCATAAAATAACTTGAAACATCATACGCTTCAACCCTATGCGAGGAAATAATAGGCCGCGAATCCACCTTGAGCCGAGAAGTCCAAAAATTATTTTGGCTAAGTATTTGAGAAAGTAATATTTGAATTATGTTGCAATTATTTTTTAACATAAAAGTATTTGGTATGGATAACATCATATTTTTTGTCAAAATGGTGGAGGTCACCCTTTTCAGAAAGCAAGGCCAATGAAGTAAAGTGCATTATGTCACAACTAGTGTTCCTCCTAGAAGCTAGGCACTCCAATGTCGTGGGCAATGGATCCTGAAGAATATCGAACCAGACTCAAACCTGGGGGTATGGAAGGGGACACAAGTCTTGTTCGGAAATGGTCCTCAGAGATGATGAAGAATTACGTTAATTTCCAACGAACGTGGCGTTTAGACTTATACAAGTTCCTTGCAAATGGGACATATAAGGATTACAACAGTTCCCAATAAACGAGACGAGATATGACTAAACGCGAAAGATCGTGTTGGATACCAACAAATAGGATAACTAATTCAATATGTAGCAAGATACCCTTGATCCCGATAAGGAGTAAACATTGAAGGAAATCAATGAAAAGGAAGATAACTAAAAAAAAAAGATAAAACCATTAAAGCAACCTAACATGTGCAAAGATGTTTAATTGACATAATAAAGAGAAGTAATTACAAAAACCAAGGAAGGGAAACAAAGATGCGCAAACCAAATCAATGACAAAACACTTTATAGACCATAGTCTCCTTCATGGGATTTGTAATTGGATTTGTCAGCATTATTTAAGAGGCGTATTTGGATTATTAAGTTTAAGCCGAATTATTTGGTCGGTGTAATCGGAAGATTAATATTAAGAATAATATTATTTATTTATTGGACTAGTTTATTTAAGTGAATAGTATTGAGGAGGTGTGAATATTAAGCTCAAGTAGAAATAATAGCAATATTATTATTATTATTATTATTAATAAGTTGGTTTTAAATATAAAAGAAAAAGAGTTAGGTTATGAGAAGAAGGAAAAAGTTGCAGCACGTGAGAAGAGGAATAGGCTTTGGAAAATTAGCCGTCAGAAGAGAAATTGCAGGCCGAAAAGTCAAGTCGGAATCCGACCGAAATTTAGAGAGACCGTTAAATTCGTAAGGATGGGGTTCTGACTATAATGGGATACATGATGAATTGTATGTGGGACTGAGATTTATAATTACCCTGTTTGTGTGATAGTTATGGTTGTTGCTGAAATTGATTGATTCAATAAATGTGGATTATGTGAAATTGTGTGATTGTTCCTGGAAAAGTATGGTTCTGAGAAATTAGGTGGAATTGGAATATTGTTAGTTCTAGAAAATTATATTTGTGGTTGTGCATATGTACTGAATCTATTTTTGAAATTACGAAGAAGTTGCAGGGAATAATTAAATTGGGAAGGAAATTAAAATATGTAGGGAAGAAGGCATGTGTCGATCGACACATGTGATGGATTAAGGGGCTGCCGAACGGAAGCATTGAAAATTTACAGGGGTGTCGAGTGGCACCTCATGTGCTGGCAACCTTTTTGTTTTGTTTTGTTTTTTCTAATTTCCTCATTATGTTTTCCTGCACTTGTTTGGTATTGTATGTTGTTGTTTCATTTTATGAATAAGGTAAAAATAAATTAATGCATAGTTGACAATTATAAATTAATTAAGTATGATATGAATTGGTTTATGTGTAGTTACAGTAAATATTAGTAATTAAGTATGGCATATGCATTAGTTGCGGTAATTGTTTTAATTAATTAAGTGATGAATATAATGAGGATAGAAATATGAATTGGAATAAACCTGTGGAAATTAGAAACAATAGTAGTAGCAGAAGAGAAAGTTAGTAGGAAATAGAAATGATACAGACTAGCAAACTTTATCAAAGTTAAGTTGTTTAACAGGACAATTAATTTGGGTAACCGTATGATGGCAGTGACATTAAAAATAAGTAAGTAGCGACAATATGAGTTAAGTAGAAGGAATAGTATTATTAGTAGATTAATGGCAGAACAATATAGGGTTGAAAACAGTCCCGATAGCCCAATTAGACGGTATAATTAGTTGTCCGGAATTTAATGAAAATTTACAGGGTAACTAAGTTAAATTAGTAGGTAATTATGGTGGTGTTGTTTTTTTTGAAATTATGTGAAATGTGCTGACTTGCATGTATAGCTGGGTAAGTAGATTTGTCCGGTCTATGGACACTGTTAATTATAGGTCTTATTGACCGATGTTTTACGTTGATACTGATTTTGTTGTGAATTTGTGATGTTTGTAATGTGAAGATGAATATGTTGTTATGAACTATTGCTGATTTCGTTGACGATGTTGTAGGTCTATGACCAGTGAAGTAGTGATATAAGCTTATGCTTTTTATGATGATGATTACCTCTAATAATTGGTAATGGCAGTGATATAGGTGTATGCCTCGTGAAGTGATTTTGGATGTTGTTGTATGTGATTGTGCATTCATGGAGTCACATACATTTGCATTTGTGATGAAGGTTTATGTCTTGGCCTTGATGGCAACAGTGATGGCCTGTATTGGCGATTTGTGACGATCTGTATTAGCAAAATGATTACGTTGAAGGCTTATGCCTTGTGCCTCGATAAATTGGCAATTGTTTAAGTTGAGAGTTTACTCCACTGGTATCACATGCATGTGCATTGTTAATAGTCACATTATAAATGAATTCGTTGTTGATGCTTTTATTGTAATAAGTATTGTATTACGTTGATGATGAAAGTTGCACAAACTAAATTCCAAAGCGTGTGTTTACACTAAGCTTTAGGTTCGATTCGCCCCCACTAATTTAGGTATATTGGATGTGAATGGGTTAACCGGCGAATTCCCTTCAGGATACTTTGGAAACCTTAACATGAATCACACATTCATATTAAGCGTATCGATCAACGATATTTTGCTGAATAAAGTTTCCTCATTTATTCTCGTGCACTAGAAAAATAAAAGAATGACTTAGATGTAATTTATGGTACTTGAAACATACTATTTTCGCATGTTTACAATGCCTAACAAATGTCTCTATTTATAGAGAAACTTATGTCCTTTGGTGAAGGGAAACAACTCTTTGAAAGTTTTTGTTCGTGAATGGTTACATTGCTTCAATTGTAAAGCATCACACCTTTTCTCTAAAAGGTCTTTTTAAACCATTGCAACTTTCCAAATATATTTTGAAATTTTCACCAACAATCCCCCACAATTTTCAAAATATATCTAAATCCATTATTCAGGAAATTCCATGATTTCAGATAAAGGTATCTTACGATTTGAACCATTACTTAGTAAGTTAAGTTTGCACCCATCCCCAAATAGATTGGTAGACAAGCTTTGGACCAATTAATCATTAGAATAAGTGTGCATAACTCACACATGAAATCTCGGTATCATTGATCGAATTATCTATATGACACATTTAATAAGGCCTTGTATCTCATATCCTTTTCATGAGAATTTAAGAGTCAAGTCCTTGAACTCTATGAAGCGGCACCACTTCATTCTTATATAGGTAGACTATATCAGAAATGCACCCATAATTATGCATTCCAACAAACATATTCTATATGTCTATTAAGAGGAAATCTCATCCTACTACATTTATTCTTATGGTCCAAGTACTTTTATCCCTTGGGATGCATCTATTGTCAAGTACTTCAATCACTCTAATAGTGTACTTTCATCATTGAACTCAAGACTTAATATTAATCAAGTGTGAGTTGAGTTTCCACTATTGGTGATTAATTAGATATGAGGTTGTTCCACATCCCTTAATAATGTCTTCCTTGTATTCAGTTATATACAATGACATCATATCCTTGTCAATCCTTTCGTCAAAGAATCGCAAGATTTTTCAAACTTTAATATAATTTGTATGATTATTTTATGTACTATTGATAGCATTTACCAACTATCACCAAACCATGACACCTTTGTCATATTAGTACATTTATCATATGCAAAATACACCATATATTCTTTATAGTTTTTACAAATTATCACCATGACAATTTTGTCATTCATTCTGTCATATATATGAATTGTATGTCAATCTTCATTTTTCTAACCTTTTAAATTTAAAGTTTTACTTTCACTTAAATATACATCCAAAATATATTTAATGCATAGTAATTGTTAACGAACGTTTGATTTGTATTTTCAACAATCCTTGAAGAATCTTTCTCACAAGATTCTTCGAGTTCCTTATCCTCTATGATAAGATCTCATGAAAAATTTCATGACAATAGCAAGTGTATCCACTTGCAAATAATAATTTTTTAAACAAATAAAATAAAAATATATATAACAGTACTGTTAAACTTTTAACCAAAACATCACATTGTTTTGGTGGCAACATTCATGTTCACGTGCGTCCCTTGGTTTAAGTGTTTTCACTTCAAATTCAAAATTTCATGTATTATAAAACATTTCGAACGGTATCCTTTATAACGTAACATTATCATTTCAAAGGGTGCTTCTATTCATTGATAATATTTTATCATATACTAGTTTCATTCTGATGTAAAATTATGTACCGTGCCAAAACTACAATCATGTAATGCTTTTATTATGTATAATTATCATTACATATCGATTGTACATGCATTCTAAGAATGATCATAATTGAAACTCATTTCTTTCTTATACTACAATAATATAAAACCAATTATGACTTATGCTTACTCTGCATCAAATTGATACAATATATAAAATTTATTCCTACTTCAATTTCAATAATGACAGAAATCAGTTAACAACAACCCTAACACATAAAGTTAACATTCATTTATTTATTTCATGTAACTAATAATTTAACTAAATGCAAATCCAATACTTCATGAAAAATAATATTCATAAAATAAACATATTCATACTTATCAAAATTCACATATATAAATCATGTATATTTGAATCATATAATAAAATTGTGTGCCTTTCACCGTGATAAAAAATAATCAATCTTGCAGTCGTTAATTAAATACAAATGAATCATAAATCGAACCTAAAGATTGTTAGAACATGTGTTAGGGGTCTGCTGCAAATATATGAGCAAGAAGAAGATGAAAACGGTATGATGAAAGTTGTACAAACTAAATTCCAAAGCGTGTGTTTACACTAAGCTTTAGGTTCGATTCGCCCCCACCAATTTAGGTATATTGGATTCGGGTGGGTTAACCGGCGAATTCCCTTCAGGATACTTTGGAAACCTTAACATGAATCGCACATTCATATTAAGCATATCGATCAATGATATTTTACTGAATAAAGTTTCCTCGTTTATTCTCGTGCACTAGAAAAATAAAAGAATGACTTAGATATAATTTATGGTACTTGAAACATACTATTTTCACATGTTTACAATGCCTAACAAATGTCTCTATTTATAGAGAAACTTATGCCCTTTGGTGAAGGGAAACAACTCTTTGAAAGATTTTGTTCATGAATGGTTACATTGCTTCAATTGTAAAGCATTACACCTTTTCTCTAAAAGGTCTTTTTAAACCATTGCAACTTTCCAAATATGTTTTGGAAATTTCACCAACAGTTGTATGTGATTGTGCATTCATGGAGTCACATACATTTGCATTTGTGATGAAGCTTTATGCCTTGGCCTTGATGGCAACAGTGATGGCCTGTATTGGCGATTTGTGACGATCTGTATTAGCAAAATGATTACGTTGAAGGCTTATGCCTTGTGCCTCGATAAATTGGCAATTGTTTAAGTTGAGAGTTTACTCCACTGGTATCACATGCATGTGCATTGTTAATAGTCGCATTATAAATGAATTCGTTGTTGATGCTTTTATTGTAATAAGTATTGTATTACGTTGATGATGGTTTTGTTGTAATATGTTGATGATGTTTTTGTTGTAATAAATGTTGTATTACGTTGATGATGGCTTTGTTGTAATATGTTGTTGATGCTTTTGTTGTGATAAGTGATGTATTACGTTGACTATGTGGGTTGTGAATATGTTGTTGGTGACTTAGTGTGAAATTGTGCTAACGTTGTGTTGTGATAGGTACTATTGAGAAGATGTGAAAATAGTTATTATAACTATTATTATGATTGTCATTGTTGCTAAATGTTGTTGGTTTGTTGTTATAACTATTGTTTAGAATATGTGAAGCGGTGAATTATATGATCTAAATTCTAATATATTATTTATCATGAATTTGATTATATTGGTAGATATCTCACCCCTTTCATTTGTTTCGTCGTTGCCTTTATACTGGTAACGTGCAGGTATTCAAGGATGGAAAAGTTAGTTGTAGTTAGTTCAAGTTGATGTCATTGCTCTGATATGTAGTACTCGGGGGGATGTTTTGTCTGTGCAGTTTATATTGTTGACTCTTGTTGTTAGTAATTGTTGAATCTTAAATGATGTTGTGAAATAAATGTGTTAAGCAGGGGCGGATCTAGAGGGGTATAGGGTATTCCTTGGAATACCCTAAACATAGAGATGTTTGTCTTGATGATATTAGCTTTAGACTCTTATACAAGAGGTCATGAGATCAAAACCTGTAGTAGGCAGATTTTGCACTTCTTTTTTCTTACTGCAATACTTTTACGTTTTATTACTTACAATAGCTTGAGTTTAAAATCGGTCTGCCTCATAGAAATATTTTATGTTATTAAAGTCTTATAATAAAAAAAAATTATTAAAAAAACTATGACATTATCACTTAGAGTAATTGGTTGGGCTAGAGTATTGTCATTTTATCTTGTTGATGGTGAAGTTATATTGTTTGAATTCCCTAACCAACCCCCTTATATGTCTTTAAACTTGAGAATCTGTTGGTTTTTTTATTTTTGAATTATCCTTTTCTATAGGTCACGTGTAATGTAGTGAAATTGCAACCAATACCTGTTATTGATAACTTTAACATGCAATTTTTATTAGATAGCTTGACTGATAAAATCAACTGGTATATTATACTCAAAATGGGAAAGATCCATTTTGATTACAACAATGGTAGCACTTCAAGGATTTGTCTACCTTCCAATTCCATAAGGCCCTATTCCTCTCAAATTAAAAGATGTTGTCCTCTCTAATCCTCCTATCTATGGATAGGCAACATGTCATATTTGGTCTAACTAACTTTCAACAAAACTACTAACTATCCATTAACTAATTAACTAACTAACTAACCAACTACTTACCTAACAAGTAAAAACTTCTTAACTAGCAATAGTAGACATATCATTAATTTTCCAATTTGTTAAGCTAATTCTTGTATATTATCAGCATCAAGATATGTGCCAAATTAAGCACTAACTCTTTCATTTTAAGAATGCATATAAAATAAGATTATTGGTCTTGCTTTAGTGGTGATAGAAAGATTTTTGGTAGTTCATTAAAAGTTATATGGATTCAGACAGTTAAAAATTAAATATATAATGATTTCTTGGTAGAATAGTATTATTGTATCTTTATCAATAAAATGCATCTTTTGTACAAATAAGTGTCAGATGAATATAAAGATTAATGAAGATGTTGAATTCCTTTGTTTCATATAAAATTACACATCATTGTAATGCATGAGTTATGTGATTATACTAAAGGAGAGAGATTTTCCGAGGGCTTTAACGATTAGACTAGAATGTTTTTTATTTTTGAGTTGTAATTGAAATACTAGTATAGTTTTATTAAGTAATATTATCATATTTTTTGTCATTAATTTTTTGTACATTTTTTTATATATTTTACTTTCACTATGAGAATACCCTGAATTTTGATTCTGGCTCCGCCCCTGGTGTTAAGTATTTTGGAAGTTGAACATGATGTTTCAAGTTGTTTAAGTGAATAAAGATGACTAGTTGTTTTAAGTTGTATAACTATGAATTCCGCTGCGTAGTAATAAAAATGTATTTTGTTTGAAAGCTATTGCAAGTTGTTATGTGATCCTCCAAATTAAGAAGTGTTATGTATCTTATTTGTTTGTGTTGTTAATGTTGAAATTTGACATCCCATGTGTTGTTTGAGATTTTAAAAATACTCTGATTTCTTTATATTTTTCGGGTAGAATTTAGGGTGTTACAGGATTCACTATCTCTTACAATGAAGCCATCCCAAAGAACTTTATCTTGTTCCAACTTTGGTCGAGGAACTCGGTTGCTCAGACACAATAGTTCTACGTAATCAATCTCATATTTAAAATCTTTGAAGACGGTCTTGGGACTGTCATCAATAGCTTCGTTGAGTCTTTTCTACATCGCTAACAACTTTTTAGTACGAATCTCTAGCTCTTTGTCATACCCCAAATTTTGACCTAATATACCACCTTACATTTGCATCATTGCATAACTAACAGTTCAGATAACATTAATCGGGTATAACACTCACAGGTCAAAATTAGGGTTTCATCAGATTTTCATCTGATTCAAGAGCTAACCAATTAGGGTTTGAGATTTTCTCATCTTATTTGATCTATCTTGATCAAATCATCAGCTTTCAATCCTCAGATATCAAATTTTCTCACAGATCAATCGAGGATCGACCAATTAGGGTTTTGGTCGAGCATAGGCATTCTCTGATTTTTTTGAGCAGTGATTGACTTTTTTGGATAGAAATTGGTCATTATATCTTAGATACAACATCTTGACCTAATTTCTGGATTCAAAACATCACAGAGGTTCACAGAATTCATCAGTCGTTTTCAGAAACATCTGATGAAATTTCATCTGCACAGAAAAGTCAAACTTTGACTTTTGGTCAAAATTTTCGAAACAAAACTTTTTCCATCATCAAAATACTTCCAATGATCCATCATGATCATAAAAAATCAAAGAATTTGGAAAAGTCAAAAATTCTATACTTAGAAATTTTTCTAAGTGTTGAAATTTCTCATTTTTTCCAAACTTCAAGCCATTTTTTCACCTAGTTCCAATTGGAATTTGAAAAAACTCAAAACATGAAAGTTGTAGATCATGGAAAAATATTTCCAAAATGTCCAGGAACTCTCAAATCCATGGAGTCTAGCTATACTTTTGAAATTGAAACATAAGGCTCCATGACACTTGATTTTCAAAGTCAAAACATCAAAATTATAGGTCATTCTGCATTTTTCTCTTCTAGAACCTTTGCCACCTTGCCAAGAGAGGATAGGACTGATAAAAATCAGTTGGATATAATTATGATAGGATTGGATCAAGTTGAATTTTTAACCATGGTTAAAAGGAAGGTTCCTTTTGCATTTAATGCCAAAATGACTACCTTGCCCTCTAAGGCAAGTCAAAATTACCAATGGCCAAACCTTGCCTAACATTTTCAGAACTTGTTTGCCTATAAATGGATGTCTTTCTTGCCATTCAATGAACACCAAAAACAATACAAATTCATGCTTTCTTTCACTTTCTTGAAAATCAAGTAATATAGTGCAAATTGAGAAAACATAGCATTTTGAATTTGAGCTAAAACCATGATGAAATTTGGTGTCATATATGTTGCATAATCACTATCAAACTTGTTACAAGCTTAAAATCAAATTGAACTAAGCTTAAAATCAGTTTTCATTTTCATATTTTCAAAACTTGCAAAACTGCCATAGGATTCGAATCTGAGGTTTGGTTGGATTAATTCGTGTTGTGAGCATCCTAACACCTTCCATGAACATCATATGAGTGAGCCAAAACAAAAACAATCATCTGTAACACGATTTACTTGAAATCCGGTTGCCATTTTGAACTGTGCGGTCGACTTGAGCGGGATGATCCGGATGAATCCATGATCGGACCACTCACATAGCTTCCTTACATGCCGTTGGAGCTCACAATCAAGAAACAACAATGGAAACACGTTTGCCCGAATTCGATTCTCATTTTCCGGTATGAACACGAACTTGGTTATCATGATTCCTTGATTCTTTTGACAAAACTCTTGGCAATTGTTTTCGCACTCATAACGATTGATAACCCTCAATAAAATCAAACAATCATCAACTACACATAATTTAATTTGATTTCTCGGTTCTAGGGTTCTTCGTGTTCCCAATCCAAACATGATAGGCGAAAATAAATGCAATTAACATACACCGTTGTATTCCTTGTTCAAAATCGAGTCATTTTGATGTTTACATCGTCCAATTTGGTTGAGAAGCGAGGATGGTAGCTTGGATCAAAATTTAAATCAAACTATAAACCCGGTGCGCGTGTTCTTGGTGTTCTTCAAATTTAAATTTTCAAATGATCCAATCCTTTTCACGCGTGTGTTAGTCCACTAAACAACTCAGCGTTTGGCCCGGTAGTATGCTTGCCTTTAAGTTATTCTTGCCACGTGCCCCACCTCATGGTCATGGGTTCAAACCCACCAAGACCATTCTTTTTACAAACTTCAATTTTTCATGTTTTTTATCAAACTTTCAACATTTTTTGACCAATCAAAACTTCTCATTTTGAGATGATTTTTAAACACTTGTCAATAAATACATCTATTTTATGATAGTGCAAAATTTTCAGAAAAAACTTTCATCGATTAAATTTTAATCGGGCAAAGCGGCGTTCGAACACTTTTCAAACCTCCTTAAAAGGTGAATTTTTCAAGTTTTCGACTTCCGATTTTTTTCAAAACTTTTCATAAATGAACCTCACATTTCAAAACATTTTCAAAATCATTTTTCAAAACATTTCATCAAACTTGCATCTTTTTACCATGATCAATCCGATTTAAAACGATAAAACTGATTTCGTCTTCTCTCGAATTTCTCGATCGATCATGGGCCACCCTTATGGTGTAAGTCCCAATCCTTTATGTACATGTTTAGCTTTACTTGTACATATTCAAAATATCATTGTTAATATTCAAACATAAACAAATTTCTTTCGTTTGTTTTCATTCGTTTGTCTATACACCGAATCCATTGGTTCTAAAGGAAGAATTCTTCTGAGTAAAATTTCTTTTTGACCAATGGGCCTCCATCATGGTGTAAGTCCCATAACATTCTTTTATGTACATAATATTTCTTTGTACATATCAAAAAAAACTTTCAAAACACATACAAATTTTTATCTGTACATAATACAGATACTTCTTTTTATACTCAATGACAAACTTGATCGTTTGTTTTCACTTGTGTATACACAAACCAAACATTCTTTATGTACATACACAATCTTTTCCTTGTACATATCAAACTTTTTATCTGTACATAATACAGATACCTTTTACAAATAAAACTTCAATCAATTATTTCCGTTTCATCTGTACATTTTACACTGAATACCATTGACATTGAAAGGAGCATTATTCCCTGTGAAACTGCTTTCAAATCAATGGGCCTCCCTTATGGTGTAAGTCCCAACCCTCCTATGTACATCCATTTTTCTTTGTACATAAAAAACTCGTTCGTGTACATATTCATTTCCTTGTACACAGTTTAACTTGTAAATAACCAAGTTACGCTCGTTTTAAAACGTTCGTTTCACAGACACTTGTTTATATTTCATAAACTGCTGTAAATAAACATCATGCATTGTTTATATTTCCTTCATAAACTCCCGTGAATACATATCACACACACACCTATTTATACAACTGTCTAGTTATAACATAACAATTAGACTAATCAATAGGTTCCACAGATAGCTTCGCTTGGGCTTCATACAAGATAACTCATCCAGTTGAGTTTAGCCTCGCTTGGGCTTCATACAAGACAATCCATCACCGGCATGGGCTAGCCTCGCTTGGGCTTCATACAAGATATTTTTATCTCCAACAGAGTTTAGCCTTCTCTTGGGCTTTGTACAAAGAAACTCTCCCCACGAGTTAGCCTCGCTTAGGCTTCATATAAGACAACACTCCCTGTTGAGTCGACCTCCTCTTGGGCCGTCCAAAAGAACTCCTCATTGAGTTTAGCCTTCTCTTGGGCATCATACAATGAAAGAGATAGGAAATCTCTTAACACCTCCTATTGGGCTTCCAATACAAAGAATCACCAGCTAAGATAGAACCCTGAAAGGATGGTTTCCCGGTGAAATCACTTTCAAATTCCCCAGAGAGTAAAATTTCCCGGTGAAATTGCTCTTATTCAGAAAAGGATGATTTCTCGGTGAAATCCCTTTCAAGCCAAAGCCAGCCATACCCTATAGCTTCCTCTTGAGCTTCATACAAGGACCCTCGAGGACCCTCGATGACCCTCGGAATGCCTCCTCTTGGGCTTACAATACAAGGACCCATGGGCTTCTTAAAAGCATCCCTCTAATCCTATCAATTTCTCCTCGAGATTTAGACATCTATCATCTCTATGGAAGAAGTATCTCATCTATCACATCACATACAATCAAATTTTTTTTCAAACTCTTTTCAAACAAAAAACATCTCTTAATCTGTAAGTGGTAACGCTTGTACACTCAAGCAAAACACCCAATGCTTACAGTTAAAAAGATTCAATCACCTTTTTCAAACATCTTTCTTAAACATGTAAGTGGTAACGCTTGTACATTCAAGCAAAGCACCTAATACTTACGATGAAAGATTTTTATCAATCAAACAACTTTTCAAAATGTATGTGATGAAATAGATTAGATACATTTTTTCATTAAGATGACATTTGTCATCTCTTACTAACATCCGTTGCTTTCCACTAGCATAAGTGGGAACTACGATTGCTCGACTTTCTCAACATCCTTTTGAGAATACGTGAGCACAAGGTCTCATCCTTGAGCAAATTTCTATCTCTCGGACCAAACAAACCATAGAACCACAGCAGATCCGAGCTACAAATGCTCGATTCCCACTGGGGATATGTATGCGGAAGATCCACGGATCTTTGCGAGCACAATAATAACAAAACCTAGAATCCCACAATCTCTGTTTCTTAAAACCCAAAGGAGAAACTTTCCCAATCATAGAAATAGCAATTAAAACACACAAACATATCAAACATATTCATATATAAAGGCAGATAACTACATATATTTAGGGTGCTCCATCTATTCCCTTTATATAACAATCCCCTTACTCGAATCTCCCCGATGCGTTATGTCTAGTTTGCTAGTCGTTCGCATACCAATATCAATTGAGGGTATTTCAGCTTTCCCTTTTTTCATAATCATTAAATCATCTTTCTTGTGTTGAAAATAATAAAGCTTGATGCTCGCGGCATCTTTATAAACAAATCAAAAGATTTAAATCGTTGCGTACCAGAAGATCCGAACTCACGTTCGCATCCTCAGGCGCGTCACCTTTTAACGCGAACACTCTTCAGCATGGGAGTCATTTTCCTTCTTTAGGGCGTCTCCAACCACATTCAATTGAGAGGTCAACATGTGTGATGTAAACCTTACCACGAATAAATCAACGCCAACTATTAGTCATCTTAAGATCTTGATCATCTTCCTTGTGACTCTTTTTACACTACCCTTGAACTTGCAAACTACTTTGAAAATCAACAATATATAAGGTAGTTTTATTGTTTGCTTTCTCACTCGAATACACAACATAGTCAAACCTCAAAATCATGGACCTAAAAACCTTTTCAACTATTAAGATTTTATTCTTCTTATTATCTAGAGCCTTCTTATAGTTCATAATTGCAAGGGTTTGAGCAAAGTAATCACCAATTTATTAAATCTCTTTCTCATAGAAATAACTTCCAATTTATACTTTTGAACTTGTTTAACCTTAATTGAACCTTGATACTTCTTATTCGCAGAGTCCCAAACATCCTTGGTTGTGTCAGAAACTAAAATCAATTCCATGATAAAGCGACCGACTGTTTGAAACAAGAAGTTATTATCCTTGAAATCTTTTAGTTTACTTTCCTTAGCAAATTTGTACTCCTCCTCTCATAATAAGTGTCTCATTTTCACTTTTTCTTTGTTTCAAATTAATTGTCCACTTACAATTTCAATGCATCTATTATTATTATTTTTCACTACTATACTCCTATTTATTAACTTTCGTTTTATTTAACTACTCTATTAATTATAATTAATAGAGATATTTTAGTAAATGACATTAACTTTGTCATTAAAATCAATACATCTAATTTTTTTTTATAAAATCGCGTGTTGTTCAAATATGACATTTATTATGAGAGACGAATGTAGTATTAATTAGTGGTCCCATCCATGCTCATGACAATGACACAATTATCCACAATACTCCAATATTTGTTTTTGTTTTGAGCAAGTTTTCCATCACCGTGGTCCAATAATTTTAAAATTCGTCAAAGTTTTATCGGAAGAAAAAATAAAATGAATATTAACATATATTTAGTTCTGCTTTTTTATTTCATCCACCGTAAAAATATAAAGCTACAAAAAGTAAATTTTGAAATAAAAAACATTTCTAACATCATTCCACCGTGAAAAAAACACTAAACGAGCCAACAGAAAAAGAAAAAATAATTTCAACTAAACTTTTAGATGAAAAAACATATTTTTTATTGTGAATAATATATTCGAATTGGAATTGATACTACTAACTTCACTCATTAACTTATTTTCATTAGTGAAATTCGTTATACAAGCTCAATGTTCATATTAGTAGGATAGCCTAATTTACTTAACCTCTAAGTATTTTGATTACTTCAGTTAATAATTTATTTTATATCATCCCTGTCTTTTAAAAAAAAATATTTGATCTTAATAAATATTCTTGATTATTTTACTTAACCACTAAGTATTTGATTAGTCAATTTGACCATATACCACAAAAAGACAGGACACAATACACGTACGTCATTGTCATTGCCACTGTCACTCTCACTCAAATTTCAATCCAAAAAACCAACAACAAAATCCAACCAATTCCAACACAGTAACAGTATCTATATCACCAAAATATCTAAGCCCACCATGACACACGTGACAACGACAGCACCAATAAACAACGTAATTGCAACGAAACAATATAATGTCGGCGTTTCTCATATGATATTTCAATTTCATTCTTTCAACTTGCATCCTCACCATGGCCCCAGTTCTCTTCCACCGCCATCAAACTACTTCTATCACACTCACCACCTTCCACCGCCCTTTCACCCTTTTAATATTCACCACCACCACCCCTTCACTTCATTCACATCTCTCACCAAAAAAACACACTGTTTTTTCTGTTATTCAAAACTTAACATGAATCCAAATGATGCATCAGTGCCTGTGCCTATGGAGTGTTTGCTGATGAACAACACTGTTCCACCATTTCTGTCAAAAACATTCGATTTAGTAGATGAACCTTGTTTGAATCCGATTATATCATGGAGTTCTAGTGGTGCTAGCTTTGTTGTTTGGGACCCTTTGGAGTTTGCTAGAATCATTTTGCCTCGACATTTCAAACACAACAATTTCTCCAGTTTTGTTCGTCAGCTTAATACTTATGTGGGTATATATTGTTTGTATTACTTTGTTGTCACCCCATGAATGTAACTAACTATTTTTCCTTTTCTTCTTTTTGTAATTATTTGTAACTAACTAACTATTACCCTCTCCCCCCTTGTGTTTGTTGATTTTTTTGTATATTTTGGTTGAACAATTTTGATGTATCAATTGATAATAAGTTTGTATTGTATGTAAAAATTGCATATTTTGGTGTGTTGAGGTGTAATTAATCTCTGGTGTTTTGTGTAATAAGATTTGAGATATTTTTGTTTCCTTCTGATTTACTACATTTGTAGTTATAGCATTCAGAGACTACTAGTGCTGGAATTAGCAACATAGGAGACATTGTTGCTCTCCCTTTCAAGGGATTTTCATCTTCCAAAAGGTAGTGTA
Organism: Vicia sativa; assembly: GCA_021764765.1. NCBI lineage: Eukaryota > Viridiplantae > Streptophyta > Magnoliopsida > Fabales > Fabaceae > Vicia > Vicia sativa. The sequence goes on along the minus strand of CM038797.1, from coordinate 52,483,411 downwards.
TTCTGTGTTTCAATTGTGTGTTTTGTTTTGTATGTTGATACATTTTATCATAATCTTGTTTTTTTTGTTTTGTATGTTGATACATTTTATCATAAGCTTGTTTTTTTGTTTTGTTTTGGATTCACAGATATGCATTCTCCGATAGAGTTTAAGTTGTATTGTATCTGCTGATAGCTAGTGGCTTAAATTTTGGTGTGATAAGAATAGCTAAAGTAAATATCTTGGTTTTCCTTAATTTGCTATATGTTACTTGTATCTATGCTTCTTTCATTCCAGAGATAACTTGGTGTTTGTGTTCAGGGATTCCGAAAGATCGACACTGACAAATGGGAGTTTTTCAATGAAGGTTTCCAGAAAGGGAAGAAGCATTTACTGAAGAACATTCAAAGGCGTCGGTCGACTCAATCTCAACAAGTTGGTAACTATGTTGGATCTTCTTCTGATGCAGGGAAGTCTGGAGCCGAGGTTGAGATAGAAAGATTGAAGAAGGAAAGGAGTGTGTTAATGCAAGAATTGATTGATTTACAGCAACAACAGCAAACGACGGCTCGTCACGCAGGAAATGTGAATCAAAGGCTTCAATCTGCTGAACAAAGGCAGAAACAAATGGTATCTTTCTTAGCCAAGTTGTTTCAAAATCCGGACTTTTTAGCACGGCTTAAGCAGAAGAAAGAACAAAAAGATATAGAATCTCCAAGAGTCAGAAGAAAGTTTGTTAAGCAACATCAAAATGAAGATGAAAATCTCAAAGATGGGAAGATAGTGAAGTACCAACCAAATTGTGAAAGTAAAGAACTAAGTCCAGTTTCCGTCGAACACTCTCCTAGCTATTTTTCACATGATTTAGCTAAAGAAATGTGTGCAGGTGAAGAAGACTTCACTTCTCAAATTGAGAATATTTCTTTAGATGAATATGCTGCAATGCATGATATTTTGTCAAGTAATTCAGAAACCATTATTGGTGAAGGATCATCTAGCTTTGGACTTGATGAACAATTTTTCAAAGGGAAAAATGCTATTAGTCCGAATGAAGAGGTCACTATTGAGAATTTTGAAGGGTTTCAAGAGTTTCAATCTCTTGGGACAGAAAGTATTATCAAGCAAGAAGACATATGGGGTCCAAACTTGAATGTTGGTTCAAGCTGTGGGAATGAGATGTGGGGAAATCCAATGAATTATGGAGTTATTACAGGTGAGATGACAGAGTCAGATATGTGGGATATTGGTTTTGGAAGTTTGGGAATTGATAAGTGGCCAGGTGATGATTCTCCTTTTGATGAGATTGATAGTCAAGCTAGTAAGCCAAAAGATTATTAGACACTTAGCTGCTATGCATTTGTTGCCTTTGAGCACTTATAGTTTCTAGGGGTTACATAATATTGAATAAGATTTATAAACAATATATTTGTCAGCTTTCATTCTTTCTTTATTTCCACTTCTTTACATGCTTTTCTTTGTAAATTCTAATTTTTTAAATTTAATTATTGACACCTTCTATTAATTTCTTGGATTCGAATCGTACTAATTGTTAACAATTTTTTTGTTGGGGGATACATTGTTTGGCTATTGCTTTGTCTTTAAATGGGTCACTACAAAATCGTATTTGTATTGTTTTGGACGATACGTTGTTTTCCTATTGCTATGTCTTTAAATGGGTCACTGCAAGTAGACGGTGAGATTGGTCTTTCTGATTAATGGTTGGATAACGTATTTAAAAAAAAAAAACATTTAGATGATGATTATTTTAGAATGTTATTTAGGATGTTTGATATTAAGTAGAATATAGAAGTTATTTGTTTGTCAAGTAAAGTTTGTTACACATTGGTTAGATATTGTCCAATCTTCCAAGATTAATCCAATTTCCAACAGAAAAATGGTTAGATATTGTACGACCTTCCGAGATTAATCCAATTTCCAACAGAAAAAATCCGAGGTGCTAACTGACATTGTGTTCAAATTGAAATGTCAGTTTTGCAACCAAACCCCTCAGAAAAAATCCCTCATTTATTTTTTCATTTACATGCCAATAATTGAAATGTTAGTTTTGCAAGCAAAATTGAACATATTCCAAATTGTGTTCAACAATGTCTTCAAAACTGAAAGCATTTCAACAGAAAATTTGCAATCAAGAAAAAACAATTGGTATTGTGTCATTTAGCACAAACACATGTTTAAAATTCAATTGTGAAATTGTTCAGCTAGATGCAGCAGGAGTTAAAAGGCAGTAAGATGCAATATTAATGGGAACAGGGAAGTTTTGCAAACACAGCCAAGTTTTGGCTCATTCCAAATATTACAGAAAATCAACATAAAATAGTCAGTGCAAGCTTATATAAAATGTTAGGATCTAACTCTGATCAGAAACTGTGTCCATCTGAACATACAAGCCATTTAACAGGACATCTCAATCTGGCAAAATTTTAAGAAAAAAAAAATATGCTTACAAATAAATGGCAACAAAACCCCCTCCCTCTATAGGCAAAATAAAGAACATTCATTCACCTAAACAACATGCAATTTTAATATAATTTGATTCTACGGCAGATTACTGCATAATCCAAAGACAACAAGTGTAATTTATAGTATTTTAAGAATCTTCCTTCTTCTTTTTGGATGCATGTTCTTCACTCCCACTTTTCCGCTTGGCTTCCCTCTTCACTCCTTTTGACTTATTGGGCAAATTCATTTCTCCGATCTAACAATTACAAATTGTTATCATTAGCACAATCAATACTCAGAGTCAACTAACTCAAAAAATTGATGAAAAGAATAAAATAGTAACTCTTACCTTCTGATCTGGAATATAAACATTTCCAATCTTTCCTTCTATCGGATCCTTTTTAACATTCTTCTCCTATGAGCAAAAGAGGAAATGCACAATTCAGACATGGAACGTTACTTTACATTAACTAAAAAATATGAAAGATTTAGAAAATTAGTCGACCTTTTTCTTTGGCTTGTCCCTTGACGCTCTCATGGCTTCCTTCCTCACACTTTCATTAGGAGGACGAGTCCGGCGAATAACCATATCCATAGAGGGGCCGACTTCTACTAATTCCATTCTTGGGACAACTGTACCTGATTTTTTCAACCGCAGTGCACAGTGTGTGAAAAACACTTTAGTCGGAGACAGGGCAGTACATATATATGCACGGTCCACTCCGGCAAGATTTAAATTCTCCACGACCTGCATGAATCATGTGCATCACTTCTGTTAACATATTCCAGCTACCAACAAAAAATTTGAAAAAATAGAAAGAAAAAAAACAAAGACGCGCCTCTCCACGAAATAGATCAATTAAAACTTCCTTCAAGTGTTTGAGTTGTATCATAGTCTCAAATCCTTCTCCAATGAAAGCCATAAAAGGCTTTGTCCCTTCCTTTGGAGCTAGTTTTTTATCATAAGTAAATGACTCCATGCCTTTAAAATTTTCAATCCCAACTTCTACCAAATCATAGACATGGTGATCATATGTTCTCCCAATGACAAGGTTATTAGGTCGCTTCTTCGAGTGAGATCCATACTGCAATACACACACAGCATAAACCATAACTATGTATAAAATAAAGAACGCAATTAATTTTAAGAGGGAGTAAATCATAAACTGTTGTCACACATTTACAATAGTCAGAAAAAAAGGATCTTGCATAACAACTTTCGGGCAATATAACAAGATGAAGATTTCAAAAGGCAAGATTCAAAACACAGTAGGTGCAGATGAAACCGAAAATAGAAAATGATACCAGGAATATAGTGAACGAAGCAATCGGCTTCTTTTAATAGTATAGGAAGCAGAAGCTACAAATTGTACAAAAACCTATAGGCAAGCCCCACCAAATATCTCATAAGATGTTCCCTCATTCCATCTATCTAGGGCTGGACACAAAATCCATTTCGAACAAAAACCGATAGACACACATGATATTTGTAGCATTCGGGTGGGTATGAATCGGGTTGCGGGTCAACAGATAATAGATATTCGGTTTCAATTGGTTGTTCATGGACGGTGGCGGATGTGTGAATTCAAAGCAGCGGAAATCAAAACCAACCGACCTTATTGAGAATTAATTTTTTATTTTAATTTACTGTAATACATTGATTGAGAAATTAAAGCTAATGTAAATAAATACTACCTTTTAGTTTCTAATTCTCCCTCATCTTTCTCTCTCTACGCTCTCTATATCACTTCTCTCAACCCAAATATGATTTGATCCATTTACACTAATCCATTACCAGTACAAATTTGAAAAAACAAATAAATTAAACATAATCACAAGTGTGAGGTGTTGGCTGGCACTAATGAGTAAACACAATGAAACATGGAAATTTTACCAGAAAGAGACTGCAATCAGTTTTGAGAGAGAAAAACTCCAAAGAGGTCTCCCCGCCAGCTTCAAAGGGATTAATGTTATCATTCTTACGGCTATACTTGACAGCACTTTCTTTCTTGAGGTGATAAATCTGAGTCAACACAGCATTCAAAACAGCGCTAGTTTTCGTCCCGTGAAGCACCAGTGTCTTCTTCCCAGATTCAATCTGTAATCAAAACACGAAACTCAATCATGGTTGTAAAACAAACATCAAACGGAGTGCAAAATGATGATGCTTACGAGTTTGGGAGCGCGTTTCTCGAGTTCTCTTTTGCCTCTTCGTGTCTTGGCGGTTTTGATTTCCAACGTTGCAGCCATGACTGGGTACGCTGTTTGTGTTGGGTTGTGGAAGAGAACAAGGCAAGACCCTTGTTGTTTTTATGGTTTAGGGTTTTAGTTGTTGAAATAATAAAAGGTGTTTTTTTGGTTTTCTTTTTAGGTAAATGATATTGGGCCTCTTCAAAATAAACCCAATTGGGCTTGGTACTTTTCAATGATGATGAATCTACTTTTAATATAATAAAAATAATGAATACCCCAACTATTCAGATTAAACATGGATTTGCAAGGACATATAAGTCATTATAACTATTAAATAATTAAAAATTATTCAAATAATACATTACTTATATTTACAATGCAAACTGATCATTACATCTAATGACATTATCAACATAGAGCATGTACAATGCTACCATTCTAATATCGGTATTAATATTATTGTTCTTGGAAACGTTCCATATGTGGAGAAAATCTATAAAAAAATTGACTTATCATTAGAAACCATTACATCTCTTCCACTTCTCCAGCAAGTTGAATCTATATAAGAGATGGTTGTTCATGGTCATACCAAATCATCTTTTCTCTTTTCGTCAAAAAAAATTCCAAGGTATTCTTCATCGTTATTTAAACCATTATGTTTTTTCAATTTACAATTTCGAATACATATATATTGTTATAAAATACAGAGAAATAAGGAATAAAGGAAAGAGAGAAAGATAAAATGATTTTGTATTATTTTATTCGATGTAATCGTATACAATGAAATAAGTCATATTTATAGGACATCATACAAACAATATAATAAATATATATTGATTTAAATAAGGAATGAAGTTATTGGGAGACAAATCATCCAATTATTCATAACACTCCCCCTTGGATGTTTGTTTTGGATATGCCTCGTTAAAATTTTACTAGAAAAAATCCAGTGGGAAAAAATCTAGTGAAGGGAAAACAGTACAATATCCTTTTAAAACAAATTTATTTCTCCCCCTCAGATGAACGATTATTTCTTCGAGGATGAAGATCAATCTTTTGTACTAGTTGATTAAAAGTTCTACTTATGAATGACTTTGTGAAAAGGTTTGCAAGATTGTCACATGAACGAATCTGTTGGATGTTTATATCACCGTTCTTCTGAAGATCATGAGTGAAAAAGAACTTTGGAGAGATATGTTTTGTTCGGTCTCCTTTAATGTAACCATCTTTTAATTGGGTGATGCATTTAGTGTTATCTTCATATATGATCGTTGAATTTATTTTTCCTGAAGACAAACCACAAGTATTTTGTATGTGTTGGATTAAGCATCTCAACCAGACGCATTTTTGACTTGCCTCATGTAGTGCTAAAAGTTTTGCATGATTAGATAAAGTTGTTGTTATTGTTTGTCAATGATCTCCATGAAATAGTTGTACCACAACATGTAAACAAATAACCTATTTTTGATCTACCATTGTGAGGATATAACAAGTAACTTGCATTTGCATAACCTGTTAATTCAAGTTTGGTTACTTTGATATAAAACAGACCCATGCCTATTGTACCTCTAAGATAACGAAGTATATGTTTGACTATGTTCCAATGTCTTCGTGTAGGTGAAGAACTATATCTTGCTAATAGATTGACCGCAAATGATATATCAGGATGTGTATAATTAGCAAGGTACATCAATGCTCCAATCACACTAAGATATGGTACTTCGGTACCAAGCAATTCTCCATCCTTTTCTCGAGGTCTGAAAGGATCTTTCTCTACGTCTAATGATCTAACAACCATTGGAGTAGACAATGGGTGACATTTTTCCATATAGTAGTGTTTTAACACCTTTTCTATATATCTTTCTTGATGTACAAATATTCCTTTGTCCAAATGCTCAATTTGTAAACCTAAACATAATTTTGTCTTTCCTAGGTCCTTCATCTCAAACTCTTTCTTCAAGCAATTCATAGCTTTTGGAAGCTCTTCAAGAGTTCCAATAATATTTATGTCATCAACATAGACAGCTATTATTGCAAATTCTTTTCCTGATCTTTTTATAAAAATACAAGGACAAATGGAGTTATTTGTATACCCCTCTCTAAGCAAATATTCACTAAGACGATTAAACCACATGCGTCCAGATTGTTTCAGCCCATAGAGAGATTTGTTCAATTTTATGGAGTAGCTTTTTCCATATCCAAAATTACGTGTCTATGATATATTAAACTCTTTAGGGATTTTCATGTAAATGTCACTATCAAGTGAGCCGTATAAATAAGATGTCACAACATCCATCATATTCATATTAAACCCTTCATGCTCTTCAAGGCTAATCAAATATTGAAAAATTAATTAAATCCACTGCAGGTGGATATGTTTCATATAAATAAATCTTAGATCTTTGAGCAATAAATCAAACTTTATACAATTCATATTTTTCTTTTTCACAAAAGCTCAGTCATATCCCATTGGTTTTACACCTTGAGGCGTTTGGACTACATGTCCAAAATTAAGTCACTTGTAAAGTGAGTTTAATTCTTTTTCAATTGAATATACTCATTATGGCTAATTCTCATTTGTCTACAATCTTTGATAGACTTTGGTTCATGATCTGTTCATTTTGGTCACATTGTCTACTATCTTTGGTAGACTTTGTCTCACGATCCTCGTTATCGTTTATTATCTTTAGCGTTATACTGTATATAAATACATTGTCAATGTCGACTTTATTTGATTATCTTAATTTTAGTTCCGTTCTATTTTATCCATGACATAATTTATCGAGATCTCTTTATTTGATATTTTAAGTACTTGATTAGTTCTTCTGGAACTGAAAAATAAATTATGTCAATATTCTCTTAGAATATTTATATCCTCATTTGGGTCATCTTTAACTTTAGTTACTTTTCTTGGTAGAGAGATTTTAACATTGGAACCAAATTTTCTACCATGCTTCAGGCGCGACTACAACTCATTTGCAATATTAGATTATCTCATTTGCAATATTAGATTGTCCAGTAGGAAAATCCACTTTGAGTGGAGTATTAGCAGCTGATATTTTGTTTCATAGATTTTACAAATGAATTGTATTTTTAACTTTGAGGATCAAATAATATAATAATATTTTATTTTAAATTGTTCTGCTGAATTTCTGGTTCACACTCTGAGTTGCTTATTTTCTCCCTCTAATGTTGGGAAAATTAATTTATCAATTGATAATCAGTCTACCGGGCTTCAAGCATATATCCAATTGTCGGACCAAAATAAACCTCAAATATGATATTCATATAAAATGATTTTTCTCAACATTCTTTCAAAACTCGTCTTAGCGTACTGTATCGGAGCAATTGAATAATTTCAAGACATCCAAAAGTTTACTGAGATGAGATGCATTAGGTTATTAACCTACAACAATTTGTAAGTTAAGAGGAGAATACACATATACTAATTTGTTGGTTTAATATGAATAAAATTCTCAATATTCGTATTTTATGTGTTTGAAATATTTAACTTAGAATTTGTGATCTCGCAAGTATCAACTACATAATTAACTTTAGACGTCTAAAGAATGGATCTTCAATTCCATTTTTATGAACATATGATGCATGATGTTCGATATCAGTTTTAATAATATATGTGATACTTATCAAGAAATTTCTGAAAAATCCAGATAATAAGATCTGACTCTAATTAGTTGAGGAAACAATTTCATAAACTTCTGGTTGTGACTTGTGAGTAGACATATGCATGATCTTTTAGTCGATGCAACAATTAATGTCATAAAAACTCAATTTCTCAACAAAAAAAAATTTAGGAACACACAAATTTTGTTTGATTGAAGAAACTTCTGATTCTTCAAAACTAGTTCTCGCATTATAACACACTTGAGATGACCCAATCAATTTTGCCAACAACACACTTAATACAAGTGTAGTACAAGACCGAGGAAAAAGTCGGTAGCTTCTCCATCACATATTTTATGTCTGAATTATGTTTTTATAATACAAAGATATTCAATACTTCTATCATCTCCTGTTTCAATATGGTATTCATTTAAGAGAATATCTTTGAAACTTAATAAATTTCTTTGAGACTCGTGGGAATATAATGCATTATCGATGTGCAATATTGTTCCTCCACATAATAACGCATTGGCTCTTCTGGAGCCTTCAATTATTTCTGAGGTATCAGATATAGTGCTGACATCAGTATTTCGCTTTATTAGTGGCTCGAGTGCCGACATTCATTCTTCTAAAAATTATAATGATGAGTTATGAGTGCACTTTAAACATACAAGTTATTCAAACAATATATTATGTGAATGAACAAGAAGCAAACACATTTTATTGTTATAAAAGAAAATTCCAAACAGCCATAAAAACTTATTGTAATAATTAGAAGGAAATTTTCATAAATTCTATTTCTTGATTCTACCATCTCCAATAAGGTGATAAAAAAAATTCTTCTAAATAAACAAATAAATCACCAATCTCTAAATAATTTTCACTCACCACTTTTATTGGATAAACAATAAATAAATATACTTATATATTTATTTATTTTTATTGAATGTATATTTAACTATCAATATTGTATTAATTTTATCATCATAAAATATTTTACAAAATTTATTAAATAAATTAAACACCAACCTTTAAATTAACACCAGTTAAATCACAAGTATACTCATTCATTGCACATAAATATATATTCTAATAAGATCAATTTCATTAATATTATCATATCATATATGTCTATCAAAGAAAATTATTTAATTTATTTTCAATAAATTAATTAAATAATATTTAATAATAAAATAAAATATCTTAAATCTTACTACTTGTACATATACACACACGTCAAATTATATTCTACTCGAATTAACAATAATATTAATATATTGTATACAATCAAATCTTTCTGTTATAACAAATATAATAATTTAAAAAAACAAAATATCACAATAATTTTAAAATTAATTTTTTTTTTAATTTTTTTAATTAATAAACTTATACTTTAAAATTTTCATTTATTTTAGAATAATTATCTTTTCAAAATCACAAAATAAACCTATCCAACTTATAACAGAGACATATTTCATCTTTACATTCAACAAAATATTACCTTTCTAAATAAACACTAATTGTTAGCAATGTCAAATTTTAGAGAATTTTTTTTATTTAGAATAATATAAACATTTATAAACAATAATCTAAAATAAATATAATCATCCTTCTGGGATGCGCTAAAATTATTAGCTAATAATAGATGATCTAAAAATTATAATCATTCTTCTGGGATGATTATTCATATGTGTTAAAATTCTTATTTTTATAAATAATGATCCAAAAAAAATATAATCATTCTTCTTGATTGCGTTAAAATTATTTGTGTCATTCTTCTAGAATAACAATTTTTATATGAGAATATTAAAAAAATTTATATAACAAAAAATATTTATGAAATCTTTCTGGGATGTTAAATATTATTCTTTCAATCCACCTCGAATTGGATATGCTAATTTTTAACATAATTGATGCATTTTTCTAGAATTCGTTAATACTGTAGATCCAATTTGTGTCATTCTTCTGGAATAACAATTATTTTATAAAAAAAATATTTATGAAATCCTTCTAGGATATTTAATATTATCGACTTGGATAATATTATCGATACAATCTTGTTGCTAATTTTTAACATAATTGATTAGAATTCATTAATATTATAGATCAAATCCTTTTGAGATTCATTAATATTATAGATTTAATCCTTCTGAGATTGATTAATATTATAGATGCAACCTTCTGGTTAGCTTGATAAGTTTTTCAGAAACTATATAAATAATTTATTTTTCTATCCTTCAGGGATAGCTTGGTAGGTTCTTCAGGAACTATATAAATAATTTATTTTTTCTATCCTTCAAGGATAGCTTGATAGGTTCTTCAGAAACTATATAAATAATTTATATTTGTTTTGCAATCCTTAATTGATGTTTTATTCATGCAATCCTTCTAGGATGCATGAAAAAGAAAAAAAAATATTACCTTCTAAAAGTTGGAGCTTCTTGTTGATAATGTGTTATGAAATACAGAGAAATAAGGAATAAAGAGAAGAGAGAAAAATAGAATGATTCTGTATTATTTTATTCGTATATAATGGAATAGCTCCTATTTATAAGACATCATACAAATAATATAATAAATACATATTGATTTAAATAAGGAATGAAGTTATTGGGAGATAAACCATCCAATTATTCATAACATACATATTGTTTTTTCTTTTATTAATCCATTATTTTTTTTTTATAAAAGCAGAAAATGAATATGAAATTTGACTGTGTCAAGGACATTCTTTCCCAAACCTAATTGCTTCCTCCATTAATAAGTCTAAATTTATGTTTCTCTTAAGCACTCGGGCAAGTGGTCTTGGAATTTTGCACTGCACTATCACGTTTTTAGGGGAGATTTTTCAATTTACCATACATTTCAAACACATATAATAATATACTATGTTTTCAAACAAAAAATAAATAAATAAAGCACCTTTGTTCATTGAATGGGCGGAGCCTTTAAAATTTTAAAATTTTTTTATTTATGATAATATTTATTGTAATATTTATTTATTTTAAATATTAAATTAAAAAAATAGGTAGCTCCGCCAAAGCAATGGACAGATGCTCTTAAATTAAAGAGGCTCCGTCAAAGCAATGGACGTATTCTCTTAAATTAAAGAGGCTCCGCCAAAGTAATGGACGAATGCTCTTAAATTAAAGAGGTTATGTCAAAACAATGGGCGAATGCTCTTAAAAATAAAGAGGTTTCGCCAAATTAATGGGTGGACGCTCTTGAAAATATGGTATTGTGGTATATATGATTGAAATGGATGGTAGAATGGAAATTGTGTCCCAAAAAGGTGGTATGTAGGAAAAAAATCGGCGGTTTTGGTTTAAACTTACAAACAACGGATACTGTTATAATCTTTGACAAATGGATAAACAAGCCGAGGACCGAGCTCATCGTATTGGACAAAAAAAAAGGAAACTTGGGTTTTTATGTTGGTAAGTGTTGGATCAATTGAAGAATGGGGGTGACTGGAGCTACCTGGCTAAAATCATCTGATAGAAATATCAATGAAGTCGCCATCAAATATTTTTTATCTCGCAAGAGGAGAAAGGTAAACATCGAGTAAACCTGAAAAGGGAGAAATCACGGTCTTACGACCGAGAGATCGGATAAGGGAGTCTGTTCCACGAGGGGAAGGTATTAGCACTCCACACGCCTGTAGTACTCTACGGTATCCACTTGTATTTTCTATCTAAGGGGTGTGTTTATCTATCGCTTAGTCGCTACATCTATGTTATATGCTGGAAGGAAATGCATGTGAATTAGACAAAATCAAAAGCAAAAATAATTCAAACTCTCACCACTACAATCTCTCCTTTCTTCGATTTGGGGCCACTCCCTAGTCGCAAGTCCTGCAATTTTTATATACAACTAATTAAAATCAAAGCTTTCTTAACCATAAAACATTACATTTACAACATACTCCATCACCTTATATTGTAGTCCAGATTCAGTTTCTACATAATCTGGGTATCACATTTTTGTTTTACCATAATCCTTCCCTCTAAGCGCAGACACTGTATGTAAAGGCACAGATTATGCATCATATTGAAAGTCTTCGTAGTTTTCTTTTTCTGAAAGTATAATGGATATGCATTGACAATGTAAATTAGTTTTACACTATCATCCAAAGAAATGCTAACAAATTGCCAAATTATTAAAGTATTTTTAAATTTTAAGTGTGACATGTTACATAACATGGTTGTGATTGGTTAACAGTGTAAAATTGTGCATATCCTTTTTCTCATACTCAAAAATGTCCATGCCACTTTAAACACTCAAATAATCTAATCCAAACAACTATACCATCTACAAATCCAAATTCAACAAAAGTATAATAACATAGATGTAGACAATGCTGAAAGGAAATCCAGACAATGCAGACAAAGAGCGCACACACATGTGCACAAGATCGGAATGTGTGTCGATACACATCCAAATCAATCGAATAACCTGTAAGAAGGTAAAAACCAAGCAATACAAACAATATAATGCACACACATGTGTGCAAGATCGGGATATGTGTCGATACACATCCAAATCTCAAAGATAATGCTCAAAGTACCTCGCACATGTAACAAAGTGTCAGAAATAACAAGGTGGAGTGCTTTTCGGAGCACAAAGCTCAAAAGCGATTATTCACATGATGATATACTAGTACAAGCATACAAGAAGTGAAATAAAATCTCAAAAATCGACTTGGGAAAACACTTATTCGAAATCGGAGCGAAAAGTCAATTTCTCAGAATCGATTAAAAATCACATGGTTGCTTGCAAACACGTTAGCGGATTCAAAAATATGATCGGTTTTAATTAATTCCAAGTGGAAGCGACGTTTTTCGGACCTTAAAGGAACGGGGAAGCGAGACCATTTTAGGCATGTTGTGTAACACCCCATCTAAATACCCCGAATAATATTAATTATATTAATATCAAAATCAACTTTAATCAGAGTTAACACGGCAAATGAGGGATGTCACAATTAATAGATAAAATAAAACTTCATTCAAACAGTAGCCATGCTACACTGAGGATCATTATCCAAATAATTCAATCAATCTAAGACCATGTCTTACACAGCGGAAATACCAAAACCAAAATTTAATAAACCATCATGGTTCTCAAAGAATCCAAATAAACAGTTAAACGAATAACAATTCTCTTCACTAAACGTTCCCCAGTGTTACAATCTAATCAGAGCATGACACTGACACGCGGACTTAAAAGATAAGCTCTAGAGCCATCCTCACCAACTCCTTAGCTGCTAACTCTTAATCTGAAATTGTAAAGTAAGGGTGAGACTTCTCATAATTAAAGCATATTATAAGCTTCTCATTTAATAATATATCACAAGCCTATTATTTTACCCACTTAACACAATTCAGAATTCAACACACAACCATATTCATATAAGTCATCATGCATAATCAATATACAACAAAAGAATTGCAACACTGGAAGACATCCTAACATGTTACAATTCCATGCAAACACAAATGCAGACTCAATGCATGCGGTACCGACTCGTGACCAAGTCACCCAACACTGATCCATCATCAACCGGATACAGTACCATCGATTCGTCCATAACCACTCGGACACGAATCCAGCCTAACCACCCATCCTCACTCGGGTATCGGTTATCGGCAATCCAAGTCAAATTCCGCACAATGGGAATTAACTTCACCAAATAATGCAAATGCACGCACATCACTAGCATGCAACATCAATCAGTCTATGTATACATTCATCTAACATAACTGAATCAAACCAATCAACATGATATTTCAACTAATCATGCATACATCTAACATCAGCATAAACATGCTATTACATCTACACATTACCAAGATCTCCATCACCAAAGGTCCTCTACTACACATACATCGTTATGTGTCAGTTAATAATCATTTATTTAGAAATTCGACCCCTTTCCAAAATAGTTTCAAGTTTTCTAAAATATTTTCATTTTATAAGGTAGAGCATTAAATTTAGGAAATAACATCCAAAACGGCGCTCAAAACGGACTTACGGTTTGAAAGTTATGAATTTTTGAAGTTTTAAAATTTTTCAAAATGTTTCAGTGGAACCCGGTTCCTCCCTGGGAGTAACCGGTTCCCACAATTCCAAAAATCAGCGCCCCTGGAAAAATGTATGGGGAACCCGGTTCCTCCAGGTAGGGAACCGGTTCCCAGAAGTAAAATTTCATATTTTCTGGAAAAACAACGTGGAACCCGGTTCCTCCCATGCAGGAATCGGTTCCTGTGTACAAATTTTCAATTTTTCAAAAGTTTTCAAAGTGGAACCCGGTTCCTCCCCACTGGGAACCGGTTCCCACGCGTTGCAGGGCCATTTCCTACACTTTTGACAGCATTCCTTTCATCCTCAATCAATCCAATTTTACCCATACGAATTCCATCATTGGAAACACCAAAATACATCAATTTGCATCATTTATCACATCGATTATCATCTTCCTATCCGTCATAATTGGTATCTGACACCCTAATCATTTTAGACCTACCATCTGACACAATCTGACACCCATAGGGATACATCCATGGAAACCTAGAAATTTACAACTAAGATTTCCTAACATGTTTTGATCTATAATATCAAAATCAAAACCTATAATAAGCAATAATCAGTCGAAATCACCCCTTACCTTGTGGGTTCTTCGACTTCTGACACTTCTAGGTTTTCTTCCTTCTTTTCTCCTCTTCTCACTTCACGTATCTTGTTTTCTCCAAAAAATGACTTTATTTTCCTTCTTTCCTTATTTTATTCCTTTTTATTCCTTATAACATAAATAAAATAAATATTACTTCTCACACCTCAATTAATTCCATCATTAATCTTAATAATCCAATGTATTAATAAATTATGTTCTCAATTAATTTAATAATTAAAAATCATAATTTATTTAATTGTTGAATTATTTTGGAGTGTCACAACTCTCCCCAACTAAAAGAGTTTTCGTCCTCGAAAACATACCTCAGACGAATAATTCGGGATAGGAGTCCTTCATCTGACTCTCCAGCTCCCAAGTGACATTTCCATCATTTGGTCTTTAGCTACTCTTACCAATGCAATCTCTTTGCCTCATACTGTTTCAACTTTCGATCCTCAATCCTCGCGGTACCGCTTCCAGTCAAATTCTCTCGTACGTATATCGCCCGAATCTCATGAGACGGATCGCAATGTACTTCCTCGGTTGAGACACATGAAAACATCATGCAGTTCAAGTGGCGGCGACAAAGCAATCGATATGCAACCTTCCCAATTCTCTTGGTAATCGAAAGGACCAATAAATGGAGTCAACTTCTTTGACTTCAAAGCTCAACCAATACCGTCATCGGATAACTCGCATAAAACATGTTCTCCTTCACTAAACTCAAGATCTTTCCCCTCTTATCATGGTAACTTTTCGACTACGAAGTCCTCATCTTCTCTGAATCATCTTAATCTTCTCCAAGTTTGTTGAACAATTTCGGTCCAATCACACTCTCTCCCGTTTCATACCAACACAGAGTCAGGCACCTCCTACCATACAATGTTTCAAGCGGGCCATCGATGCTCGAATGAAAACTATTGTTGTAGGTAAACTCAATCAACGGTAGATAACTATCCCAAGCTCCCCTTCTCTAACACAAGCTATCAAATCTTCCAAGAATCGTTCTTTCCGTCGACCATCATGCATGGATGATAAGCGGAACTCAAAGCGCAACTTGGTACCCAAGGCTTCTTGCAATCCCGTTCAGAACTTAGATATAAACCTCGGATCTCGATCCGACACAATACTAGAAGGGATACCATGTAGACTCACAATCTTTTCGACATACAACTCTGCCAACCTCTCCATCGGGTAATCCATTCTTATCGGAATAAAATGGGCAAATTTTGTTAACCTATCCACAATCACCCAGATAGAATCACAATTCTTAGTTGTCCTCGGAAAACCAGACACAAAATCTATTGAGATTCCATCCCACTTCCATTCTGGAACAAATAACGGCTCCATCAATCCTGACGGTTTCTGATGCTCGATTTTCGACTTCTGACAAACCAAACAAGCATACACAAACTCAGCAATTTCCTTTTTCATTCTCGGCTACCAAAACAACTTTTTCAAATCATGGTACATTTTAGTAGCGGGATGAATACTCGACCCTTACGATGCCCTTCCTCTAAAATGCTCTTCCGATCTCAACATCAGGACACACACGATCACCAAATCTCATAACACCATTCTCGTCGATTGAACTCGCCTCCTTGACCTTGGTTGACCAATGTCAACTTATCAACTAGACCAACATCAGTTTACATCCATTTCTAATCTCTTCCGAATACCACTAGTCGACTACCCGGTTTCACTATTGAGTAGTTTCACAAACCAAACTCGGATCTACGAGCGCTCGACCAAATCTAACTCACGGACCATCAACATTGACATATGCAAGGACTTCCTACTCAAAGCATCTGACCACGTTTGCTTTACCGGGATGGTAATTCAAACGAAATCGTAATCCTTTAAAATTCTAACCATCTTCTGCCTCATGTTCAACTCTTTACGATCAAAGAGATACTTGAGACTCTTATGATCCTTTGAATACCTCAAACCTAGAACCATATAAATAATGTCTCCATAGTTTCAAAACAAATACAACCAACTCAAATCATGAGTCGGATAGTTCCTTTCATGCACTTTCAATTATCGTGAAGCATAAGCCACAACACCTTATCTTGCATCAACACACCACCTAATCCCATTAATGATGCGTCACAATACACCACAAAGACTTAGTCGGATCGGCAAAATCAAGATCGAGCATTTGTCAACCTCCTCTTGACTCTTGAAATCCTTCTCACATTCAACATCCCAAACAAACACGACCCTTCTGGTCAACTTAGTCAATAGCGCGATTTGGAAAAACCTTCAATAAACTTAGGTAATAACTGCAAGACCCGAAAACTACGGATCTCGAAGCATTCTTGGCGCTTCCCGGTGAGACAACTTCTACCTTCGTAGGATCCACAGCAATTCGAGTCTTGGAAATTACATGGCCAAGAAAACTCACCTCCTCTAACCAGAATTCACACTTGGACAACTTCGCATAAAGCTTCTTTTCTTTCAACAATTCCAACACAACTCTGAGATGTTCTGCATGCTCCTCATCGCTTTTCGAATAAATCAGAATATCATCAATGAACACTACTACGAACTTGTCAAGATATGGATGAAATATTTTGTTCATATACTCCATGAAAACACCAGGTGCATTAGTAACTCCAAACGGCATAACAGAATATTCATAATGCCCATACCTCGTTCTAAATGCAGTCTTCTGAATATCCTCCGACTTCACACGAATCTGATGATATCCAGATCTCAGATCAATCTTACTAAACACACACACTCCAACGAGTTGGTCCATCAAATCATCAATCCTCGGCAAAGGATAACGATTCTTGATTGTAACTTTATTCAACTGTCGGTAGTCAACACATAACCTCATTGAACCTTCCTTCTTCTTAACCAATAACACGGAGCACCCAGCGAAACACTCGGACGAATAAACTTCTTCTCCGATAATTCCTCTAGCGCTTCTTGATTCGGCTAATTCGGATCCGACATGCGATAAGGCGCCATCGACACGGACTAGTTCGGGAATCGGATCTATAGTAAATTCTACCTCTCTCTCAGGTGGCAATTCACTTAACGTCTTCCGGAAACACCTTTGGAAATTCATTCACCACTGGCAATCCATCACCTTTTGTTTTTCCCTCCGCTTCTATCGCAGAATACAACATAAATACCACAACACCATCTTTCACAGCTAGGTTCATCTGTTTAACTGACATAATCTCACTTTCGACTTTGACCTCTTCAGGAAAAATGACCGTCTTCTCAAAACAGTTGATATGAACCTGGTTGAATTCCAACCGATTCATTCAAGGATGATATCAAGTTGTTCTAGCGGTAGGCACACTAAATCCATACCGAAACCCCTATCAAAAATCACAACAGGATAATTCCTACAAACATATGAAGTAGTCACTGAACCCGACACGGGAGTATCAATAACCATACTTCCATCTGTCATACCCCAAAATTTGCCCTCCATCCTCTCAAGATATTTCATACATCCATACTCAAGGATTCCTCAAGAGTTGATCAGACAAACTCTCTCCTAGACAATCAACCCAAACTAGGGTTTGGTGTTCCTCAGTCAAGATGGACTTCCAACATCTCCAATGGTCTTCATGCCTCCTCATATGCTTCAAAGATTCTCCATGTCAAGTTTCAAGCCTTACAAGTCAAGTTTCCTCAGACAATTGCTCAAATGGTTGAAAATCAGTTGTATTGGACAAAAAGTCAACTATGGTCAACATACAGTCAAACTTCATGATTTTTGGTCAACATCCTCATTTTGAAGTTACATTCATCATTTGATCAAGGGTTGATCATGATTCATCAAGAAAACTCAAGATTTGCTCAAAATTCAAACTTTCTAAATTAGGGTTTAGGTGAAAAGTCAATGAACTATGGTGATCATAACTTCTTCATACTTTCTCGAAATTTTCCACCACCTCTTGTTTTGAAGGAAATTCAATTCTCTACAACTTCATGTCTCACAAGAATGTCAAAAATGCTTGAGAGGTATGGCTCAAAACATTCTGGTCATTTTCAAAGTCAACAAAAGTCAACTTTTGTTTTGAAGATATATTGAGCATGGAAACTCAATTGAGATGAGACCAAAACGTTTGGTTAGAGGACTCTTAGAGCTTTTCAAAAGTCTAAGAACACTCAAAATGGGAAAATTGAGCAAGATACACCGTTCACAAGTTGGGCGATTTTGAAGGAATGCACAAAGAGATACTTCTAAAAATCAAACTTTTGCAAATGGGCTTGCTTTTCTTCATCCAAACTTATTCCTCATACAATTAGGAATATCCAAGCCCAATGCCACGAATTTTTATTTTATTTTTCTATTTAATTTGGAATTTATTCATTTAAATACAAATTAAATTTAAAAATAAAGTATAAAATCAAAATTAATTGCAAAATTGATTTTTATTCCTTCCTTGAGACCCAAGCAACTCACAAAGGCCAGCAAATTTCGAAATTTGATCAATATGGCAAGATTGGATTGAAAATTAATCAAATTTTGAAAATTTGATTTTGTACAAAAATCAAATTTGATTTGCATTGAATGTTGATTGATTCTCTCCCAAAACCATTCCAAATCCATCCAGTATAAATGTATGATGCATACCTATCAAGAAAAGAGGAGAAAATTGCCCTAAGAACCCTAAAAAAATTTCAAAGAAACTTGAGAAAAAGCAATTTGAATTACATTTGAGCCAATTCAAGGAATTTTGAGGATTGAATAAGCATCCTCGAGGTCCGAAGCTATTCAATCATCCCAGCGTTGAAGCGTCGAATCGTCCTAGCAAGTCACGGTTTGTATCAACATAACTCGAAATCGAATCCATACATACAGCCATGATTAATGTGTTTTGATTGCATATTTGTGTTGCTAATGATGTTTTTAAGCTTTCTGCATAGTTTGATTTGAGTTTCAGGGCAAGAATCACGAGATGCCATGGTTAGGGTTTCCTGTGCCGTTTTAGGGTTTCACAAAATAGGAAAAATTGGACCATGAGACCTATACCAATGCATTCGGAATGATCTCAGGAATCGAACCATGCCTGTAGAATTTATTTATATTATGTGTGCTTGCTTTTGATTTTGCGAGTGCGTAGCGTCGAGCAATGGCCGACGCTAGCTTTCAAAAATTCAAATGAGAACGATGAAGTTCTTGGCGCGGAGACGAAGCAACGGAAGGATGACGCGTGTTGTAATCCACTCACTCCGTTTCCAAACAGGCTTGCACACTTGGCTCAGTTGGTTAAGGCGTTCACTGTTCAGAGATGCTCTCACATGTCTCCAGTTCGAACCATGCCAGGACCGGTTTTACATTCTTTTTTCCAAACTTCAACTTTTCATATATTTTCTATTTTCTTTTTTTTTTTTAATATTTTGCATATCATTTTTAATTCTTTTCATAATTTTATTTCTGCATTAAAAAATCATCAAAATATTTTTTCCTTTTACATTTATTTTCAGAAAATCTTTATTTAATTTATAAAATTAAAAAATACAATTTTGCATGCATATTTATTTTTATTCATAATTTTGCATTTAAATCACATTTAATTAGTTTTAAATTATTAAATTGCATTTAAAAAATCCCATAAAATTATTTTAGCATATTTATGTTATTTCCAGCATGTCATATTTTTTCCAATTAAAAATTTGCATTTTTTCTAACATTTTCTCTTATTCGATTTCATCATATTTTCCAATTTCTCTTATCGTTTCACAGGTTATTCCGCTTCAGACGTTTCTTTACCGTTTTCATTTTTTCCAATAATGTAGCTGTTTATGGGATGTAATAGTTTAAATTAGGTTTTATTTTCCAAGTTTAAATTATGTATACGCCAAAGCCATGTAATAGCGTGGGACATTTACCTTTCACTTTTACATTCGCATTTTAATTTACGCACCCTATAAATTGCTAGTAATTAGGCGTGTATGGCAAGACTAAAATTAACATAGCTCACCTAATTTTCAAGATAAAAATATCCGAGTTGACACACTCTTTTCACACATGCACCCTTAGGGTAATTCTCTCTTGCCTTACAATTCAAATGGTCAGTCCCTCGAGCGTGGGGTATCCTAGCACCGTTGCCTTCAAACAAATCATCATAGTCCCTTGATACAAAGATCATAAGACCCACGATGTCGCCTCCGAATACATGATCTTGACCCTCGATTGTCGCCTACGAAAAATGATGATAGTCACTTCAAATGTGCTAAGATACTTCCTACTGAGTTGCTTTCTATGACCATCCGATGTCCCAATGTCCGCTTACATCCAATAAATAGAGTTACCTACCAACTAATGGTATGGATAGCGCTATTCTAAAGGCGTAAAACAATACAAAAAACGACCAATTCGAGTAGGTAATAAGACTTTTAGTTGCTTGCTCTATCAAAATGCTTTTTACACCTCACACTTTTGTCAAAGTTCAAACTCTTTTCAAAGCGAAACATTTCCAAACACTTTGTATACATTCCTACATGAATCACTACCAAGTCAAAGCGAAATGCCTTTTCAAAACATTTTGTCAAACACAGAAAGCACAATTTTAAAGTGATCTAGAGCAACTAAGAGCCGTAGATAACTACGGATGGAAAGGGTGCTAATACCTTCCCTTTTCATAACCTTCTCCTTACTCGAGAATCTAACGAAGGTCTTTTTCGTACTTTTACCTTCCCTTAATTGGATAAAAATAAAAGTCGGTGGCGACTCTTGCTATCCGCATTTGCGATACAAAAACTAAAAAGTCGTTCAAGTATTACGGCTGGCGACTGCCGGAGACACCTAAAGAGAATGCCTTAAGGATTTCTAGCTCACTTTTCTTGCTTTTTGTTTGACTTGCTTGCTTTATCTTTAAGGGTTGCTTGGGTATTATATCGTTGGGGATCCTACACGGATCCGGGTTTCCTTTAGGTAAGTAGCAATAAATCGTCGCGACCGTTAGGCGTATATCAAAGCGGTCAACATGATGGCTACGTTAGCGTGACACTTTGGTTGTCCCGATACTCTTCATTCCCAAGTTGAGGATAGTATTTGGCTTCTGCGTGGTGTCATCAAGCGCTAACTAAACTTTTAGAACCTTAATTGACCCATCTTGGCCATTAGAAGGTAGTGAGATGGCCGACTTTGGTGTAGACCGAGGTTGGTTGATACTCGATGCTACGCTCATTGAGATCAGACTTTTGGGATATTTTCGGTCGACCACTTGGCAGTCGTATTGAAATAAACGCCTACGAGAAAGATCAATGATGTGAGATTCTTAGAACTCAGTTACTATTATAGGACAAGATGAACCAACTCAAACTTTTGGTGGGGTAATCACCTATACCTCATGCAAGCCTTAACCCTAGGCTCATTGTGTGAATTACTTGTGTGTGCTAAACATGACATCATGACATCATTTGCATTACATATCATTTCTAACTATTTCAAGGACCTAGGGATTTATCTTTGCTCTGTTTTGTAGGGATTATGGCTTCTAGAAAGACTATCCGAATCAACTTTATGGGTATACCTTCTCAACTCAAAGAATTGGTTTCAGAAATTCCCGACCATGCTCAGTTCATCAAAAGACACGGTTATCTACTTGACTTGGTTATCTCCGGTTTTGAAGAAGATATGATGCATGTCCTATTTCAGTTCTTTGATCCGAAGCACCATTGCTTTACATTCCTAGATTATCAGTTGGTTCCTACCTTGGAAGAGTTTTCTAAGCTACTTGGGGTGCCTATTCTTGATCAAATGCCATTCACCGGTCTAGAAAAGGTTCCTAAGTACGAAGACATTGCATCAGCCTTACATCTTAAGCGCTCAGACATTGAAGCCAATTGGGAAACTAGAAGCGGAGTTAAGGGTTTACTTTCCAAGTTCCTGATTAAGAAAGCCCGAGAATTCCTCAAAGTTATGAGTTTCCATGCATTCGAAGACATTGTGGCCTTGCTAATCTATGGTTTGGTTCTATTCCCTAACTCGGATCAATTCATAGATGTCAATACCATCAAGTTGTTCCTCACCCGTAATCCAGTGCCTACTTTACTTGGAGATATCCTACATTCTCTCCACACTCGTACTACTAAAAGACAAGGAACTCTCATGTGTTGCATACCGTTACTTTCTAGGTGGTTTACTTCGCACCTTCCTCCATCAGTTTTGAAGAATGAACAAAGGATGAAGTGGTCTCAAAGGTTAATGTCACTCTCTCATTCCGACATCCGTTGGAATCTTTTCTCTCAAAAGGACTTCACATTCATTGAGCGTTATGGAGAATTCCCTAATGTACCAC
This sequence comes from Vicia sativa, assembly GCA_021764765.1. Lineage (NCBI taxonomy): Eukaryota > Viridiplantae > Streptophyta > Magnoliopsida > Fabales > Fabaceae > Vicia > Vicia sativa. Next base: position 52,460,203 of record CM038797.1, on the reverse strand, counting down.
TACTTGGTATAAGGGGAGGTATTACTTACAACCCTTCTCTAGCTCTACGTCAGTTTGGTTTTGCCCGAAGAGATGGTCTGCATGATATGCTTCTCCAAGATATTGTGTTCGATTACAATCATGATCTCCAAAATTACCGACGAAGGTTTATACACGCTTGGGGCATGGTAAAGAAGACTGATACCAAGACTTTGGGGCACCAGAACTCCATTCCTTGGGAACCTTACCTTAAATGGGTGCGAGCTCGAGCTCAAAACCTCATGATGCCATTCACGCCTGTTCTACCAGTTGAAGCAACTCGATTTTCAAAAATCATTTAAATGAATTTTCAAAAACAACGGTGAAATCGCCACCTAATTTTATTTGTTCTAAAAAAAAGAACGGGGAAATATAGATAAAACCCACAAAAATCGGATAAGGCGGTCTACAAGATTAAAAATATACGGGTTCGGGAGTTGGTTATGCAAGGGGAAGGTATTAGCACCCCTCACATCCATCGTACTCGATAGTACCCATTTAGTTCAAAGTGTGGTTGTGTGTTAGTGTGAAAATTTTACGATCTTCTAAGTTTTGAAATGAGAAAGAAAGGGAGAAGAAATGTTTTTATTATTTTTGAGTTTGGCACGATTTCAGAACCGTGTGCCTACGTATTCCCTTGTGCAATGGGAAAGTCAAAACTCCGTAGTTCCTCTAAAAAATATTTGTTTGTTGATTGATTTTAAATGAAAAGACAAGTCGTCATTTTTAAAGGAGAAGACTCGTCTAACGTCCACAAGGTGTGATAAAGAAATAAAGGACTACACACCAACATGAGGGAGGGTTTGAGAACACCTCTAGTACTCAAGTGGAGAAGTCGAAAACCTTGGGAATAGAGGAAGAAGCATCTCAATTATAAATGAATCATGTCTAATCTTGAAAAGGGTTTAAAGGTAAATGGTGCTTGGAGCGCACAAAAGAAGTTTGAGTGAGTTGGAATTGATTTTAAATTGGGGATGACAAGTACTAAAACGTTGGGCTATCCTCTAACGATTCAATACTCGAGATTGGTGATTGAGGTCAACCGATCATCTCTCATCCAAAATCTTTATTATGAAAAGAGTGAGGTGAAACAAAGTTCACTTTTATTAAGTGTATGGAATAAAGTATTTAAGTCATTGGGTTACCCTCTAATGGCCCAAATACTTTACATTTTAATTAAATCGTCGGGATATCCTCTAACGGTTCAATTAAATACCATAGCACTATGTTTTTGTTTTAGAACATGGATTTGAAGTTTCTCAATTTATTGGGTTACCCTCTAATCAATTAGAAACTTCGATTTGTTTTAATCGTTGGGCTAACCTCTAACCATTAAAACAAATCTTATCCAATGTCCTTTTCTTGTAGAAAAATTGATTTTTTTAAAAATAACTCGACGTTGGATCGAGGTTTGAGAAGAAGACTCGACGTTGGGTCGAATTTTATTGAAAGTGTTTTAAGTACTTGGTGAATGGAGAAAGAATAGGATCGAGATAATTGTAAATCACAAGTAAAATCAACAAAGCCCATACAAGGTGGCCAACCTAAGTATAAAATAATTAAATTACATGTGTACTAGCAAAGTGGGCTAGTCTACTAAGGCGACCAATTGGGACAATTGATCGAAATAGGCTCACTATAAGAAGGATCAGCGTACATGTGTGCATGTGTGGTCATCATGACGCCGTAGCTTTGTCGACTTACGGGTTTAAAATGATTTACAATTATTAGTTTAAAAATGATTTTTGGTTTTGTGTAAGTGAGTTAAATTAAATAAAATAAATGTGCACTAAATTATTACAAGAATTGTTTGTTGGGAGAGGATACATGAATTATAAATGGGGATTAAGCGGTAAAATAAAATAGAAAGCGGTAAATTAATTACAACGCAACAAGGGAATTGGGATACAATTTTTCAAATGGGGATAAATTAAATTCAAAGAAAGCAGTAAATTAATTAGAATAGAAGCATACAAACAGAAACTAAATGCGGTGAAACTTAAATATTAATTATTGCATTTTATTTTATTATATAGAATAGATTATATGAACTAATTCTAAGAAACTAAATAATATACTTGTGTTCATACATATTCAAAAATTAAATTGAATTTAAAATTTAAAATTGCAACACAAAGAAAAGAAGATTAATGTAATTAAATTCAAACTTATTTACGAATTAATAGATAAAGTATAATAATAATAATATGTATATAATATATATTTACAATACTAAATATATGAAATAAAAATAATACTAAGTATAATTATGTTTACAGTATAAAATATAAAATAAAATAAAAATGCAAGTATATTGTATGTACAATACTAAATATCAAACATTAAATAAAAATAATAATATGAATAAGAGTATATAAAAATGTATGTAGATGCGACACTATAGAATGTATGCTTGAACCATCCTCGGATGTCTTCACAAATAACAAATACATTAGTAGCATAGTGGTATAAAAGAAATAAAATTGCGATAAATTAGAATATGCGTTAGTAACAAAGAAATAAAGTAAAAAAATGTAACTAACATGAACTATGTGTACGGATAAGCAACGGATTGTAATTGACACCAAAGAAGTAATGAACAACTTAATATTTACAAAGTAATAGAATTAAAATGAAACTAGCATGTATGTACATGAATGGAAGGACTAAAACAATTAAACATGCGAGTAATTTGGTTTACAAAGGAACCAAAACCAAAGAAACATACACTATTATTCAATTTAAAATCGAAACAAACTAAAAATTAAACCGAACAAATCCGGACAGCAACTATAAATACTTAATAATGCTCAAGAATTCATCTCGAAAAGTGTTCAAGACAAATAAAAGCATAGCGACATAAACAAGCGGATGCCCCAGTTTCTCGGTTAAATTCACACGCAAGAAGCGGTATAATCATTAAACCGTCATTGAAAGCGAAACAAATAAATGCCAAATGGTTTCGGCTAAATCGTGCGCGGATAATCACGACATCAATAACAAGCCATCATCGAAACTAAACAAATACGTCTTTACCCACAAACTTCAAGCGAAATAAAAGAGAAATGCGATATCTTAATGGTTTTCGGCTAGATTTGCTGCATTTACGGCATCATCATTTAGCCTTCATCGAAACAACACTAATATTACTTTACTCACAATCCCAATTCAAAATGAAATAAGACATAGTAACACGGTTAGAACTCTAATTGAGAATAGTGATAAAAATGATGTTATGACAAATATTAAAATTGCCTCAAAGGACACAACAACAAAGCTGCCCCGTAGTTTCTCGGCTAGGTTCCTCGCGAATAAACGCAATATTACCATTTAGCCTTCATCGAAACTACAGTGATTCTTATCACCAATTCAAAAGAAAACAAACTGACATGGCTGCCCATGATGGTTTCTCGGCCATATCTTTCACGAATAACGTGATATAAATGTCAAGCCATCATCGAAACCATCTATTCACAAAACTACAATTTGCAGCATTATTCGAGCTATATCGCACATGGACAGCAACATTATAACGCATTGAATCAGAAACAAAGTGCTTTTTATGACAATTTTTCAGAAACGTAACAAATAGAAACTAAGTTAACACAGATTCATGGCATAGATTAATGTTCGATCGAAACAGAATCGTAAAAATCATTAAAATGGACTAAACACAGTATATATCAAAACACATTATCACAGTATCTGAATCAGTATGTTGACTAAATCAAGAACATAGCTAACAATATAAACACGATTTTTAGAATGTATCATAATACCAAAATGAACACAGCTTTCCAGCATTATACAGGATTCGTCTCAGCAGTTTAACATCACATAGTCACAACACAGACCGTTTTTCGGATTCGTGATAATTTTCGGTAGAACAAAAATTAAGATGAATCAAGACTAAAAATAAAAATCAATCCATCCCACAGGTATCAATAGCAGCAACATGTTCATTTAACTCAAATAATACAAACATAATGAAATCGAAGTTTTACCAAACAATCGCAGAATGTCGCTGCTTTGGAATATCATTGTTGTATTGAAATTTACGAGCGTGTCGAAAGCCGAGCTCTCGGAAGCAGTATTGCGGTGCTTGACGGATGTTGAGCAGCGACGGAGAGTTGCGGCGAGAACAAGGAGGGGACGGTGGTGGCAGCTGCGGTTGAGTGAGGCAGTGAAGATGATACGGCGTGGAGATGAAGAAGACAAGAGGGTTGAGGGTCACGGTGAGCGAAGGGAGTATTGGAGGTGGTTTCTGGAGCGGAGGAAGCAGGGGCGGCTGGGTCGATGGAAACAGAGAGGAAATGGAGCGATGGTGAGGAAGGCGATTGGGACGGCGAGCAGAAGGAAAGGGTGGTAACAGTGAAGGGGAAAGCGGAACTGGGTGAAGAGAGGGTTTTCACGGCGAGATTAAACGGTAGGCAAGATTGAAGGGAAGGCTGGGGTTTAGAGTTACAGTGGAGAGAATGGATGAGGGAGTCAATCCGGAAGTAACGAAGAAGAAGAGGCTTTTATGTTTTCTTTTTAAAATTGGTTTTTTTGTTTCCAGATTTTCGGACACCCCCCGTTTTGTTTATCAATTTCTGTTTTGTTCCGCCCTACTGTTCCGGTTTTTCTTTTTCAAAATGGCCTCCCTCTTTCTTAACAATTATCAACATATATATACTAAAAGAATTAGGTTTAACTTATTTTTCAAAATACCGAAAATGCCCTTCATAACTAAATGGGCCACAAAAATGGGTCACTTAAAAATAATAAGCCCAAAAAGTATTTTTGCTTGATTTTTTTGAGATAAAAATTAGACACCTAAAATTGTCAAAAACGGTAAAAGTTTGGACAATAAATTATCCGAAAAATAAAATAATTACATTAAAATAAACTACGAGTCTTGTAAATTAAAGGAAAATTATTGAAATGGTTAAAATTAACATAAAATGATAATAAAGAATGCCCGATTTTAAAATACTTACGATTAAATCGAGAGTCAAAGCGTATCGAAAAATTAGGAGAACACATTTTCATGATCTACGCGACACGTAGATTCATAAAGCAGTGAGTAAAAGATAAACATTTGAAATATTTTTCCCGCTAATTTTTGCACAGTATCGAATCGCCTTTAGCAGTCTGTTTATAAAATCAAAGTATCGATATCATCGACATATAAATAAATTAAAATAATGCAATAAACAGGCAGAGAGGTAAAAATAAATGAACTAAAATAACAGGTATTTTATAATTATAATTAAAACAATGCAAACATCGATTTAAACTGATTTTTGGTCAATTTAAATACAACGTAATGATGCAAATGCAATGTGTGAATGACTGTTTTTTTTTTAATTTTAAATATAATGCAAGTAGAAAAATAGCAGGGTAAAATTTGGGGTGCAACACCAGTAATTATGGAACCTGTTGCTATAGGTGACGTACCCCATACTGTTCTCCATCCTGACATGCTTCCTGATTTTGAAGACTTGAAGAGATCCTGGATTCGACTTAAAGAAGAGGATACCTTTGAAGCTCAGTGCTACGCAAGTGAGAAGAAGGTACTAGAGTTGACAAAGCTACTTCACGAGGAGCGAAGCATCAACGCCTACATCGGCACCAAGAGGAAGCGCCCATGGGAGACTTAGAGCTTTAGGATTTATATGTTTTCTTTTATTGTTTTGAACTATCTCTTGTACTTAAAAAGAAAAAGAATGAAAAGAGAACTAATAAATGTTTGCTCATTGCTTGTCTAACAAATTTAAATCTCTAAGGTCCTTGAAAACATTGCATCGCATTCGCATAAACATTGCATATCATAGCATAACATTGCATCTCAGGTACATTGAAGATTGGTTTTCTCATTTGCTCGCTATTTATTTTAGCCGAAATGGCTCTTGAACAGTCTGTCAAAGATCTTCAAGCTCGAATGCTCGGTTTAGATGTTTACCGGCTTGGTCCAAGGCCAAGAAGATCTGAAGAAGCTCATCAACAGAAAGAAGAAGTTTGTTGGTCTTCTCAACATGGGCAGATGCTACAAAGGAGGTCCTAGAGTGGTTAGTCGAATTGAGCTCTCTGAAGGAAGTGTCAAGAAGGAGGATGAGCAAAGTAACAAAGGTGGTGGTGAAGGCGGTCGACGAACTTGAGAAGAACTATGATGGTGGCCAATACTCGATGAAGATGACAAGTACAAGCAACTTGAAGACCGTCTGAATCTTGTGGAAAACACGAAGATGTCCGGGCTGAATTTTGATGATCTGAGTCTTGTCCCTGGTGTTGTGATTCCTCCCAAGTTCAAAGTTCCAACTTTTGCCAAGTATGATGGCATGTCTTGCCCTAAGCTGCATTTGAAGTCTTATGTCGAGAAGATCAATCCCTGATGAAAGTTGTGGATGCACTATTTTCAGAGAGTTTGTCCGGAACCAGTTGGAATGGTACTATCGGCTAGAGAATGACCGTATCCGTACTTGGGTGACTTAGGCGATGCTTTCTGGCGTATGGTACAATCTTGAATTGACACCTACTCGCATGCAACTACAAAGTATGTCTATGGGTCGTGATGAGAAGTTCAAGTAGTATGCTCAGAAATGGAGAGATCTAGCAGGCAGAGTTCATCCACCCTTGTCCAATAGGGAATTGGTTGATATGTTTATGAGAACATTGTGGGCCCATTCTTCAATCATCGATTGGAAATTCTTGCGGATTCACCGGTGATATTAATGACGTGTTTGGTATCAAGAGTGGGAAAATTCAAGTAGAGACATCTTCAAATCTGCGAAAAGATCTTTTGGTGGTAAGAAAGAAGTTAATCTTGTGTATGGTCGAAAAGAGCCAAGACCAACCGTGCTCAATACGTAGAGGCGGTTGTGATCTCTAATCCTACATCGGCACAACCTCGGTGAGACAGCGTAACGAGCAGCCACGAAGGCGATTCTGATCAACATGCCTTTGTCATGAGCCTTGCAACACATGTTGAAAGCGGTGATTACCTTGAGGATCCTCCTCGAATGTCAACACCTCTCTCGAAATACAATCCTAATGCTAAGTGTGCTTACCATTCCAATAGCCGGACATTGTCTTGATGATTGTTGGGCTCTGAAGAACAAGATTCAAGATATGATTGAAGCTAAGCATTGAATTTGATCCTCTATTGAGACTCGAATGTGATCAACGCCTATGCCTAACCATGACAAGAGTTCCAATTGTTGGTGATGATACTTATGTTTTCAACATAGATGACTTGACCATTCCTCGATGGTATTAAGAAGAATTTGTTGCCGGTGTCAACCAGGATGCCCGAATTGTCGTTGGTGCCCATCGCACTGATGGTTGTGCTTGGTTGAGAAGGCGTGTTCGATGCATGATGGACAACCGTGAGATACTATTCACGAAAACCACATGCGAAGTTGTGTGATGAAATGTCTAAGTTGAAGATTGACAATGCAAGCGCTGTACCATCGTGTGGGATACCTTGGGGCAGCCAAGTGGAAAGTATGATTACATGGTGAAGTACACTATTCACGAGAGTTACAAGATCCTATTGAAGATGTTAAGGCGTAGGATGGGGTGATGATTTCCCGAAGACTATCTTGATGTTAACACAATAAGGATTCCCTCTGATCCTGTGCCTAGAGTGGCACCTCTCATCATCACTTCTCAAGGCCGATTCCGTATTCCTCGACAAGGCTATCCTTGGAATTATGGGTGATGTTTACTATCATGGCGTCAAGCAAGACCCTCGACCATTGAAGATCTTACGGTTGAAGCTACCATTCACGACATTGACAACATCACCGAATCAAGTAAGGTGACGAGCCGGAAGGTATTCTCTCCAATCTCTCCTCCAAAAGACAGCTGCGACTCCAGCTCGCATTCCGACTATTCAATCCATTCCCAAGCTAGAGGAAAGAACGGTGACTCATCCTGCTCAACTAGAAGTACCAAGGAAGTTCTTGAAGACACCTCAAAAAGAAATGGAGGAAATTCGAAGATTATCAAGAAGAGTGACTACAATGTTGTGGAGCAGTTGGGACAAACTCCATCCAAAATTTCCGGCTTGCTGCTCTTGTGCTCTAAGGCTCATACTAATGCCTTGGTGAAGTTTACGAAGAATGCTCACGTCGTGCAAGACACTACCACCGGTTTGAAGTTTGTATTGCTAGCTTGGCTGCCCAACGGCCTAGGCTTCTCGAAGTTGATTTGACTCTGCGGAAAGAAACACAACAAAGCCTTGCACATCTCTGTGGAATTCAAGGCGTTACATTGTCTCATGTTTTGGTGGATACGGTTACTCTGAATATCCTTCAAGGCGATTTTGATCGACTTGATGTCGAAGGGTTGGTTCGAGACCGGTGACATTATTGAGAGCTTTTGATGGTTAGCGAGCGGTGCTTGGAGAGCTCACTCTGCTGTTAAAGTCGGTTCCCGGACTTTTGATTCCACTTTCTTTATCATGGACATCCGTCCGACTCTTACCTACTTGGGCCCTTGGATACATGGGGGCGCGTACCTCTACCCTACATCGAGCTAAAGTACCCGGTGAAAGGGAAAGTTGTTACGGTGTGGTGAAGAAGAGTATATGGTCGGTCATACGATCGTTCCGATACCTCGAGATGGAGGGTGAATTCTTGAGACTCCTGTCAAGCTTTTGAAACAATGCCCGAGTCATGCATGACTCTCTTGTCACTCTGAGGTTGTTAAGACTCCGCCTAGGATGGCCTCACGAAAGATGCTCAGCTGTTGAAGAAGGTAGTACTATTTGGGGCGCTCACGATCTCCCTTTCAAATTTGACAAGGCTGGTTTAGGCTTCACCATCAAGTCGAAGATGATCGCGCGTGCCAACTTCCTTTCCGCATCGGCCAGTGGAATCCATGCTATAAAGGCGGCGACAACGGCCGACATCGCAAGTGGATCTTCAACTCGGATCATGGGCTCGCAATTGGAAGGCGAAGGCGTCATACCAATCTCCTTTAGTCGGGAGTAATTGCTCTTGTTTTGTTTTGCTTTTCGTATTTCTTTATGTTTGAACAATAAACTTTGAAAGCCTAGTGCCTTGCCGGGTATCATGGCTCGTTTGCGAGGTTATTATCTGTCGTTTGCGTTTTCATTCAATAAATTCGTTGGACTTTTGCATTCAATTGTGTTTTCTTTCTTTTACTTTATCACCCTTCAAAAGCTATGTGTTTCTTACACACACGTGATACAACTGCAGAATCACTGAATCTCGTTAATAACGCTATGCTATTGCTAAATATGACTTTGATAATCCGATCTACCAAGCGAAGGCGAAAGTGAGGAAGATTGTGAAGTGCCGGAGAACTTGCCTCTACAGCAAGAAGCGAGTTATCTGACCACACGAAGAGCAAGTTGAGGTTGTGAATTTGGAGTCTTGCGAAGGAGAAAGAGATCAAGATAGGAGCGGGTCTTGAGCAGTGTTAAAGAAAGGTTGGTTCGGATGCTACGAGACTATATTGAGGTTTTGCTTGTTCATACGAAGACATGCGGTTTGGACATTGATATTGTGGTACACGATTGCCAACAAAGAAGGTTTTCTCGATAAAGCAGAAGGTTCGTCACATGCGTCACGAGATGTCGAGAAAATCAAAGCGAAGTTATGAAACAGTTCAACGGTTTCTTATTGTTACTTCTATCCACGATGGGTTGCTAATGTGGTGCCGTACCTAAGAAGGATGGCAAGTGCGAATGTGTGTGGATTGAGATCGAACAAAGCGAGTCGAAGGCGATTTCCACTTCCTCATATTGATGTTACGGTTGACAACACCGCTCGGCATAAGGTTTTCTCCTTCATGGATGGTTTCTCCGGTTACAATCAAATCAAAATGGCTCACGAAGACATGGAAAGACTACTTCGTTACGATGGGGCACTTTCGCTACAAAGGTTATGCCGTTCGGATGAAAAGCGGGTGCCACTTATCGCGTGCTATGGTGACATTATTTCATGACATGATTCATCACGAGATAGAGGTCTACGTTGACGACATGATAGCTCGATCCGGTGAAGAAGAACATCTTGATCATTTGCGGCTGTTTGATTGAAGAAGTGCAGGTTGAGACTCAATCTAACAAGTGCACTTTTGGAGTCGGATCAGGAAAACTCCTAGGATTTGTTGTCGATGGAAAAGGTATTGAAGTTGATCCGCTAAAGTTAAATCTATTCAAGAGATGCGACTCCCACCGAGAAGGAAGTCGGAGGTTTCTTGGGCGATTGAACTACATTGCCGATTCATTGCACATCTAGCGCTACTTGTGAGCCAATCTTCAAGTTACTAAAGAAAGATCAAGTAGTGGAATGGAATGATTGCGGATCGCTTTTGACAAAATCAAGGAGTATCTAGAATCCTCTTATCTGATGCCGCCCGCCGAAGGAAGACCTCTTATCATGTACTTGCGGTGTTAGAGAACTCAATGGGGTGTGTGTTGGGGCAACATGGCGAGTGCAGTCGAAAAGAGCATGCAATATACTACCTTAGCAAAAGTTTACGAATGTGAAACAAGATACTCACAGCTTGAGAAAACTTGCAACGCTTTGGCTTGGGCTTCTCGCCGACTAAGACAGTATATGTTGACTCACACTACCTTGTTGATTTCCAAGATGGATCCGATAAAATACATATTTGAGAAACCAGCTCTCTCGGAAGAATAGCAAGATGGCAAATGATCTTGACCGAATATGACATTCAGTACACTTCTCAGAAAGCAATCAAAGGAAGTGTAGTAGCCGATCATTTGGCTCATCAAGTCGTAGATGACTATCAGTCTATGCAGTTTGAATTTCCAGATGAAGATGTTTTACTAGTCACTGATTATGAAGAACCAGGCCCGGACGAAGGACCCGAACAAGGATCCCGATGGACCATGGTCTTTGATGGAGCCTCAAACGCACTTGGCAATGGCATTGGCGCCATCATTACATCCCCTACAAGCAGACATACGCCTTTCACCGCCAGATTATGTTTCAGTTGCACGAACAACATGGCCGAATATGAAGCGTGCATCATGGGTATCAAAGCTGCTATTGATTTAAGAATCAAGTTCTTACAAGTGTATGGAGACCCAACTTTAGTGATCAGTCAGATTAAGGGCGAGTGGGATACGAAGTATCCGAATCTCATTCCGTATCGAGAGCATGTTTTGAGTTTGATTCCCTATTTTGAAGAGATCACTTTCAATCATATTCCACGAGAAGAGAATCAGTTGGCAGACGCATTGGCTACTATGTCATCTATGTTCAAGGTCAGATGGGACAACGAGGCTCCCGGATCATCATTGAGAGGTTTGATGAACCGTATTGTTATGAGCTTGATACGAAGAGAAACCTTGGTACTACGACGTAAAGAGGTATCTTGAGACTCGGGAATATCCAGAGGGCATCATCAACGATAAGAAGTTCTTGAGAAGATTTGCATCAAATTCCTCTCGAACGACATCTTATACAAGCGGAACCACGACTTGTGCTTACTGTGTAGACCGAAACAACAATACGCATCATGGAAGAGTTACACGAAGGCGCATTTGGTACTCACTCCAGTGGACACACCATGGCTAAGAAGATTTTGAGAACAGGTTACTATTGGTCCACCATGGAAGCTGATTGTCACCGTTACGCTCGATCTTGTCACAAGTGCCAAATATATGCAGACAAAGTGCACGTACCTCCAGTACCTCTGAATGTTGTAACAGCTCCTTGGCCTTTTGCAATGTGGGGCATTGACATGATCGGAGAAATCAAGCCCACTGCTTCCAACGGACATCGTTTCATCCTTGTGGCAATTGACTATTTCACCAAATGGGTAGAAGCAGCCTCGTTCGCATCTGTTACTAAGAATGTTGTGGCTCGATTCATCAAACATAATCTTATCTGTCGATATGGAATTCCCGAAAGGATTATCACAGATAACGGCTCCAATCTTAACAACAAGATGATCACCGAACTCTGCACGCAGTTCAAGATCAAGCATCACAACTCTTCTCCTTATCGGCCTAAGATGAATGGCGCAGTGGAAGCCACCAATAAGAATATTAAGAAGATTATATAGAAGATGACAGTGACTTACAAAGATTGGCATGAGATGTTACCATTTGCTCTTCATGGTTATCGCTTTCACTACGAACATCAACAGGGCAACCCTTCTCTTGTGTGTACGGTATGGGCAGTCCTACCCATCGAGGTTCGAGATACCCTCAACGAGTCCTCCAAGACGTAGAGTTAAGCGAAGACGATTGGGTTCAGACTCGCCTTGACCAGATTAATTTGATTGATGAGAAACGACTCGCGTCCATTTGCCATGGACAGATTTATCAGAAACGAATGATCAAAGCATTTAACAAGAAGGTCAAGCACCGAGTCTACCAAGTCGGTGATCTAGTAGTCAAGCGCATCATCCTTCCACAAGGTGATCCCAGGGCAAATGGACTCCCACCTATGAGGGACCATTTGTAGTCAAAGTGTTTTCCGAGCTATGATACTTAGCACCATGGATGGTGAAGACTTCCCACACCACATGAGCAGACATAGTCAAAAATATTACGCATAAAGAGACCCGCTAGGTCGACGAACCTAGGCAAAAATAAGGGCATCCTGGCGAACCAAAAGGGTTTGGGCAAAAGTTAAGGATATATGCAAAACATGTACACCGCAAGTCGAAAACACGAAAAGGCGGCTTGGGCAAAAGGGTATCCGGGCGAAAACCGAAAGGCGGTCTAGGCAAAAGTTAGGGATTTAAGCGTACGACTATGTCTCTTCAGACCGCCTGGACTACTATCGGCATTCAAGATTCAAATGGCGAAGATCTACTCACTTTCTTCGACAGCAAGGAGATGAGATAGTCGAAATATATGAGTACTAGCATAAGTTGGAACTTAACGAGATTGTTTCGCATAGCTTTTTACCTTTCTTGTGTATAAACTACTTGGCCATCGCCACCTTTCAAATAAGCATAAGATTCTTTCTCTTTGCAATTCTTGTTGTTGTCGTTTGCAATAAGTCCAACGTTTGTTTTGAATGACTATCGCATTTGACAATAAGAATCTAATCGCAAACATGCGGGCATACAAAGTAGTTACTACTGGCTCTAGGAATTGAGATGACGCGAAGGTCACCAAAAACATTCCCCATGAGAACATAATCCCCAGAGGTGTCACTCACTAAACCTCCCCAGTGGAGTATATGTTAATCCTGACGGTGATTCCACTCAACTAAGAAATGTTACATCGGTCTCAAGGTAACACTTCATCCCGGCTAAGATGTTTATCCCCGCGGATGTCTCTCAACAATTCCCCTTTCTCCAGCGGTATCGGACTCGAGACTTGGTCGGATAGTACAGGAGAAAATCTACATCTCTATTCCCGGTCGGAGATTCCAACGGACTGACCGGTCTCCGAACCATCAAATGCTCGTGAGATCCGCACCAGTATCCCGTGGCGCCTCCTAATTCTTCCAACAGGATCTACATGCAAGATCCCCAACAAATTGCCTCCCAGACTCTTCCCAGCAGGGTCTATGTATGAGATCTCCAACAACGAGTTTCTCAATCTCTACTTTCCTCAAACAATATCTAGGCCCAAGACTTGGTCAGATAGTGCATAGGAGGAATCCAGGATATCTTTCTTCTCCTTCAAAAGCGGGGTTCTCACCTACTCAAATCCCCAAGCAGAAGTCAGAAATCCTCAAACAGAACATCCACATCTTCTTCAAGATGGATATGTTTTGAAATACCACAACATCTATCATTCATACATTTCTCATAAAGTCATAATTCATGCATATGTCATTCATATACATTGTCATGCATCATACTTTGCATAAGACTAACAAATATTCTATCAAAGTTTCTCTTGTTTTTTCCAAAAAAAATAGGTGAAAGTCACTTCATGGTCGAGATTAAGCCCGAATCGATGGGAAAACTATCTGAAAGACCACCCCTGGTTGTCCTCCGACGACTGGTCCAGGATTAAGCCCCGAACCGAGGGGAAAACTATCTGAAAGACCACCCCTGGTTGTCCTCCAACGCGGTCAGGATTAAGCCCGAAACCGACGAACTATCGAAAGACCACCTGGTTGTCCTCCGATGGTGGTCGAGATTAAGCCCGAACCGGCGGAAAACTATCGAAGACCACCGGTTATCCTACGATAACAGGCAATGGATCGACACCCGATGCACAACAGGGAATCTATCCACATTTTTGCCAACTACTATTCCCTCGAGTAATCGACGAAGATCATTACGAATCCTTCTTATTATCAACATGACTACGAGCTGGCGTGCGACTCAGTTGCCTTGGATGGCATCTTAAGCCCATCTCCGACTACCTGTCAACATTTCTCCACTTTCAGAATGCTGCATATTTGGTTAAAAAATCAATACAAACCAATAACTTCATTTAAAAATGAGCACGAAGTCTAACATACGACTCCCTCCGGATGGCATCTTAAGCCCATCTCCATGCTCCTTCCAGAAATGACTGCAGAGCCTAGCGTACGACTCACTCCCCAGCATCGATCTTTCTAGATGGCATCTTAAGCCCATCCCCGTCAATTCTCCTATCGACATTCTCGAGTCTAGCGTATGACTCATCCCCCAGCTAAGTATCCAGCTTCTCCAAATGGCATCTGTAAGCCCATTCCCGCGTCATCCACCAACAGCGAGTGCAAATTTTCAGGTGTACTCGAGTGTTCAATCATCTTCTACCTTCATGTCACGAAAGACAGGCGTGTCAATCTAACCCTTCCAATACAAGAAGATTGAACAGGGGCAACTGTCATACCCCAAAATTTGCCCTCCATCCTCTCAAGATATTTCATACATCCATACTCAAGGATTCCTCAAGAGTTGATCAGACAAACTCTCTCCTAGACAATCAATCCAAACTAGGGTTTGGTGTTCCTCAGTCAAGATGGACTTCCAACATCTCCAATGGTCTTCATGCCTCCTCATATGCTTCAAAGATTCTCCATGTCAAGTTTCAAGCCTTACAAGTCAAGTTTCCTCAGACAATTGCTCAGATGGTTGAAAATCAGTTGTATTGGACAAAAAGTCAACTGTGGTCAACATACAGTCAAACTTCATGATTTTTGGTCAACATCCTCATTTTGAAGTTACATTCATCATTTGATCAAGGGTTGATCATGATTCATCAAGAAAAGTCAAGATTTGCTCAAAAGTCAAACTTTCTAAATTAGGGTTTCCAGGTGAAAAGTCAACTGAACTATGACTGATCATAACTTCTTCATACTTTCTCAAAAATTTTTCCACCACCTCTTGTTTTGAAGGAAATTCAATTCTCTACAACTTCATGTCTCACAATAATGTCCACAAAATGCTTCATTTGAGAGGTATGGCTCAAAACATTACAGGTCATTTTCAAAGTCAACAAAAAGTCAACTTTTTGTTTTGAAGATATATTGAGCATGGAAACTCCAATTGAGATGAGACCAAAACGTTTGGTTAGAGGACTCTTAGAGCTTTTCAAAAAGTCTAAGAACACTCAAAAATGGGGAAAATTGAGCAAGATACACCATTCACAAGTTGGGCAATTTTGAAGGAATGCACAAAGAGAGATACTTCTAAAAATCAAACTTTTTGCAAATGGGCTTGCTTTTTCTTCATCCAAACTTATTCCTCATACAATTAGGAATATCCAAGCCCAATGCCACGAATTTTTATTTTATTTTTCTATTTAATTTGGAATTTATTCATTTAAATACAAATTAAATTTAAAAATAAAGTATAAAATCAAAATTAATTGCAAAATTGATTTTTATTCCTTCCTTGAGACCCAAGCAACTCACAAAGGCCAGCAAATTTCGAAATTTGATCAATATGGCAAGATTGGATTGAAAATTAATCAAATTTTGAAAATTTGATTTTGTACAAAATCAAATTTGATTTGCATTGAATGTTGATTGATTCTCTCCCAAAACCATTCCAAATCCATCCGTATAAATGTATGATGCATACCTATCAAGAAAAGAGGAGAAATTGCCCTAAGAACCCTAAAAATTTCAAAGAAACTTGAGAAAAAGCAATTTCGATTTTTTGCGAGCCAATTCAAGGAATTTTGAGGATTGAATAAGCATCCTCAAGGTCCCGAAGCTATTCAATCATCCCACGTTGAAACGCCCGAATCGTCTAGCCAAGTCACGTTTGTATCAACATAACTCGAAATCGAATCCATACATACAGCCATGATTAATGTGTTTTGATTGCATATTTGTGTTGCTAATGATGTTTTTAAGCTTTCTGCATAGTTTGATTTGAGTTTCAGGGCAAGAATCACGAGATGCCATGGTTAGGGTTTCCTGTGCCGTTTTAGGGTTTCACAAAATAGGAAAAATTGGACCATGAGACCTATACCAATGCATTCGGAATGATCTCAGGAATCGAACCATGCCTGTAGAATTTATTTATATTATGTGTGCTTGCTTTTGATTTTGAGTCATGGCGTCGAGCAATGGCCGACGCTAGCTTTCAAAATTCAAATGAGACGATGAAGTTCTTGGCGCGAGAGGCAACGGAAGGATGACGCGTGTTGTAATCCACTCACTCCGTTTCCAAACAGGCTTGCACACTTGGCTCAGTTGGTTAAGGCGTTCACTGTTCAGAGATGCTCTCACATGTCTCCAGTTCGAACCATGCCAGGACCGGTTTTACATTCTTTTTTCCAAACTTCAACTTTTCATATATTTTCTATTTTCTTTTTTTTTTTTAATATTTTGCATATCATTTTTAATTCTTTTCATAATTTTATTTCTGCATTAAAAAATCATCAAAATATTTTTTCCTTTTACATTTATTTTCAGAAAATCTTTATTTAATTTATAAAATTAAAAAATACAATTTTGCATGCATATTTATTTTTATTCATAATTTTGCATTTAAATCACATTTAATTAGTTTTAAATTATTAAATTGCATTTAAAAAATCCCAAAAAATTATTTTAGCATATTTATGTTATTTCCAGCATGTCATATTTTTTCCAATTAAAAATTTGCATTTTTTCTAACATTTTCTCTTATTCGATTTCATCATATTTTCCAATTTCTCTTATCGTTTCACAGGTTATTCCGCTTCAGACGTTTCTTTACCGTTTTCATTTTTTTTCCAATAATGTAACTGTTTATGGGATGTAATAGTTTAAATTAGGTTTTTATTTTCCGCAAGTTTAAATTATGTATCTGCCCCAAAGCCATGTAATAGCGTAGGACATTTACCTTTCCGCACTTTTACATTCCGCATTTTAATTTCTGCACCCTATAAATTGCTAGTAATTAGGCGTGTATGGCAAGACTAAAATTAACATAGCTCACCCTAATTTTCAAGATAAAAATATCCGAGTTGACACACTCTTTTCACACATGCACCCCTTAGGGTAATTCTCTCTCGCTGCCTTACGAATTCAAATGGTCAAGTCCCTCGAACGTAGAGGTATCCTAGCACCGTTGCCTTCCAAACAAATCATCATAGTCCCTTCGATACAAAGATCATAAGACCCACGATGTCGCCTCCGAATACATGATCTTGACCCTCGATTGTCGCCTACGAAAAAATGATGATAGTCACTTCAAATGTGCTAAGATACTTCCTACAAGTTGCTTTCTATGACCATCCGATGTCCCTTCGAATGTCCCGCTTACATCCAATAAATAGAGTTACCTACCAACTAATGGTATGGATAACGCTATTCTAAAGGAACGTAAAACAATACAAAAAAAAACGACCAATTCTGAGTAGGTAATAAGACTTTTAGTTGCTTGCTCTATCAAAATGCTTTTTACACCTCACACTTTTTGTCAAAGTTCAAACTCTTTTCAAAACGAAACATTTCCAAACACTTTGTATACATTCCTACATGAATCACTACCAAGTCAAAGCGAAATGCCTTTTTCAAAACATTTTTGTCAAACACACAGAAAGCACAATTTTAAAGTGATCTAGAGCAACTAAGAGCCCGTAGATAACTACGGATGGAAAGGGGTGCTAATACCTTCCCTTTTCATAACCTTCTCCCTTACTCAGAATCTAACGAAGGTCTTTTTCTGTACTTTTACCTTCCCTTAATTGGATAAAAATAAAAGTCGGTGGCGACTCTTGCTATCCGCACATTTGCGATACAAAAACTAAAAAGTTAGTTCACCGTATTACACCATCCATATTAGAAATTTCCAAATTCAATCTTTTAGCACAATCCAAAGCAATAAAAGAATGCGTAGCTCCAGTATCAATAATCGCAATCAAAGGTATGCCATTAATAAAACATGTATCTTTAATCAGCCGATCATCTGGTTTAGTCTCTGATCCACCATACGATGTCCTGTCTCACCACACTTATAACACCTAGCGGAAGAACTAGAATCTCCTCCACCAGATTTCTTCCAACCGCCGGATCTCTGATTGCTCCTATCATAAGGCTTACCACGATCCATCTGTTGCTTACCTTTCCTATCAACATACCCTCGAGCATTCGACTTAGTGTTAGCAAGATCCTCCTCTAGAATCCTACTGCAGTCAACCAGATCAGAAAATCTTCGGATACGCTGATACCGAATACCCTGCTTAATCTCATCGCGAAGACCATTTTCAAACTTGATACATTTGGAAAATTCCCCATCTGCATCGTTGGGGTAATGAGCATAATACTTCGCTAACTCAGCAAACTTCGAAGCATACTCACTGACAGTCTTGTTACCCTGCTTGAGTTCCAGAAACTCAATCTCCTTCTTACCTCTGATGTCCTCAGGAAAGTACCTTCTCAGAAAAGCTCTCCTGAACACAGCCCAATTCAATGCAACTCCATCTTCTTCCAGTTCAGTTCTGGTAGCAACCCACCAGTCATCAGCTTCTTCTGCTAACATGTGAGTTCCATATCTCACCTTCAGCCCCTCTGCACAGTCAATCACTCTGAAGATCCTCTCGATCTCCTTCAACCACTTCTGAGCACCTTCGGGATCATGTGCACCCTTGAACAATGGAGGATTATTCCTCTGAAAATTCCCCAATTGTCGGTCAGCACCAATCGCAGCTCCCTGCTGGCTCCCTCCGAGTACTCCAGCCAACATTCCCAAAGCCTCAGCAATAGCATCATCCTTCCTTCCGTTACCTCTTCCAGCCATTGTTCTGTAACATTACAAAACAATCTACATCAGTACACAAGTATCGACAGTGTTACTTACACTAGTCACATACTAAAAGGGATAACGACACACGACAAGACCGACTATGCTCTGATACCACTATTGTAACACCCCATCTAAATACCCCGAATAATATTAATTATATTAATATCAAAATCAACTTTAATCAGAGTTAACACGGCAAATGAGGGATGTCACAATTAATAGATAAAATAAAACTTCATTCAAACAGTAGCCATGCTACACTGAGGATCATTATCCAAATAATTCAATCAATCTAAGACCATGTCTTACACAGCGGAAATACCAAAACCAAAATTTAATAAACCATCATGGTTCTCAAAGAATCCAAATAAACAGTTAAACGAATAACAATTCTCTTCACTAAACGTTCCCCAGTGTTACAATCTAATCAGAGCATGACACTGACACGCGGACTTAAAAGATAAGCTCTAGAGCCATCCTCACCAACTCCTTAGCTGCTAACTCTTAATCTGAAATTGTAAAGTAAGGGTGAGACTTCTCATAATTAAAGCATATTATAAGCTTCTCATTTAATAATATATCACAAGCCTATTATTTTACCCACTTAACACAATTCAGAATTCAACACACAACCATATTCATATAAGTCATCATGCATAATCAATATACAACAAAAGAATTGCAACACTGGAAGACATCCTAACATGTTACAATTCCATGCAAACACAAATGCAGACTCAATGCATGCGGTACCGACTCGTGACCAAGTCACCCAACACTGATCCATCATCAACCGGATACAGTACCATCGATTCGTCCATAACCACTCGGACACGAATCCAGCCTAACCACCCATCCTCACTCGGGTATCGGTTATCGGCAATCCAAGTCAAATTCCGCACAATGGGAATTAACTTCACCAAATAATGCAAATGCACGCACATCACTAGCATGCAACATCAATCAGTCTATGTATACATTCATCTAACATAACTGAATCAAACCAATCAACATGATATTTCAACTAATCATGCATACATCTAACATCAGCATAAACATGCTATTACATCTACACATTACCAAGATCTCCATCACCAAAGGTCCTCTACTACACATACATCGTTATGTGTCAGTTAATAATCATTTATTTCGAAATTCGACCCCTTTCCAAAATATTTTCAAGTTTTCTAAAATATTTTCATTTTATAAGGTAGAGCATTAAATTTAGGAAATAACATCCAAAACGGCGCTCAAAACGGACTTACGGTTTGAAAGTTATGAATTTTTGAAGTTTTAAAATTTTTTCAAAATGTTTCAGTGGAACCCGGTTCCTCCCTGGGAGTAACCGGTTCCCACAATTCCAAAAATCAGCGCCCCTGGAAAAATGTATGGGGAACCCGGTTCCTCCAGGTAGGGAACCGGTTCCCAGAAGTAAAATTTCATATTTTCTGGAAAAACAACGTGGAACCCGGTTCCTCCCATGCAGGAATCGGTTCCTGTGTACAAATTTTCAATTTTTCAAAAGTTTTCAAAGTGGAACCCGGTTCCTCCCCACTGGGAACCGGTTCCCACGCGTTGCAGGGCCATTTCCTACACTTTTGACAGCATTCCTTTCATCCTCAATCAATCCAATTTTACCCATACGAATTCCATCATTGGAAACACCAAAATACATCAATTTGCATCATTTATCACATCGATTATCATCTTCCTATCCGTCATAATTGGTATCTGACACCCTAATCATTTTAGATCTACCATCTGACACAATCTGACACCCATAGGGATACATCCATGGAAACCTAGAAATTTACAACTAAGATTTCCTAACATGTTTTGATCTATAATATCAAAATCAAAACCTATAATAAGCAATAATCAGTCGAAATCACCCCTTACCTTGTGGGTTCTTCGACTTCTGACACTTCTAGGTTTTCTTCCTTCTTTTCTCCTCTTCTCACTTCACGTATCTTGTTTTCTCCAAAAAATGACTCTATTTTCCTTCTTTCCTTATTTTATTCCTTTTTATTCCTTATAACATAAATAAAATAAATATTACTTCTCACACCTCAATTAATTCCATCATTAATCTTAATAATCCAATGTATTAATAAATTATGTTCTCAATTAATTTAATAATTAAAAATAATAATTTATTTAATTGTTGAATTATTTTGGAGTGTCACATGTTGCACTTGAAATTCGGTTCTGAAACCATCAAAAACGGTTTTAAAACATGCCAAAATGTTGGAGAAAGTATTGCTACCTTGGACCTTTGAGAAAAAAATGAAGTTTGACTCATAAAAATGCTTATGGAAAGTTAAATTTGTGTATCGGTTTAATTTCTAATTCTCATTTGTTTTGGTTTTTGAAATGAGAAATAATTGGATATTAAATCCATGCATGATGCAAACAATTCTAACTAATGAGAATGTAAATGATATGCAAGAAAATCACAAGTTAGAACGGAAAAGAATGCATGAAAATGCATGTTTAATCATGTATTTAATGCACTTTTATGTATGAAAATGCTACATGAATATGAATGAAATGCAAATGGATGACATACAAATGCAAATGGATGAGAGAATCAACCTACACCACATCTAATCATGATGCAAAATGTGAATTAAACTCACTTAAAATCAAAGACTCCACATGTTATAATGCTTCAAACAATCAAGAATGCATCATTAACACATGAAAAAGTGCACAAAAATTAGACTTCGACACATTTTGATTCACTAAAAAACAAGCTTCGACACATGAATTCAAACTCAATTACTCAAACTAAATGCAATCTAATGCATGAACATACAAATTATGATCTAAATGCAAACCTAAGTGCATTATGTACAAGGAAATTGCATCATGCAAGCTTAAATGCACAAAAATCTACATCTCGACACAATAATGTTTCCAAATCAAGCCTTATTCACATGAATTCAGCTCAATTATTTAAACTAAATGCAATCTAATGCATGAACATACAATTTATAATGCCAATGACCAATTCAAGTGGCCTACGTGCAAGGAAAATGCTCCACCCAAGTATATGTATGCTCTATGTACACAAATCCTAAACCTCGACACGATAACATTCACATATCAAGCTTAATTCAAAGAATTTCCAAGCAATTATTCAAGAATCAGAATCAACAAAGCAATTACGATTAATTCCACAATTCAATTTCAAGAAAAGTCAAATTCGAAATATCACTTAAAATAAGTGCTTATTTGACATAATCACTTACTTGAAAACGAAGAATCAGAGGAGAATTAAAGAATAATCGGAGAATCGATGAAGAAATTGATGATAATAAGCTTGGAAGACCTTGATCTTGGTGAGAATTGATGAAAATAAGAGAAGAAGACCTTGATTCCTTGAAGGAAGGTCTTGCTTGAAGAAAGGAGCACAAACCGAGCTAGCAATGAAGGAAGAGAGGCGAGGGAGTGCTCTGGTCAAGGCTGGCCGAGAAAGAGGAGGTGTTGGCCGAGGGAGAGGGTGGTCGGACTTGAGGAGAAGGCGATCGAAAGAGCTACCAGCGAGAGAGAGCGGAAGGAAGGGTACCGCGTAGGAGGAGAAGGCCGGTTGGAGACCGGTCACGGATGGTGATCGCTTGGCGAGGAGACGGCTGTCCAGTGGGGGTTGACCGACTGGAGACGGTGGCAGATCGGAGTAGAGGGAGGAGCTAGGGCGGTGCAAGGCAAGGAATGGTGGAGGGAAAAGAAAATTTAACTTTGATTGTTCTTAATTTTTGAGAGAAAAATGAGAGAGAGAAAAATGAGAGTTTTTTGTGAAAATTTGATAAATGATTCTCCTCCCCTAATTTGTGAGAGACAAATTTTATTTATAGGTGCTAATTTTGGATTTTGGAGTGTCTTGGATCCAAGATTAGGCTCAAATCGCAATTATCCGAATTATTTTCGTCAATAGCCCAAAACATCGAAATCTGTGCGAAATTTGAACTCGTACTCTTCACAAAAAATGTCTGGAATGAGAAATTGCTTGAGTGAGTCAAAATTTCGACTCAAACGAATGAACGGTTGATGAGATATGAATTTTTGAAGTTTCAGCACACTTTTTAGGCATCTAACACATGCAGAATTTTTATTGCGCAACTCGGAGAAATTGCCTCGAACGAGGATCTTCGGATCAAAATTCGAATTCGGGATATTCATGACAATTAAACCCAAAGGAATTTTTGAAATTTTGACAAAAGTCCCACCTCGTTTCGATAAAAATTGAGCGAGATATGATTTTTTGAATGTTGCGTGTCAGATGAAAAATGTTCGATCCGTCTCAAAATAACCTTCAAAGAATAAAATTCTGGTATTGATTGGTAAGGAATCAGCTCTTAGCTTGTGAATGAAAATCATAGAGGGCTTCGGTGCATAATTTTATACACTGGCCCCGCTCAGTTTTGATTTTCCAGTCAGGAGTTATGAATCTTTTAGTGTGCCGAGAACACGGTTCAGTCCCAAAATTCAGTTTATCCCACTTGAAAGATCAATTTCTTTGGAGACTTTCTTCACGGAATTGGCTTCCGGCCTGTGAATGAAAGTTGTGGATAATATTGAGAGAGACGTGACAATCAAAAATCATCAAAAAATTCCAAACAAAATGAGAGATATGAATGCCGGAGCGCCCGTAACGCACAATAAACCAGAATTCCACTTTATTAATAAATGAACCATTAAAGTTCTTCATTAAGGAAATGACTCTCGATCTGAACATATGAGCTGGAGAATATATTGAAAAGATCTCAAATATTATAGAACCAAATCGAGATGACCTTCAAACCAGAAAATCCTGCCTCGAGCATATGAACCGAAAAATATCAATTTCTGGCTCGAAACAGTCTGAATGGTTGAAACGCATAGTTTCTTCCACAAGTTAAGATGCTCTGAATCTCATCACCGTATGATCAATGAATGATATGCATGTAATGCACCTATATATTAAGTGTAATCCAATTATTTTATTGAAAAATGAAGAGGGTAAATTTTGGGGTACAACAACTGCCCCTATTCAATCTTTGTATAGTAAATTTGATACTCTAATGAGTATGTTTGCATTTGATACTCTAATGAGTATGTTTGCATTTGATACTCTGATAAGTATGTTTTTCATTTCAGATGATGTTCTGACTCAAGCACTCTAGAATGTGAAATATTAACTTGCATTGAGCAAATAAAGAATTAGAAGTTCTAAATATGAAAGCAACTTCTAAATACGTACGCTGAAGCAAACTATGATAGAAGCATGCTGAAGCAAACTCTGATAATAGATAAGCTAACAAAGTCTGAACAGAAGATAAAGAGAAATGAAGAGTCAAGTCTTCAAGTTTTGAGACAAGTTATGCTACAGTACGATTAGTCATTTAAAGCTAAAACGTCTGAAGCACTCAAGTGGAACAAAGTTCAAGATTCATTGAAAACACAAAGTACACACTGACAAGCAAACATTAAATGCGTTTTCATTGTTCAAGACAGAAACAGACAAATTCCTAAAGCTATATATAAGATCAAAGTATTCAAAGAATATAACGTGCGCTATCCTACTAGAAAACTCACGCTGAACTTAAGAAAACAAGAAAACCTTGAGTATTGAGTTTATCATTGTATTGAGCTTAAAACTTAGTAAAAAATCATGGTTGTGAAAAAGCTTACTAGAAGACAACTGATACACTATTGTTAGAAGTCACTTTTGTAATTGTTCCTTGAGAGACCAGTTGGGTCAGATTTCTCGGGACAAAAATACCTATGTTTTATATTGTTTTTACGCTAAAAGAAAAAACAAAAGAAACTTTTTCAACCCCTCCTTCTAAGTGTTTTCTAAACCTTTAATTGGAATCAGAGCTCTTGGTTCTGGGTGCATACACTTAACAGTGTCAAAAAAAGATCCAGAAGGAAAACACTATGGCAACTCATCAGAACAACAACAACAACACAAAACCGCCTATGTTTGATGGAGAAGATTTTGACTAATGGAAAGATAGATTATGAAGTTTCTTTCTAGGTTATGATGCTGACTTATGGGATATGGTATTAGATGGCTACACACATCCGATAGACAAAAAAGGAAATAAGATTGATAGAAAGAGCATGGATAAGCAACAAAAAACAGATTTCAAAAATCACCACAAAGCCAGAAATATCCTGCTAGATGCTATCTCAAAAATGGAGTATGAGAAAATCACCAACAGAGATACTGCACATGACATTTTTGAGTCTCTCAAAATGACTCATGAAGGAAATTCTCAAGTAAAATAGACAAAAGTTATGGCTCTCATCCAGAAGTACGAAGCCTTCAGAATGGAAGAAAATGAGTCCATTGAAACAATGTTCTCAATATTTCAAACTCTGACTACTGGTCTGAGAGTCCTAAACAAAGGATACACCAAATCAGACCATGTAAAGAAGACCGCCAGAAGTTTAACCAGAAGATAGGAACCAATGGTTACTGCATTCAAAATCTCAAAAGATTTGAGTAATGTATCTCTAGAAGAACTTATCAGTGCACTAAGAAGTCAAGAGTTAGAACTTGATGAATATGAGACCCAAAAGAAAGGTAAGTATGTCGCCCTTAAATCTACTAGAAAATATGAAACTAACGCTTTTTAGGCTGAAGAAGCAAGCTGTGATGACTCTGCATCAGAAGATGATGAGTTATCTCTTCTTTCCAGAAGGATCAACCAGATGCGGAAGCATAGACAAAAGAAGTTCATAAACTACAAGAGATCAGAAGATAAATCAGAACCTTCTGGACATAAGAAGTCTAGCAAAAGAGATATCGTCTGCTATGAATATAAAGAACCAGGACACTACATAAGTGATTGTCCTAAATTTCAAAGAGAAAGGCCAAAGAAGAAGTTTGGAAGGAAGAAATGTATGATGGCCACCTGGGGTGATTCAGAATGAAAAAGAGTTTAGGATCATAAAGGTTAGAAGTGATCATGGAGGAGAATTTAAAAACCAATTTTTTGAAAAGTTTTTTTTAAAGAAAGTGGCATTTCTCATGATTTCTCTTGTCCTAGAACTCCCCAACAAAATAGAGTTGTAGAATGAAAGAATAGAACATTGCAAGAAATAGCCAAAACCATGATTAATGAAACTAATATGGCTAAACACTTCTGGGCAGAAGCAATGAACACAACATGCTATATTCATAATAGAATCTCTATAAGACCTATTCTTGAAAAGACTCCTTATGAATTGTGGAAGAACAGAAAACCCAACATTTCATATTTCCATCTTTTTGGATGTACTTGCTATATTCTGAATACAAAAGATCATATAGACAAGTTCGATTCTAAGGCACAAAAGTGTATTCTGCTTGGATATTTTGAACGCTCAAAAGGCTATAGAGTATACAATACAGAAACTCTGATTGTTGAAGAATCAACCAAAGTCAAATTTAATGATAAGCTTGGCCATCAAAAGCCAAAGCAGACTGAAAATTCTGCAGGTACAAAAGTTCAACTAATAAACTCTAAAGAGTCAGAAGCAAAGGACAACTCAGAAGATCCCTCTATTGAAAATGCTTTGGACAACTTAAGAATGTCTGAGGAACCCTCACAGAAAAGATTTCCTATAATCACATCAGCGCATCCAGAAGATATGATTATTGGAAAGAAAGATGACCCCATCAGAACAAGATCTTCTCTTAAAAACAATGAAGAATCACTGTTTGGATTTGTTTCTCTGATTGAACCAACCTCAATAGATGAAGCTCTTCAAGACAATGATTGGATTATAGCTATGCAAGAAGAACTCAATCAATTCACCAGAAATGATGTATGGGATCTAGTTCCAAGACCTCAAGGATTCAATATCATTGGAACAAAATGGGTATTCAGAAACGAGCTGGATGAGCAAGGAGAAGTTGTCAGAAATAAGGCACGACTGATTGCACAAGGTTATAGTCAACAAGTAGGAATTGATTATAATGAAACCTTTTCCCCAGTCACCAGGTTAGAATCTATTAGATTACTAATTTCTTTTGCTGTTCAAAATAACATCACTTTATATCAAATGGATGTTAAGAGTGCATTTTTAAATGGTCACATAGATGAATAAGTTTATGTCCGTCAACCTCCTAGTTTTGAAGATTCAAAATCTCCATAACATATTTTTAAACTGAAAAAGTCTTTATACGGTCTGAAACAAGCTCCCATAGCTTGGTATAAACGTTTGAGTAACTTTCTTTTAGAAAAGAATTTTACCAGAGGGAAAGTGGACACAACCTTATTTCAAAAATCATTTAAAAATGATATTTTAATTTGTCAAATATATGTAGATGATATTACTTTTGGAACCTCTAATGTCTCTCTTGGAAGAGAATTTGCTTAGTCTATGCAGGCAGAATTTGAAATGATTTTAACTTAGTAGGTTATTGTGATGCTGATTTTGCTGGAGATAAAGTAGAATGTAAAAGCACCTCCGGAAGCTGTCAGTTTCTGGGTGAAAACCTAATCTCATGGTACATCAAGAAGTAAGCTACAATTGCACTGTCAACAATAGAAGCAGAATATATAGTTGTTGCAGGTTGTAGCACTCAGATGCTCTAGATGAAAAGTCAACTAGAAGATTATCATCTCTATGAGAGTAACATTCTTATCTTCTATGATAATACTTCTGCTATTTGTCTTTTGAAAAATCCTATTTTACATCCTAAGGCAAAACATATAGAAATTAAACATCATTTCATAAGGGACTATATTCAGAAAGGTATCTTAAGCTTAAACTTTGTAGACACAGACCATCAACGGGCTGGTATCTTTACTAAACCTCTTTCTAAAGATAAATTTAAATTCATTCTGAAAAATATCAGTATGGAATTTTGTCCTGAATGAAATTATTTTGTTCTAAAATGAATGTTCTGGTTAGCAGCTCTTCAAAAGTTAGAAGAGAAGTTAAATCAAAAACCATATCTAAACTTCTAAAATGTTTTCTAATGTTTCACAACGTATATGGTTCAGAAATTTATTACATAAAATTGATGAATGCAAGCTGTAAAATCAAGTTCCTTGAAGTCAGAGATACTCAATAAAAGCTGGTAATTTCGAAATATCATTGATTGGCAAGAGATTGAACATGATTGAATCCAAAAAAGGTAATATTTGGTGCAAATTATCAATCAAATATCTTTTCATTCAAGTCTTGATTCTTGATCAGAATTGTTGACCTAATCTACTATATATGCGCATTGAACCCTAATGCCGAGGAGATGAATTCTTGCCTCCAGGAACCCTAGACAAACTCAAAAAATCTGTGACTTGCAAGAAACTGGTAGATCAAGAATTGCTTCGATTCAAGGCATTCTAAGGTGTCTAATAGCTTCATCGGTGTCCTCTAATTCATTCCAGACCTTTACAAGCAGTCGAAACTTCCTGAAATGTAAAAACACCATCACGGTTGCAATTACATATTTTCAAATTCGATTTCATATATACATGCACTTATAACATGAATTGATCATATATTTATGTTCATGATGTTGTTTCGATGCTCTCTGTATGGTTTGATTCGAGTTTGAGTACAAGTACAGGAATCTGCCATTGCTAGGGTTCCAAGCTTCGATTTAGGGCTTCATGAAATAGCCAAAATTGGACTAAACTGAGGGCATGGTTGTGTTCCGTGGTTCAAACCCAATCGATCTATGGTCTTACAACTAATTTATATTTCGTATTTTGAGTTTTGTGATTGTGCAGGGATGTAGTGATGGACAAAACTGTGGGTATAGGCTTTAGTTACGAATTAGAACCGTAGGTAAAAGTCTGTGTTTTAAAACAAGGAAGACGACACCCTGGCGCGTTATTTCAAAATTCAAATATTTTTAATTTTTGTTTTATTATTTAATAATTTTGTTTCGTTTACTAACACCAAATGCAGTCAGCTCAGATGGCAAGCACGTGGAGCCTTTCACCATAAGGTCATGGGTTCGAACCCAGCCTCCTCCAACCTTTTTATGCAATTTTTACTAATCCTTCTTTTTTTTTTCTTATTTTATATTTTACTTTCTATTTCTTCTTTTCAATTTATTTTCTTTTTAAATATTTTCTAAAATACAACAAAAATCATAAAAATAATTTTCTTTTTAGAATTAGGTTTTAAAATTACTTATTTAATTTTTTACACCAAAAACTTCTTTTGTTTCTCTTTATTTAAATTAATTGTTTAATTAACCTTAAAATTAGGTTTACTAATCTTATATATTTTTACTAACCTAAAAACATTTTTCTTTTATTTATTTATCGTTTTTTCGCATTTAAATTCTAGAAATCAATGTATAGGTTGCAAGATTATTTTTGTAATAGCGTAGATTCAAATTCTCGCATTTTACTTTCCACACCCCTATTATGTAACTGCCCCAAAGCCCTGTAATAGCTTAGGACTTTACTTTTCCGCACCTTTATTTTTTTGTACATATATACACTGCTTAGATGTATGGCTAATAGGATTGTATGATAAGATCTTAAAATCAACGGTAGATCACCTTAAACAATCAAGATAAAATATCTGAATCAACACACTTCTCACACTTGCGCCCCCTAGGGTACTCTCTCTTGTCGCCTTCGAAATAAAATGGTCATGTCCCTCGAACGTAGGAATACCATAGCAAAAGTTTCCTACGAATAACATCATCATAGTCTTTTGGATATAAAGATCATAGTCCCTCGATGACCCTCGATGTTGCCTACGAATATATGATCTCGTCCCTCAGTTGTTGCCTATGAATAAGTGATGATCGTCCCTTCAAATTGCTAAGGTATCCTTATATGTTGCCTTTAATGACCATACGATGACCCTACGATTGTCCCTTCACATCCAACTGATAAAGTTATCTACCAAGTAATGGTATGGATGGCCTTATCCTAAAAGAGAAGGAAAATAACAAGAAATGATCATTCTTAATAGGTAAATAAGACTTTATTGCTTGCTCCAATCAAAATGCTTTTCACACCTCACATTTATTTTCAAATTATTTTTCCAAACAAACACTTTGTATGCATTTCAATAGAGTCATTACAAAGTTTAACATTTTCCAAACAAATATTTCCGAACACTTCGTATACATTCTTGAGGACTGATACAAGAATCATTACGAAGTCAAAGCAAAATACTTTTCAAAAATACTTTTCAAACCACACAAACACAGAAAATAATTTTTTCAAAAAAATGAGCTAAGCAATTAAGAGCTCGTAGATAACTACGGATGGAAAGGGTGTTAATACCTTCCCTTTTCATAACTACCTCCCGTACTCATAATCTATCAAAGGTTTTTCCTGTTTTTTTCACCTTTCATTTATTGGATAAAAGAAAAGTCAGTGGTGACTCTTGCTATCTGCACATTTGCGATAAAATGCAAAACAAACAAGTCAGTTCTCTCACCGTGTTACACACTCATACTAACATGACTGAAAGGGGAACTGAATATTTTTATGAAATGAATATAGATTATGGTATAACACCAAACTCAAAACATTATAATTGCATGATTGATCTTCCTGGTAGAGTTGGCCTCCTGGAAGAAGCACATAACTTAATAAAAATATGCCTTTTGAGCTAGACACTGCAACCTAGGGAGCTCTACTAGGTGCAAGCCAGATTTATGGCTATACTGAACTGGGTGAAAAGGCTGCCAAGATGCTTTTTAATATGAAATCCCATAACGCGGGAATATATGTCCTTATTTCAAATTTATATGCAGGTTTAGGCAAATGGAATGATATTGGACAACTTATATTAAAAATGAGACTACTTGGTATTTAGAAAATACTTGGGTATAGTTGGGTTGAGGTACAAAATAAGATTTATACATTCACAATTGGTGATTGTTCGCACCCGGAAAAAGATGGAATATATGCTTACTTAGAAGAGCTAGATCTAAAACTAACACGAGAGAGGCATATTCCTTTGGTAAAATTGGTTCTACATGTTATGGAAGAGGAAAAGAATAAGTGAATTCTCAAGTATCATAGTGAGAAATTAGTTGTGACATTTGGAATTTTTACCATACTTGATGGTAGACCAATACATGTCATGAAAAACTTGCGCGTGTGTGAATATTGTCATAATCTCATCAAGCACATATCCAAAGTTGGTGGAAGATTGATAATCTTAAGGGATTCTCATCGTTTTTATTACTTCAGTGAGGGTATTTGTTCTTGTGGGGATTATTGGTGAGTGGAGAAACATGGTAAAATTTAACCCAAATAATATGCAAGTATTGATTGTGAAATTTGGAGATGTATATACCACTATGAGTGGTGGCCAGTTGATTTGGTAATGGTAAATCAACATTATTCTGTTCTAAGTGATAGCTGTTGTAATGCGGTGAACTGACTTTGTAGGTTTTTTGTATCGCAAATGTGCGGATAGCAAGAGTTGCCACCGACTTTTTTTTAATCCAATTAAGGGAAGGTAAAAAGTACAGAAAATGACCTTTGTTAGATTCTGAGTAAGGGAGAAGGTTATGAAAAGGGAAGGTATTAGCACCCCTTTCCATCCGTAGTTATCTACGGGCTCTTAGTTGCTCTTAAATCACTTTAAAAATTGTGCTTTCTGTGTGTTTGACAAAAATGTTTTGAAAATGCATTTCGTTTTGACTTTGTAATGATTCATGTAGGAATGTATACAAAGTGTTTGGAAATGTTTCGTTTTGAAAAGAGTTTGAACTTTGAAAAAAGTGTGAAGTGTGAAAAGTATTTTGATAGAGCAAGCAACTAAAAGTCTTATTACCTACTCAGAATTGGTCGTTTTCGTGTTGTTTTACGTTCCTTTATAATAGTGCTATCCATACCATTAGTTGGTAGGTAACCCTAATCGTTGGATGTAAGCGGGACATTCGAAGGGACATCAGATGGTCATAAAAGGCAACTTGTAGGAAGTATCCTAGCACATTCGACGGGACTATCATCATTTTTCGTAGGCGACAATTGAGGGTCAATATCATGTATTCGGAGGCGACATCGTGGGTCTTATGATCTTTGTATCGAAGGGACTATGATGATATGTTTGTACGCAACGGTGCTAGAATACCTCTACGTTCGAGGGACATGACCATTTGAATTTGTAAGGCAACGAGAGAGAATTACCCTAAGGGGTGCATGTGTGAAAGGAGTGTGTAGATTTCAGGTATTTTATCTTGGAATTATGAGTGAACTATGTTGATTTTAATCTTGCCATACACGCCTAATTACTAACAGTTTGTAAGATGCGAAAGTAAATTGCGGAAATATAAAGTGTGGAAAGATAAATCCTACGCTACTACAAGGCTTTGGGGCAGATACATAATTGAGAGTGCGGAAAATAAAAGTCCTAATTAAACTATTACATCCCATAGGCAATTACATAATTGGAAAAGAAAACGATAAAAAAAATGTCCGAAACGGAATATCCTGTAAACAGATGAAAAATCGGGAAATACGAGGAAATTGAATAAGAGGAAAATGTTAGTAAAAATAATAATTTTTGAATGAGAAAAAGTTTTTATGCAAGAAATAACATTAACATGCTAAAATAATTTTTTGGATTTTTTGGAGTTAATTTAATAATTAAAAATCAATTAAAAGTGATTTAAATGATAAAATAGAAATTAAATTAAATATGCATGCAAAAATAATATTTTTAATTTTAAAAATTAAATAAACATTTTTATGATGAGTATGCAAAAACTAAATATTTTTTGTATTTTTTAAATGCATGATAAAAATTATGAAAGATAAATTAAATTGGGTGAAAATATTAAAAGTAAAATAAAATAGAAAATAGAAAAATGTGAAGTTTTGTAAAAGAGAAAAAAGGAACCGGTCCTGGCAGGAATTGAACTCATGACCTCTGAGAGAATCTCCTCCATCCAATGGCTTAACCGCTACGCCATCATGCACTTGGTGTTTCGAAAGCTGGAATTAATTGAATATAAGTGATACGCGTGTCATGAATATTTGAAAATCAAACACAGTCAGCGCGCGGGCCCCAGTTTGAACGAGAGAGCGAATCAGATTGCACAGAAACGCCACGCATGCTCGCTGCCGGTCAACAAAGTCCACGACGCCGGAGCCCTAGCTCCGGTCGTCTTCTCCGGCTAGTTCAGCGGTCGATCCTGCAAAATACGTGAAATAAATAGACAAAAGGTACCCTACCCCCCTAAATCGAGCATTCCGGATTCAATGGTGGTATCAGTTTTGGCTGAATCGTCCTGTAACTACCGGTTCGAAGCTCATCAGTTCGAAAACTCTAAACATGGCATTAAGCGATTCCGACGTTCAAGCTTGCTAACGATTGCCCAGAACAACCATATGGAGTCTCATGAACATAATAAAATCATTAGAATCAATTAAAACAAGCAGATAATAAAAGTGCAAATTCAAGAAATATTTGAATATGTATGAACATGTATGCATCGATTCAGGCTGCTTTGATCATTGGCAATGATGTATACCCACGCTAAATTACCTCAGGAACACGTTTGGATGGTTGAGAGAGGCTGAAAGTGGCTGCAAAGTAAAATTCGAATTTTACAACTTTGAGAAAATTTTTGGCAAAATAACGGTTGTGTATGGGGCTAGGGTTTCCTCCTCTTTGATGTGCAATAGGCTGAGTATTTATAGAGTGAATTGAGAGGGCAAAGAGAGTGAAAAAAGATTTGATCTTGAATGTGCAATAAATTCTTTTCAAATAAAATCAAATTTTGGAAAAAAAATTGATTTTCTTTTCAATGTGAGAGCTAGCACGAATTTGGTATGTTCCATGGGCTATTTTGGATCTCAAGTTTGATAGAAATTCACTTCTTTTGAAAAAATATCTTATTTTCATATTTTATATAATTTAATTTTGAATTAAATGGTTTTAAATTCAAAAATAAATCAATAAAATAGAAAATTGTCATGGCCAAGCATCAATAGGTCACAAATAATATTATGATCAAGTTTGGATCATAAAATTATAGGCCCATTTGGAAAAACTTGCATTTTGACAAATATCTCCTTTTGTGCAATTGTTCAAAAATGCCCAACTTGTGAATGGTGTATTTTGCTCAATTTTCTACATTTTTGAATGTTCTTAGACTTTTTGGAAATCTTTAAGAGTCCTCTAACCAACCTCTTTGGTTTCATCTCAATTGGAGTTTCCATGCTCAATATATCTTCAAAACAAAAAGTTGACTTTTTGTTGACTTTGAAAAGGACCTGTAATGTTTTGATCCATACCTTCCAAATGAAGCATTTTTTGAACATTCTTGTGAGACATGAAGTTGTAGAGAATTGAATTTCATTCAAAACAAGAGGTGGTGGAAAAATTTCTTAGAAAGTATGAAGAAGTTATGCTCAGTCAAAGTTCAGTTGACTTTTCACTAAAAAACCCTAATTTGGAAAGTTTGACTTTTGAGCAAATCTTGAGTTTTCTTGATGAATCATGATCAACCCTTGATCAAATGATGAATGTAACTTCAAAATTAGGATGTTGACCAAAAATCATGAAGTTTGACTGTATGTTGACCACAGTTGACTTTTTGTCCAATAGAACTGATTTTCAACCTTCTGAGCAATTGCCTGAGGAAATTTGACTTGTGAGGTTTGAAACTTGTCATGGATAATATTTGAAGCATATGAGGAGGCATGATGGCCATTGGAGATGTTGGAAGTCCATCTGGATCTGAGGATTGCCAAACCCTAGTTTGGGTTGATTGTCTAGGAGAGGATTTGTCTGATCAACCCTTGAGGAATCCTTGAGTATGGATGTATGAAATGTCTTGAGAAGTAGGAGGGAAAATTTTGGGGTATGACAACTGCCCCTGTTCAATCTTCTTGTACTGGAAGGGTTAGATTGGCGTGCTTGCCTTTCGTGACCTGGAGGTAGAAGATGATTGAACACTCGAGTACACTTTAAAATTTGCACTTGTTGTTGGCTGATGATGCGGGAATGGGCTTACAGATGCCATTTGGAGGAATCAGAGACTTCGCTGGGGAATGAATCGTACACTAGACTCGAGATGTCTCCTGAATAGGAGAATTGTCGGTGATGGGCTTAAGATGCCATTTGGAAAGATTGATGCTGGGGAATGAGCCGTACGCTAGGCTCTATAGATGTTTCTGGAAGTGAAAGGAGATGGGCTTAGGATGCCATCCGGAGGGAGTCGTACGTTAGACCTCGTGCTCATATTTGAATGAAGTTATTGGTTTATATTGGTTTTTTAACCAAATATGCAGCATTCTGAAGGTGGAGAAATGTTGACAAGTAATCAGAGATGGGCTTAAGATGCCATCCAAGGCAACTGAGTCGTACGCTAGGCTCTGCGGTTGCTGTTGATAATAAGAAGGGTCAGAATAGATCTTCGTGCTGATTACTCTGAGGGGATAGTAGTTGGCACAATGTGGACAGCTTCCCTGTTGTGCTTCAGGTATTGATCCAATGCCTGTTATCGGAGGATAACTTGTGATTGTTCAGATAGTTTTCCCGTCTAGCTTCGGGCATTAATCCTGGATCTGTTGTCGGAGGACAACAAGGGCGGTCGTTCAGATAGTTTTCCCGTCTAGCTTCGGGCGTTAATCCTGGACCAGTTGTCGGAGGACAACTAGGGCGGTCTTTCAGATTGTTCTCCCGTCTGGATTCGGGTATTAATCCTGGACCTGTTTGCGTCAGAAGTGATTTTCACCTGTTTTGGAGAAAACAAGAGAAACTTTGATAGAATATTGTTAGTCTTATGCAAAGTATGATGCATGACGATGTGTATAAATGACATATGCATATATTATGACTTTATGAGAAATGTATGAATGATAGATGTCGTGGTATTTCAAAACATATCCATCTTGAAGAAGATGGGGATGTTTTGCTGGAGGATTCCTGGCTTCTGTTTGGGGATAAAACGGATAGAAACCCTGAGAAGAAAAGAAACTTCGATTCCTCCGATGCACTATCTGACCAAGTCTTGAGCCCAGATATTGTTGAGGATGGTAGAGATCAAGAGATGCGCCGCTGAGGATCTT
The DNA here is from genome assembly GCA_021764765.1 of Vicia sativa. Taxonomy (NCBI): domain Eukaryota; kingdom Viridiplantae; phylum Streptophyta; class Magnoliopsida; order Fabales; family Fabaceae; genus Vicia; species Vicia sativa. Next base: position 52,424,060 of record CM038797.1, on the reverse strand, counting down.
GTGCATAGACCCTGTTGGGGAGAATCTAAGAGGCACTCTACTGGGGATCTTGCGTGTAAATCCTACTGGAGAGTATTTGGTAGTTGCTGGGAGACCGGGTTAGAAGGATCTGGAGCCCGTTGAAATCTCTGGTTGGGGAATAAAAGACGTGGGCTTCCTCCGATGCACTATCTGACCAAGTTTCAGGTCTGGCTACTGCTGTTGCCGGGGAGAAGGGGAATTGTTTGAGAGATATTCTGCTGGGGATAAATACCTCGCCTGGGGATGAAATGTTATTGCTCGAAGACGGGTGCAATCCGATTAAGTTGAGTGGAATGACTGCTCGGGGACTGACGCGTACTCCGCTGGCTGGGGAAGGTTTGTTGTGAGTGACGCTTCTGTGGGAATTATGCTTTGCGGGGGGAATGGATTGGTGACTTTCGTCGCCATCTCAATCCCTGGAGCCTGTAGTAATTACTTTCGTTTGTTCATTTTTCTCATGTCTGTAAATAGATTTTTATTGTCACATGCATATAATCATTCAAAGCAAACGTTGGACTTTATGCAAACGACAACAGTGAAAATTGTAAAGGGAAAGAAACTTGTATTTATTTTTGAAAGGTGGCGTATGGCCAAGTAGTTTGTACACAAGAAAAGTAAAAAAAAAGCTATGCGGAAACAATCTCGTTGAGTTCCAACTATGCTAGTACTCATATATTTCAAATATCTCATCTCCTTGCTGTCAGTAGAAAATGAGTGAATTGATTTTCGCCATTTGAATCTGGAATGCTGATAGTAGTGATCTGGAAGTAGGTGATCTGGACGAGACATAGTCGTACGCTTAAATCCCTAACTTTTGCCTAGACCGCCTTTCGGTTTTCACCACGGATACCTTTTGCCCAAGCCGCCTTTTTAGGTTTTCGACTTGCCGGGTGTACATGTTTTGTATATATCCTTAAATTTTGCCCGAACCTTTTTGGTTCGCCAGGATGCCCTTATTTTTGCCTAGGCCGGTCGACCTAGCGGGTCTCATTTATGCGTAGTATTTTTTGACTATGTCTGCGTTCACAGGGTGTGGGAAGTCCTCACTATCCATGGTGCTAAGTATCATAGCTCCGCCGGAAAATACTGTCTTGACTACAAATGGTCCCTCGTAGGTGGGAGTCCATTTTCCCCTGGGGTCACCTTGTGGAAGAATGATGCGCTTGACTACTAGATCACCGACTTGGTAGACTCGATGCTTGACCTTCTTGTTAAATGCTCTGATCATTCGCTTTTGATAGATCTGTCCATGGCAGATGGACGCGAGTCGTTTCTCATCAATCAAGTTAATCTGGTCAAGGCGGGTCTGAATCTAATCCTCTTCACCTAACTCTGGGTCCTGGAGGACTCTGGTTGAGGGTATCTGAACCTCGATTGGTAGGACTGCCCATACCGATACAAGAGAGAAGGGGTTTCTGATGTTCGATCAGAGTGCGATAACCATGAAGAGCGAACGGTAACATCTCATGCCAATCTTTGTAAGTCACAGTCATCTTCTGTACAATCTTCTTAATGTTCTTGTTGGCGGCTTCCACTGCGCCATTCATCTTGGGTCGATAAGGAGAAGAGTTGTGATGCTTGATCTTGAATTGCGTGCAAAGTTCAGTGATCATCTTGTTGTTGAGATTAGAGCCATTATCTGTGATAATCCTTTCGGGAGTGCCATACCGACAGATAAGATTATGTTTGATGAATCAAGCCACAACATTCTGTAATGATGCGAACGAGGCTGCTTCTACCCACTTGGTGAAATAGTCAATTGCCACAAGGATGAAACGATGTCCGTTGGAAGCTGTAGGCTTGATTTCTCCGATCATGTCAATGCCCCACATTGCAAAAGGCCAAGGAGCTGTTAGAACATTCAGAGGTACTGGAGGTACGTGCACTTTGTTTGCATAAATCTTGCATTTGTGACAAGATCGAGCATAGCGGTGACAATCAGCTTCCATGGTGGACCAATAGTAACCTGTTCTCAAAATCTTTTTAGCCATCGTATGACCACTGGGGTGGGTACCAAATACGCCTTCGTGTAACTCTTCCATGATACGTTCCGCTGTTTTCCGGTCTACACAGCGGAGTAAGCACAAGTCGTGGTTGCGCTTGTATAAGATGCCATTGTTGAGGAAGAACTTGGATGCAAATCTTCTCAAGAATTTCTTATCGTTGACAGATGCCCTTGCGGGATATTCCTGAGTCTCAAGATACCTCTTCACGTCGTAGTACCAAGGTTTTTCTTCTGTATCAAGCTCATAACAGTATGCCGGTTCGTCAAAATTCTCAATGATGATTTGGGGAGCCTCGTTGTCCCATCTGACCTTGAACATAGATGACATAGTAGCCAATGCGTCTGCCAACTGATTCTCCTTTCGTGGAATGTGATTGAAAGTGACCTCTTCGAAGTAGGGGATCAAACTCAAAACATGCTCTCGATACGGGATGAGATTCGGATGCTTTGTATCCCACTCGCCTTTAATCTGACTGATCACTAAAGCCGAGTCTCCATACACTTGCAAGAATTTGATTCTTAAGTCAATAGCCTTTGATACCCATGATGCACGCCAGATTCGCCATGTTGGTGCAACCAAACATAATCTGGCGGTGAAAGGCGGTGTCCGTCAGGGATGTAATGATGGCGCCAATACCATTGCCAAGTGCGTTTGAGGCTCCATCAAAGACCATGGTCCATCGATCCTTGTTCGTGTCCTTCGTCTGGCCCGGTTCTTCGCAATCAGAACTAACAAAACATCTTCATCTCGAAACTCGAATCGCATAGATCGATAGTCATCTACGGCTTGATGAGCCAAATGATCAGCTACTACACTTCCTTTGATCGCTCTCTGAGAAGTGTACTGGATGTCATACTCGGTCAAGATCATCTGCCATCTTGCTATTCTTCCTGAGAGAGCTTGTTTCTCAAATATGTATTTTATCGGATCCATCTTAGAAATCAACAAAGTAGTGTGAGTCAACATATACTGTCTTAGTCGGCGAGCAGCCCAAGCCAAAGCGTTGCAAGTTTTCTCGAGATGTGAGTATCTTGTTTCACAATCGGTAAACTTTTTGCTAAGGTAGTATATTGCATACTCTTTTCGACCATACTCGTCATGTTGCCCCAACACACACCCCATTGAGTTCTCTAACACTGTCAAGTACATGATAAGAGGTCTTCCTTCCGCGGGTGGCATCAGGATAGGAGGATTCTGTAGGTACTCCTTGATTTTGTCAAAGCGATCCGCAATCGCTGCTCCATTCCACCACTTGATCTTTCTTAAGTAACTTGAAGATTGGCTCACAAGTAGCAGTTAGATGTGCAATGAATCTGGCAATGTAGTTCAATTTGCCCAAGAAACCTCTGACTTCCTTCTCGGTGCGGGGAGCTGGAATTTCTTGGATAGCTTTAACCTTGGCAGGGTCAACCTCAATACCTTTTCCACTAACAACAAACCCTAGGAGTTTTCCGGATCCGACCCAAAGGTGCACTTGTTAGATCGAGTCTCACCGATTTCTTCAATCAAATAGTTTCGCAAATGACCAAGATGTTCTTCACTGGGGATCGAGCTATCATGTCGCCGACGAGACCTCTATCTCGTGATGAATCATGTCATGAAATAATGTCACCATAGCACACCGATAAGTGCGCTCAAATCCGAACGACATAACCTTGTAGCGTAGTACCCCACGGTAACTAAAGTAGTCTTCCATGTCTTCGTGAGCCATTTTGATCCGATTATAACCGAGAAACCATCCATGAAGGAGAAAACCTTATGCCGAGCGGTGTTGTCAACCGTAACATCAATATGAGGAAGTGAAAATCGCTTTCTGACTTGCTTTGTTCAAATCTGTAATCCACACACATTCGCATTTGCCATCCTTCTTGTACAGCACCACATTAGCAACCCACTATTGACAAGAAGTAATGCTAAGAAACCGCGTTGAACTCGCTTCATAACTTCGGCTTTGATTTTCTCTCGACATCTCGTGACGCATGCGATTTAACCTTTTGTTTCACTAGGAGAAAACCTTCTTTGTTGGTAATCGATGCACCACAATATCAATGTCTAGACTGCATGTCTTCGTATGACCAAGCAAAACCTCAATATAGTCTCGTAACATCCGAATCAACCTTTCTTTAACACTGCTCTCAAGACCCGCCTCCTATCTTGATCTCTTTTCTGCCTTCGCAAGACTCAAATTCACAACCTCAACTTGCTCTTCGTGGTGGTCAGATAACTCGCTCTTCTTGTAGCAACCGACAAGTTCTCTGGCACTTCACAATCTTCCTCACTTTCGCCTTCGGCTTGGTAGATCGGATTATCAAGTCATATTTAGCAATAGCATAGTCATATCAACGAGATTCGAGTGATTCGCGCAGTATCACGGGTGTGTGTAAGAAACACATAGCTTTTGAAGGGTGACAAAGTAAAAGAAAGAAAACAACAATTAAATGCAAAAGTCCAACGCTTTTATTGAATGAAAATATGCAAATGATGATAATAACCTCACAACGAGCCATGATGCCCGGCAAGGCACTAGGCTTTAGAGTTTATTGTTCAAAACATAGTAATTACGAAAAGCAAAACAAAACAAAGAGCAATTACTCCTGCCTAAAGGAGATTGGTATGACGCCTTCGCCTTCCAATTGTCGAGCCCATTATCCGGAGTTCGAAGATCCACTTGCCGATGTCAAGTCGTTGTCGCCGCCTTCTATAGCATGGATTCCACCGCCGATGCGAAAGGAAGTTGGCCGCACGCTCACGGCGTATCATCTTCCGACCGATGGTGAAGCCCAAATCAGCCTTGTCGATTTGAAAGGAAGATCGTGGAGCTGACCCCAAATAGTACTACCTCCTCCTTCAATAGCAGCTTGAGCGCCTTCAATGAGGCCATCCTAGGCGGAGCTTCAAAGAACTCGGAGTGACAGGAGAGTCAACAGCATGATTCTCGGGATTGTTTCAAAAGCTTGACAGGAGTCTCAAAGAATTCACCCTCCACCTCGAGGTATCGGAATGACAGATGACCGACCATATATTCTTCTTCACCACATATCAGAACAACCTTCCCTTTCACCGGTACTTCAATTTCCGATGCAAGGTAGAGGTAATAACGCCCCATGTATCCAAGGGCATCCAAGTAGGCAAGAGTAAGTCGGACGGATGTCCATGACAAAGAAAGTGGAATCAAAAGTCCGGGAACCGACTTTAACAGCAGAGTGAGCTTCCAAGCATCGCTCGCTAGAACCATCAAAAGCTCTCACAATTATATCACCGGCTTCGTAACCAACTCTTCAACATTAAGTCGATCAAAAGCCTCGTAAGGATATTCAGAGCGTAACCAGATCCACCAAAACATGAGACAATGTAATGCCCGCATTCAACAGAGATGCAAGGCTTTGTTGTGTTTCTTTCCGCAGGAGTCGATTAGATCGAGAAGCCTAGGCCGTTGTTGGCAGCCGTGCTAGAAATACAAACTTCAAATTGATCAAGAGTAGTGTTCGCGCACGTGAGCATTCTTCGAAACTTCACCAAGGCTAGCATGAGCCTCGAGCACAAGAGCAGAGCAAGCATGGAGATCTTGGACGAGTCTGCCCTAACTGTTCTACCACATTGTAGTCACTCTTCTTGATAATCTTCAGAATTTCCTCCATTTCTTGTTTGGAGGTGTCTTTAGCAACTTCCTTTGGCACTTCTGTCTGAGTAGGATGAGTCACTGGTTCTTTCCCTCTAGCTTGGGGAATGGATTGAATAGCTGGAACGCGAGCTGGAGTCGCAGTGTCTTTTGGAGGAGAGATATCTGGAGAGAAAACCCTTCTGGTTCTGGTCACCTTACTTGATCCGGTGATGTTGTCAATATCAGGAATAGTAGCCTCAATTGTAAGATCCTCAATGGTCAGAGGGTCTTGCTTGACACCATGATAGTAAACATCAGCTCCATAATTCCAAGGGATAGCCTTGTCAGAGGAATATGGAACTGGTCTGGGAGAAGTAATGATGAGAGGTGCCACTCTAGGCACGGAATCGCAGAGGAAATCCTTATTGTGTTAACATCAAGACAGCTTCGAAAATCGTCACCCCATCCTCGCCTTAACATCTTCAATAGGAATTTTGTAGCTGTGAACAAAGTACTTCACCATGTAATCATATTTTTCACTTGGCTGCCCTAAGGTGTCCCATGACGGTGCTTTTCATATCTTCGATCTTCGCTTAGACATGTCTTCACACGTACTCCATGTGGTTTCAGAATAGTATCTCACGGTTATCCATCATGCATCGACTCGCTTCTCAACCAAGCACAACCATCGTGCAGATGGGCACCAACGATCTCCTCGGCATCCCGGATCGACACCTTGTAGCAAATTCTTCTTAATACCATCGAGGAATGGTCAAGTCATCTATGTTGAAAACATAAGTATCTTCCCAACAAAGATTGGAACTCTTGTCATGGTTAGGCATAGGCATGTTGATCACATTCGTAGTCTCAACAGAGGATCAAACTCAATCGCTTAGCTTCAATCATATCTTGAATTTTGTTCTTCGTGAGCCCAACAGTCGTTGTCGTGCCCCTGGCTATTGGAGTGGTAAGCACACTTAGCATTAGGATTGTATCTCGAGAGGAAGTGTTGACGCCCGAGGAGGATCCTTCAGGTAATCACTCTACTTTCAACATGTGTTGCAAGGCTTCATGACAATGGCATGTTGATCAGAACCGCCTCGTGGCACGCTCGCTACGCTGTCTCACCGAGGTCAGGCCGATGTAGGATTAGAGATCACAACCGTCCCCACAGATTGAGCGCGGTCTTGGCTCGGCTTTTCCGACCATACACAAGATTAGCTTCTTTCTTACCACCAAGATTTCTTTGCATTTGATGATGACTCTACCGAATCTTCCCACTCTTGATACCACTTCAATACGCCTCCTCGTCAATATCAAATCGGTGAATCAAGAGTTTCCAATCGATGATTGAAGAATGGGCCTGTTGTTCCTATAAACATATCAACCAACTCCCTATTGGACAAGGGTGGTTGAACTCACCGCTAGATCTCCATTTTCGAGCATACTTTGAACTTCTTATCACGACCCATAGACATGCTCTGTAGTTGCATGCGAGTGGGTATCAATTCAGCATTGTACTCATACTGCCTGTAGAAAGCATCTGCCAAATCACTCCAAGTACGGATACAATCATTCTCTAGCTGATAATACCACTCCAATTGAGTTCCAGACAAACTCTCTTGAAAATAATGCATCCACAGCCTTCTGTCATCAGTGTGGGGGTTGATTTTCTAAACATAGGACTTCAGATGCAGCTTCGGACAAGAAATGCCATCATATTTGGCAAAAGTAGGAACTTTGAACTTGGGAGGAATCACAACACCGGGAACGAGACTTAGATCATCAAAATTCAGCCCGGACATCTTCAGATTTTCCACAGCATTCAGACAGTCTTCAAGTTGCTTGTACTTGTCACCTTCATCAGAGTACTGGCTATAGTCGGAGCGATCCTCTCTCTCCTTCTCAGGCTCGCGCTGGTCATCTTCTTTCCCCTTGACACTCCCCTCATTCTTGACACTTCCTTCAGAGAGCTCTATTCGACTGACCACTTTAGGACCACCCTTGTAACGTCTGCCCATGTTAAGAAGACCAACAACCTTCTTCTTCCTGTTGATGAGCTTTTTCAGATCCTCTTGGCCTTGGACCAAGCTAGTGAACATCTCCTGGAAATGAGCATTCTGAGCCTGGAGATCTTTGACAGACTGTTCAAGAGCCATTTCTGCTAAAATAAATAGCGAGAAAATGAGAAAACCAATCTTTGATGTACCTTGTGATGCAATGTTATGCTATGATATGCGATGTTTATGCAGATGTAATGCAATGTTTTCAAGGACCTTAGAGATTTAAATTTGTTAAACAAGCACGAACAAACATTTATTAGTTTTCTTTTTATTCTTTTTCTTTTTAAGTACAAAAGATAATTCAAAACAATAAAAGAAAAGCATAAAAATCCTAAAGCTCTAAGTCTCCCATGGGCGCTTCCTCTTGGTGCCAAGGTAGGCGTTGATGTTTCGCTCCTCGTGAAGTAGCTTGGTCAACTCTAGCACTTTCCTTTCGCTTGCATAACACTGAGCTTCGAATGTGTCCCTTTCTTCTTTGAGTTGAATCCAGGATCTCTTCAAGTCTTCAAAATCAGTAGGCATGTCGGGATGGAGAACAGTATAGGGTACGTCACCTATAGCAACAGGTTCCATAATTACTGGTAAAACAGGCGTGAATGGCATCATGAGGTTTTGATCTCGAGCTCGCACCCATTTGAGGTAAGGTTCCCAAGGAATGGAGTTTTGGTGCCCCAAAGTCTTGGTATCAGTCTTTTTACCATGCCCCAAGCGTGTATGAACCTTCGTCGGTAATTCTGGAGATCGTGGTTGTAGTCAAACACAATATCTTGGAGAAGCATATCATGTGGACCATCTCTTCGAACAAAACCAAACTGACGTAGAGCTAAAGAAGGGTTGTAAGTAATACCTCCCCTTATACCAAGGAGTGGTACATTAGGGAATTCTCCACAACGCTCAATGAATGTGAAATCTTTTTGAGAGAAAAGACTCCAATAGATATCTGAATGAGAGAGTGACATTAGCCTTTGAGACCATCTCAACCTTTGTTCGTTCTTCAAAACTGATGGAGGAAGGTGCAAAATAAACCACCTGGAAAGTAACGGTATGCAACACATGAGAGTTCCTTGCCTCTTAGTAGTACGAGTGTGGAGAGAATGCAGGATATCTCCAAGTAAAGTAGGCACAAGATTGCGGGTAAGAAATAACTTGATGGCATTGACATCTATGAATTGATCCGAGTTAGGGAATAGAACCAAACCATAGATTAGCAAGGCCACAATGTCTGAGCACTTAAGATGTAAGGCTGATGCAATGTCTTCATACTTAGGAACCTTTTCTAAACCGGTGAATGGCATTTGGTCAAGAATAGGTATCCCAAGTAGCTTAGAGAACTCTTCCAAGGTAGGAACCAACTGATAATCTGGGAATGTAAAGCAATGGTGTTTCGGATCGAAGAACTGAAATAGGACATGCATAATATCTTCTTCAAAACCGAGATAACCAAGTCGAGTGATAACCATGTCTTTTGATGAACCGAGCATGGTCGGAATTTCAAACCAATTCTTTGAGCCGAGAAGGTATACCCATGAAGTTGATTCGATAGTCTTTCTAGAAGCCATAATCCCTACAAAACAGAGCAAAGATAAATCCCTAGGTCCTTGAAATAGTTAGAAATGATATGCAATGCGATGATGTCATGATGTCATGTTTAGCACACACAAACAATTCACACAATGAGCCTAGGTTTAAGGCTTGTATGAGGTATAGGTGATTACCCCACCAAAAGTTTGAGTTGGTTCATCCCGTCCTATAATAGTAACCGGTTCTAGGAATCTCACATCATTGATCTTTCTCGAGGCGCTTATTTCAATACGACTACCAAGTGGTCGATCGAAAATATCCCAAATGTCCGATCTCAATGAGCAAAGATCGAGTATCGCCCAACCTTAGTCTCAGACCAAAGCCGCCATCTCACTACCTTCTAATGGCCAAGATGGGTCAATTAAGGTTCTAAAAGTTTAGTTAGTGCTTGATGACACCACGCAAGCCAAATATTATCCTCAACTTGAAATGAAGAGTATCAGACATCCAAAGTGTCACACTAACGTAGCCATCATGTTGACCGCTTCGATATACGCCTAACGGTCGCGATGATTTATTGATACTTACCTAAAAGGAAACCCGGATCCGTGTAGGATCCCCACAAATATAATACCCAAGCAACCCTTAAAGATAAAGCAAGCAAGTCAAACAAAGAGCAAGAAAGGTGATCTAAAATCCCTAAGGCATTCTCTTTAGGAAATCCCTGCAGAGTCGCCAGCCAATACGTGAACTGACTTTGTAGGTTTTTGTATCGCAAATGTGTGGATAGCAAGAGTCGCCACCGACTTTTCTTTTATCCAATTAAGGAAGGTAAAAGTACAAAAAGACCTTCGTTAGATTCTCGAGTAAGGGAGAAGGTTATGAAAAGGGAAGGTATTAGCACCCTTTCCATCCGTAGTTATCTACGGCTCTTAGTTGCTCTTAAATCACTTTTAAAATTGTGCTTTCGTGTGTTTGACAAAATGTTTTGAAAATGCATTTCGCTTTGACTTTGTAATGATTCATGTAGGAATGTATACAAAGTGTTTGGAAATGTTTCGCTTTGAAAAGAGTTTGAACTTTGAAAAAGTGTGAAGTGTGAAAAGTATTTTGATAGAGCAAGCAACTAAAAGTCTTATTACCTACTTTAATTGGTCGCTGTTGTTTTACGCCTTTATAATAGTGCTATCCATACCATTAGTTGGTAGGTAACCCTAATCGCTGGATGTAAGCGACATTCAAGGGACATCGATGGTCATAAAGGCAACTGTAGGAAGTATCCTAGCACATTCGACGGACTATCATCATTTTCGAGGCTTACAATTGAGGGTCAATATCATGTATTCGGAGGCTACATCGTGGGTCTTATGATCTTTGTATCAAGGACTATGATGATATGTTTGTACGCAACGGTGCTAGAATACCTCTACGCTCGGGGACATGACCATTTGAATTGTAGGCAACGAGAGAGAATTACCCTAAGGGTGCATGTGAAAAGAGTGTGTAGATTTCGTATTTTATCTTGAATTATGAGTGAACTATGTTGATTTTAATCTTGCCATACACGCCTAATTACTAACTTGTAAGATGGAAAGTAAATTAAAATAAAGTGCGGAAAGATAAATCCTACACTACTACAAGGCTTTGGGGTATACATAATTGAGAGTGCGGAAAATAAAAGTCCTAATTAAACTATTACATCCCATAGGCAATTACATAATTGGAAAAGAAAACGATAAAAAAAATGTCCGAAACGGAATATCCTGTAAACAGATGAAAAATCGGGAAATACGAGGAAATTGACTAAGAGGAAAATGTTAGTAAAAATAATAATTTTTGAATGAGAAAAAGTTTTTATGCAAGAAATAACATTAACATGCTAAAATAATTTTTTGGGATTTTTTGGAGTTAATTTAATAATTAAAAATCAATTAAAAGTGATTTAAATGATAAAATAGAAATTAAATTAAATATGCATGCAAAAATAATATTTTTAATTTTAAAAATTAAATAAACATTTTTATGATGAGTATGCAAAAAATAAATATTTTTGGTATTTTTTAAATGCATGATAAAAATTATGAAAGATAAATTAAATTGGGTGAAAATATTAAAAGTAAAATAAAATAGAAAATAGAAAAATGTGAAGTTTTGTAAAAGAGAAAAAAGGAACCGGTCCTGGCAGGAATTGAACTCATGACCTCTGAGAGAATCTCCTCCATCCAATGGCTTAACCGCTACGCCATCATGCACTTGGTGTTTCGAAAGCTGGAATTAATTGAATATAAGTGATACGCGTGTCATGAATATTTGAAAATCAAACACAATCAGCGCGCGGGCCCCAGTTTGAACGAGAGAGCGAATCAGATTGCACAGAAACGCCACGCATGCTCGCTGCCGGTCAACAAAGTCCACGACGCCGGAGCCCTAGCTCCGGCCGTCTTCTCCGGCTAGTTCAGCGGCCGATCCTGCAAAATACGTGAAATAAATAGACAAAAGGTACCCTACCCCCCTAAATCGAGCATTCCGGATTCAATGGTGGTATCAGTTTTGGCTGAATCGTCCTGTAACTACCGGTTCGAAGCTCATCAGTTCGAAAACCCTAAACATGGCATTAAGCGATTCCGACGTTCAAGCCTGCTAACGATTGCCCAGAACAACCATATGGAGTCTCATGAACACAATAAAATCATTAGAATCAATTAAAACAAGCAGATAATAAAAGTGCAAATTCAAGAAATATTTGAATATGTATGAACATGTATGCATCGATTCAGGCTGCTTTGATCATTGGCAATGATGTATACCCACTCTAAATTACCTCAGGAACACGTTTGGATGGTTGAGAGAGGCTGAAAGTGGCTGCAAAGTAAAATTCGAATTTTACAACTTTGAGAAAATTTTTGGCAAAATAAGGGTTGTGTATGGTGTGACACCCCGATTTAATTCAAACATTAAATAAGTGAGAATTTAATTATTTAATTAATTAAAGTCTTAAGTATTAATTTTATTTGGATTAATTGGGTCATTTAATAAAGAAAGGATTGGAGGTGTGCAGAGTAATTAGTGAGTATGAGGAGTAAATTACTCTACTTTACTAATTATTATTATTTTATTTTATGGGAATAAATAAAGGAACATTAAAAAGGAATATAAAAAGGAAAAGCAAGGAAAAATAGGTTTTTTTTGGAGAAAAGTCATTTTACGTAGAATTGGAGAAAGAAGAGAAGAGAGGAAAAGCCGACGCTGAGAGAAAACCAAGAATCATCGCGAGGTAAGGGGTGATTTCGTTCGGTTAATATGTTTTATGGGTTTTGGGAATCATAGGGATAACTGGGTATGTTAGGAAGTTTGAATTTTGATGACTATAAGTTATAGGAATAAACCATATTTTGTGTCGGTGTTGGAATTAGGATCATTAGTATGTCAAATAATTGATAAGGATGAATAAACCATGTTGTTTGTTGTTATAATAGTGTGAAATGATTATGGAATGGTGTTCCTAATGTCCCAATTCGTATTAGTAAGTTTGGAAATAATAAAGGATACAAAATGCTGTCAAAAGTTGCAAAAATATCATATAGGATCGTGGGAACCGTTCCCCTGGGAGGAACCGAGTTCCCGTGTTAAATTGGCAAACCGATTTTACACTCGTGAACCGGTTCTCGTACGGGTAGGAACTGGTTCCCATTCAAAACCAGGGAGCGAAGTTTTAAACTTTCGTGAACCGTTCTCAGATAGGTAGGAACCGGTTCCATGAGTATTTTTCCAAAATTTCTAAAACTTTAAAATTCATATTTTCTAAACCGAATCGATTCGAAAGTGCCGTTTGCTATTTTTAAATTGAAAATACTACCTTTTGAAAAGAGAAAAATATTATTTTGCTAAAATTATTTTGAAAATAGTCGAGCTCCCGATTTTTGAAAAGAGTGAGTAGTTAAGGATAACGGGGAACTATTATGAATGGTCTGAGTTACCGAATGAGATATTAATGTTTACAATGCTGTATTTTGATATTCATTTTGATTGAATGAGATGCATTGGTGGATTGATATGATGTGATCTATAATGATATCATGATCTGAGAATTAATGTTGCATGCTTTTATGATGCATGCATAAGCATTTGTTGATTTGGTTCATTCCCATTGTGCGGAAGTGAACTGGTTGAGCCAATAGACTTACCCGGAGGTTGAGGTAGTGAGGCTGGATTCTTGACCCAATAGCTATGGGCGAATCATGAATTTACATCGCCTTTCCACATGTAAACGGAGCGGTGGGTGAACTCGGTTCACGCTTTGGTACCACATGCATAGAGTCTCGATTGCATATGGGATTGTAACATGCTAGGATGGTTTCCAGTGTTGCAATTTCCATTGTTTGTTATATACATGTTCATTGTGTGAACTGCCTTGTGAATTGATTATGATTTGTGCTTGGTTAATGGATTAATGTATCTGCTTATTCTGTTGTATTCTAAAACGATAATGCATGTTATATTGAATCGAGATCTCACCCTTACTTAACAATTTCGATCCGGTGATTAGCTGCTTGAGTTGGTGAGGATAGCTCTAGCATTGAGTCGCTTAATTAGTCCGCGTCGTTGTCGTGCTCGTAGATGTAACATCGGGAAACGGTTGTTTGAATCCTTTAAACGAATATTTTCTTAATAGTTTGGAATTGTGTCTTGATTAAATATCCTGGAATTCCTTAATGTTTTGAATCATGTTTTAGTTTATTATCCTGGAATACTGTGAAGGATGTATTCAGAATTTTTGGTTATGTTACATTTCCGCTGTTAAACATAATCTCTTGCATTATTTACTTAATAAATTTCCTTCAGTGAAAGCATGACACCGTATTGATTGATTTAAACTATTTAAATTGTGACGCCTCTTGGATTGTGATTAAAATACTCTGATTATTGTTTATAAAACGCGGGTAAATAGAAGGGGGTGTTACATATGGGGCTAGGGTTTCCTCCTCTTTGATGTGCAATAGGCTGAGTATTTATAGAGTGAATTGAGAGGGCAAAGAGAGTGAAAAAAGATTTGATCTTGAATGTGCAATAAATTCTTTTCAAATAAAATTAAATTTTGGAAAAAATTTGATTTTCTCTTCAATGTGAGAGCTAGCACGAATTTGGTATGTTCCATGGGCTATCTTGGACCTCAAGTTTGATAGAAATTCACTTCTTTTGAAAAAATATCTTATTTTCATATTTTATATAATTTAATTTTGAATTAAATGGTTTTAAATTCAAAAATAAATCAATAAAATAGAAAATTGTCATGGCCAAGCATCAATAGGTCACAAATAATATTATGATCAAGTTTGGATCATAAAATTATAGGCCCATTTGGAAAAAATTGCATTTTGACAAATATCTCCTTTTGTGCAATTGTTCAAAAATGCCCAACTTGTGAATGGTGTATTTGCTCAATTTTCCACATTTTTGAATGTTCTTAGACTTTTTGGAAAGCTCTAAGAGTCCTCTAACCAACATATTTGGTTTCATCTCAATTGGAGTTTCCATGCTCAATATATCTTCAAAACAAAAAGTTGACTTTTTGTTGACTTTGAAAAGGACCTGTAATGTTTTGATCCATACCTTTCAAATGAAGCATTTTTTGAACATTCTTGTGAGACATGAAGTTGTAGAGAATTGAATTTCCTTCAAAATAAGAGGTGGTGGAAAAATTTCTAAGAAAGTATGAAGAAGTTATGCTCAGTCAAAGTTCAGTTGACTTTTCACTAAAAAACCCTAATTTGGAAAGTTTGACTTTTGAGCAAATCTTGAGTTTTCTTGATGAATCATGATCAACCCTTGATCAAATGATGAATGTAACTTCAAAATTAGGATGTTGACCAAAAATCATGAAGTTTGACTGTATGTTGACCACAGTTGACTTTTTGTCCAATAGAACTGATTTTCAACCTTCTGAGCAATTGCCTGAGGAAATTTGACTTGTGAGGTTTGAAACTTGTCATGGATAATATTTGAAGCATATGAGGAGGCATGATGGCCATTGGAGATGTTGGAAGTCCATCTGGATCTGAGGATTGCCAAACCCTAGTTTGGGTTGATTGTCTAGGAGAGGATTTGTCTGATCAACCCTTGAGGAATCCTTGAGTATGGATGTATGAAATGTCTTGAGAAGTAGGAGGGAAAATTTTGGGGTATGACAGCTGCCACCTAGGAATATTGTTTTGAAATAATCTCCTGCGGCCTATTATGGAAGAATGAGTGCTTGCTTTTGTACATGGTTTTTTGAAAGCTGAGTATAAGTTACTGAAGGATATTATACTTATAGTGCTTGCGCCTCTTTTAGATAGGTTGGAGGAGGATTGTCCATTTTGTGCATAAATTTACTCTAGATGGCATGTTTAGCATGAAATCGGCCTGACAACTGGTTCAAGGTCATGTTAATCAAACGCACTGTGATCGAGTTTGGAAGAAGCTTTGGCACTAGAATGGCCATCCTATAGAGAAAACGTTTCTTTTTAAAAAAATTGCATCATGGCCTTTCTACAAATTTGTTCTGAGCTCATGGATGCATGACTCATGCTAACCTTTGTCTTTTATGTGCTGGTGGCAAGGAATTGGATAATGTATCTCCAAGATTATATGGTGGTTAATGCTAAAAGATTTGATCTCTATTGTAGATATCCATGCTCGTAAAAAGCATGAGTAAAAACGCCTTTCTTCAAAATATATAATGTATAGTAAATTATCTTGTATCAAACATTATTGTCCTCAACTATCGTGACGTTAGTAGTGTGTTCAAGATGTGAAAAACACAAGAACTGGGGGTTTGAATTGGGTATTAAGATTTAAAGACTTTTGATTGAAAACAATCAACTTTGAAAAATTACTTTACTTTTGATAATAAGGTAGAGAAAATTGGAAAGTAGAAACATAACACACGATTTTTATAATAGTTCACTTGATAACCTTAAGCTACTTTAGTCCACCCTTCCAAGTGATTTTGCCTCTCTCCAACGAGGTCTTAATCCAATAATCAAACAAATTATTACACTTGTACACACCAACTGTATGTGACTAACGCTTGCACACACCAAATGTATGTGACTAACTGTCAATATCTAAGACACACTAGTCATGGACTTCTCAAGAATACTGACCTAATCGGTCTTTTAAGGAACTATCAAACATTTGTTTGAATACAAGTTTTGTTTACAAGAGAATCACTTCTACACAAGTTGAATATGTAAAAAGGTTTTTGCACTATCACTTAAGAAAATATAAAGCTTTTTACAATAGAATATATGAGCTTTAATGCATAGAGAATCAGCTGGATTTTCTTAGAGTCTTCAAACCTTTATATAGCCATGCAAGAGATGTGAACGTTGAAAGGTACACCTGGAATTATCACAAATTATAGCGGCTTAAGAGAACATGTGGTACAAGATCGTACGCAACATTCGTCCTTAATGGTAGTGGAATAAAATGTTTTGTTAGTACCATGTACTGTTGTACCACGTTAATGTCATCTTCTAACCCTTCTATACTTTAGAGGCTTCTGCAAGCATGAGCAAGAGGAGAGAACATAACTTTTGGTTTATCAAAACTTCAAGTCTTCAGAGTACTCAAAAATTCGTCTTCAAAGTCCTTAGCACTTGGTCTTGAAAACCTTTGTATCTAACCTAAGGTCAGAAGAGCTTCAAGTCTTTAGAGTCTTCAGAACTATGTCTTCGAAGTCTTTAGCACTTGGTCTTCTGAACCCTTTGTCTTTTGAAACTTGATTCTTTCGTTTCTAGACTTTGTTCAACATAACTTTTGTCTTTAGATCTTCAGACTGGTTTCTTAGACAACTTGTATCAGAGTCACTAAAACTTCAAAGCCTTCTGAAGTGTTTCCCTACTATTTAGCATAACCTTTGTAGCTTAGAAGCGGTACATCTTCTCTTATAATGTTCAGGCCACGACATTCATTAAAAGCACAACCTGTTTGTTAATTTTTAAAAATAACAAACATTAAAGTATCAAAATTGTTCATACAAAAATACTCTTTTGTTATCACCAAAACTCGGAGAAACAATTGCAGAACCAAATCTTGTTCTAACAATCTCCCCATTTTTTATGATGACAAAACCATGTATTTTGATGACACAATTTTGTATGAAATCAGAAGAAAGTAAAAATAAGAAAGGTAAGGAATACTTAACCTTTATATTAATACTCCCCCTGAATCAAGGACTTGGTGAAGATCAGAACTTCTGACTAAAAACCATTTGAGTAGACACTTCCCCTGGTTCTAATATATCAGATAGAAGAATCTTAAGAGTCTTGATTATTTGATACCAATCATTATAATTGAGATCTTGAAGGTTTAACGTCACTCAGACAGATTCCAGATTCTTAAATTATATCTCGAATTAGAAATTAACTCTCTCAGAGTCTGGTTCCATGAGTCAAACTAATAACTTTTTCAACTTTCTTCAGATTCTGGTTTAAAAAATCCTGAAATAAAGGAGCAAACACAATTCTACAAATAAACAATTTATATTGGTTAGAATGTAAGCAACTTTTTTCAGAGAATTTGATCAATTAGAATAAAATTTACTTTTCTTTAACTACTCCCCCTTTTTGTCATAATCAAAAAGATAAAAATGTGAAAAACATAAATACCAGAAGAGAATAAAGGAAACTTTTTATTCATTTCAAAAAGAGACAGAGTACAAATAGATTTGTCAACAAGAGCCGAAACCAATTTTTTTGCAGAAGGTTTTAGTTTATATGAAGTATCTGGTTCATAACAAAAAGAGGTGTTGGGAATATTTGGGAACACATCAATATTCATGCAAGAGTTGGGAACAGGGGACTACAAATAGCTTGATCAATGGAAGAACGAGTGATGATAATAGGAATACAAAAGATATGTGAATGAATATAGTCTCCATTAGAACTGACAGATGCATGAATCCAAAACTGTTTCAATAGGTTAGGATAGATGAGACCTCTAAGCATGGAAGCATAACCAGTATAACCTTGGTTTTTTATGAATGAGTTAAGTTGACCTTCATCGATCACATTATCAGTTTGTTTCTCATTGATCACTTCCAGAAGAGATACATCACCGTTAAAGGCTCTGGTACCCATAAAGAAGGAAGAAATCCTATAAAAATTGAGGATCAAATGAATGAAGAGTAGAATACAAATAAATGAAGATGAATGAAAAACAACAAAGAATGAGGGCTATTAATAGTCACAAGGGTAAAACACAAATATTTAGTGACCAAAGAAAATCTTATAGCAGACAACCGTCACTTAAGAAGAATATGAAAGGATAGGTCAAATGTGCTAGCTAGGGTACGAAAAACAAGTTTTGAAACAACAAGATATGGAATAGCAGTAAGTAATAGTAATAAAGATATATTCAATTTCCAAGAAAGATTACTGCTCAATGTGTACTCTAAGTCGAAATAATGATTACGGTATAACAAAGATTGCACACGTTATTCATTACTTCTAATTAGGTGACACAATTCGATATGCTCAGACTTTTGGAAAAAACCAACGATTTCCACCTGATCATAGACACTTCTGATGAAGCATCTTTTGATAACTGAGATTATAAGAAATATAATAACCTATTGTTTAACTAAGAATCCAATTACTCAGACTCTAACTAAACACATTTATTTTGATGAATTCTTACTCTGGACAAAATTCCATTTTTAGATTTTCCAGAATAAACATAAATCTATCTTCAGCCAAGGATTTGGTAAAGATATCAGCCCATTGATGGTCTGTATCTATATATTTTAAACATAAAATTCCCTTTTGAACATAATCTCTAATGAAATGATGTTTAATTTCAATGTGTTTTGCTCTAGAGTGTAAAATTGGATTTTTACTTAAACATATAGCAGAAGTATTATCACAAAAGGTAGGAATGTTACTTTCGTATATCTGATAATGTTCCAACTGATTCTTCATTCAGAGCATCTGAGTACTGCATAATGATGCTAATATGTACTCTACTTCTGTTGTTGAAAGAGTAATTGTAGATTGCCTCTTACTCAACCAGGAGATTAGATTGTTGCCTAGGAATTGACAGTTTTCAGAAGTGTTTTTCCTTTCTAATATATCTCCAGCGTGAAATTCCTGGCAGCAGATACGTGATGTCACAGAGAATGTTATGACACAAGATTTGACACTGCTAACAATTCACACAAGAATTCAAACAAAGAAAGAACACAATAAATTGTTTACCCGCTCAGGTGTAACTACACCTACATCCGGGGCTACCAAGCCGTGGAGGAAATTCACTATTAGTAGAATTAATTCAGAATAAACCAACCGCTTTATCTCCTTCACTTAAAACCTACCCAATGCAACTTCAATCTAAGTCCTACTTAGACCGAGTTCCTACTCCCCTCAATCACAAAGCAGTGATATCAACCTATTGATTAATTGAATTGTGAAGACACTCTTCAATAAACAAACTTGATTTTGCTTCAAAGCTTTAATCAAGAGACACAACACTCGTGCTTCAAAGCTTTGAGTGATAAACTACCCTTACAACCAAATTCTAGTCCAAAGCACTTATCAATTGATAATTGCTTGGCTCACAAGAGTAACTAGAATTACACAAATACAACTCGCTAAATCTTCAATACAGCTAGAAGCAGCAGAGTAAGGGTTCTATACCTATTATAGAAGCAGAAACTTCGCCTTCCATAAAGATAGTTAGGTTCACTTAATTAATCCTAAAATTTGGTCTTATCAACAACCAATTTAGGTTTAACTAAGATTAACCAATTTAGCCACGTGAGCATGTAATCTAATAACATATAACAATAAAAAGCTCAACAAACTTCCCAAAAATCTCAGAAAATGTATCATGTCACACATGACATCATGAATTTCACAAGTGATGTCATAAACATCCGTTAGGATTTATCAATCAATGACATTTATCAAGACATTTTTACAACTTAACTTTAACAGAGCCCATGAGAAGAAAATGTACTAGTTCTAAGCTATCCTAAGCTTTGAAAACCAACCTAGAGAAGATTTCTACCCATTCATAATTAAAATAAAGCCAAAGGAACCAGACAAATGCCCCAACATTCAACATATATTTAAGAAGTACCATCATAGTTAAAGTTACAACTCTGTCAAATGATTACAATCATCCAAAACAATTAGGGAAAATGCAGAACAAAGTTAACAATAAAACAACAAAACAGAAACAAGAAACACCATAGCAAGCAGTTATCGATCAAATGCTCTTCTCCAAGAAGCACTGTGAAAAGAAGCATCTTCAGAACTTCCTTCAGCTCTAGTCATCTGAACATCATCATTTTCAGCATCACCATTAGCATCATTACCAGCTAACCCTTCATCCTCAACGTCTGTGTCCTGCTCTAGTTGAGAGATCAGTGCTTCAAGGCTTTGCTTCCTTGCTTCAAGCTCTTTGTGTGGCTTTTTAGCGCCTAAGACTCTGTTCTCGAGAAGTTTCCTTGACATTGATGTCTCACTGATGTCATGACAATGTCTCGGGACATGTCTTCCTTGGAATAGCTTGTAGTGAAATCCAAGAGCAGGGGCTCTTTGCATCGCATCTCGCTAACTAGTATATCAGGATATTGATCCATTATTATGCCACACAGGAGGGAGGGAAAGACTATTGGTCCTTTGATTGCACAGCTTTCAGCATGCTTGAGGGTTTGCTCAAAGATGTAGGTTCCATAGTCAAATTTTGCTTGTGTACCTACTGCAAATATAAATCTGCTCAGTCCAATAGAAATGGTTGACTTGTGATTGGTTGGGACCCAGTTAGCAGCACCTATTTTGTGCAAGATGGCAAATTTTACACTCAGCTTGCTTGCTGTGAGTTTTCCCTTCAGAGGCCAGTGCATCACTTGCTTAGCAGTGATTGTTTGACAAATTTTGTTATCAGTTTCCTCAAGCTCTGGCTGAGCATCATCTGATCTCCCCAAGAATTTGTTGACCACACTAGGAGAGAACTTTACTTTTCTCCCTCACATACGCCTTGTAGTCCGCACCTCCCATCACCACAACCACTTGACAAATTTACTATAAACTCTTTACCAAAACATCATAGCTTGAGAAACTCACAACGCCTTCATTAATCCCTCCTTAATCGATTGACAATCTTTGCACTCAAGAGCACTCTTATTTAGCTCCCTTCCATAGAAATCCTCTTCACACATACTTCCATCTTCCAAAGATTCTCGTGATGATGGAATGAGATGTTGTCAATAGCCACTTCGTGCACCTGGGCGCTTCCAAAGAGTTGATTCTTTTCTGGATGAATGTCTGTGACATTCATTTCAACATCAAACTCAGAGTCTTGATCTGACTCTGAAGGTTCAGGTTCTTTCCTCTTTTTCACAATAGGTGTTCTCTTGGGTCTAGAGCCACCACCAACAGTTTTTACCCTACTCTTCTTTGTAGAGGGTCCAGCCTTGGAGTTCTTCTCAGCTTTATAAACATCTTTACCAGCCTTATCTTTGACAGGGCTCTGAGAGGCAGCCTGTTTACCTTTCCTTCTCATCATTCTCTTTGCAATGCTTGGATTGACATTGGCAATG
Source organism: Vicia sativa (assembly GCA_021764765.1). Classification (NCBI taxonomy): domain Eukaryota; kingdom Viridiplantae; phylum Streptophyta; class Magnoliopsida; order Fabales; family Fabaceae; genus Vicia; species Vicia sativa. The sequence continues at coordinate 52,402,262 of CM038797.1, read as the reverse complement.
AGGTCATTGTCTGAGAATTCTTCATCCAAGTTAATGACATGGGGTTCAATTAAATCCTCAGAATCTTGAACTAGAGACTTTTCAAGATCATCACCAATTGGTTTCTCTGGAGTCTCTTCTAAGATACTATCAGAGATATAGTCAGCAGGTTTCACAGGTGATTTAACAGAGGTACATTTTTCTGGGGATTCCTCAAGAATACCATCAGAAATCTCATCTTCATTAACAGCAGGAGGTTCATTAAGAGTATCATCTACACATACTTCAGGGACTGGAACAGAGGGATTAACAACATTCTTTATAGGGGAATCAACAGGAGTTTCAGTATCAGGATCCACAAGGGTTTTCTTGACATGATCATCAGATGTCTTGACATTCTCAGTGACATTTGGATCAGCTGCTAAACTAGGGCTAGCAAACTTTTGGTTTAGAGGGACAGAAACCCCAAGTACAGAGTGGTTTTCGTTTAGGATCCTGGTTACTATCCTAGCAATGGCTTCATGCACATACCTAGAACCTTCTCTATTTGCTATTTCTGGAGGTACAGATGAAGATGGTTCAAAGGTCTTACCAGAAGGTGAAGCTAGTGACCTTCGTGCATTCCTTGTGCGCAGTTTCTTGACTTTCTCAGGGTCAGTTGCCATTGCACGCAGAGGAGTGACCTTCATAGGTTCAACATGCATGGCTTCAGCGCTTGCCCTAATCTCAGCCATGGTAGGAGATGAAAATCCAGAATCTTGGGATGATGAGGAGGAGGATGACTGGTTCTGTTGAGACATCTTGAGGAATGCAAGAGAATTTTCACAGAGTGCTTGAGAGAGTTTGTTGATGAAATGGCAGTAGAGACTTTCAAACAAAGAAACTGAAATATATATATGCCTCTTCCTATTCTTGGACTTTTGAAAAATAATAAGAAACCAATTAATTACTCCACTTAGAATTAAAAAAAAAAGTCTCTTCCATTCCTTGTTGTGAGCAATCTTAATTGCTACAATTCCTCATATTGGCAAATACCCAGTTTGCCCCTTAAATTCTCAAACTGATTAGCATCAAGAGCTTTAGTAAAATGTCACCATTGAAGTTCAATACATGCTCCAATTTAATCACTTTCTTCTACAAGGTCTCGATGAAGTGATGTCTAATGTCAATGTGCTTAGTCCTATTGTGTTGTATAGGATTCTTTGAAATATTAATAGCACTGGTTGTCACAAGACAATGTCATGACATTCGGTGACATTGTACTCAACAAGATCCGCTTCATCCGCACTATCCGAGAACAACTACTACCACCGCTATGTATTCATTTCAAGAAGGGACAAGGATACGCTTTGCTTCGTCGAACCAAGAAACAAGATTATTCCCCAAGAAGAAACATCCTCCGTAGTGCTTTTTCTATCATCGCACTACCACCCAATCAAGATCACAATAGCTGCACAAAATTGGTTCACATCCATGAGAATACAAAGATACCATAATTGCAAGTTCCATTCATACTCGTAATTCTTTTCACCGATTGATGTGACTTACTTTAGGTTCAGCTTGGCATCTTGCACATACCCCAACAGCAAATGCAATGTCAGGTCTGTTGGCTGTTAAGTACAACAAGCTTCCTATCATGCTTCTATACAAACTTTGATCAACATTTTCTCCACTTGTGTCCTTGGACAACTTCGAATGTGTAGGAGCAGGAGTCCTTTTATGGCTGGCATTCTCCATTCCAAACTTCTTAACAATATTCCTTGCATACTTGCTCTGTGAGAGGAATGTTGAGTCTTCCATCTGTGTGACTTGCAGTCCAAGAAAATAGGTCAATTCTCCCATGAGGCTCATTTCAAACTCAGCTTGCATTTGGTTGGCAAAATGTCTCACCATTGTGTCTGACATTCCTCCAAATACTATATCATCAACATAAATTTGAACCACCATTATCTTTCCTCCTTCATCCTTGACAAAAAGAGTTTTATCCAAGGCTCCTTTTCTATATCCTTTGTCAGTAAGGAACTTGGTCAACCTTAATACTGTGCTCTAGGAGCTTGCTGCACCATATAGGGCTTTCCTCAACTTGTAGACATGATCAGGAAACTTTGGATCCACAAATCCTTTAGGCTGCTCTACATAAACCTCCTCATTCAAGTATCCATTTAGGAAGGCACTTTTCACATCCATCTGAAACAATTTGAATTTCAGAATGCAAGCAACTCCTAGTAATAGCCTGATTGACTCAAATTTAGCCAGGAGCAAAAGTCTCATCAAAATCAATCCTTCAACTTGAGTGTATCCTCGAGCAACAAGTCTTGCTTTATTTCTCGTGACAACCCCTTATGCATCGACTTGTTCTTGTAGATCCATTTTGTGCCAATGATGTTTGTTCCTTCCGTCTAGGAACTAACTCCCACACTTCATGTTGCTTGAACCGTTCAATTCATCTTGCATTGCTCCAATCCAAGATTCATCGCCAGAGCCTCTTTGACATTCTTTGGCTCAATTTTGACACAAAGCAAGAGTTTGAGACAATTTCTCCGATCTTGTAATGACACCACTGCTTGATCTCCAATGATGAGTTCCTTTGATGATCTTTCCGAATTCGATGGAAGGATCTTTGTTAGCTTCCTCCGTTCGCACTTTGGTGAAGTAGGAACAGCACATCATCCTTATCGACACTTGTGGTGATGTCTCAAACAATGTCTCAACATCATCTCGTGACATTGTTTTCCGATGGTGATCATCAACTATGACATTAATTGACTCCATCATAACTTTAGTCCCGAGTTGAATACTCTATATGCTCACTGCTTGTAGAGTATCCTAAAAATGCCTTCATCACTTTTAGAGTCCATCTTCTCCTTTGATCACAATCGTCGAATATAACATTTGCCGCCAAAAATATGGAAATATTTCACAAGAGGTTTTCTTCCTTTCCATATTTCACTGTGGTGGAAGATGTTCCTTTCTTACAGACCTCACAGAACATAGCAAGTCGTGTTCATAGCTTCATTTCAAAATGGATGGAAGTTTCTTAGCATGAATCATTGCTCGCATTCCTCGATAGTCCTATTTTTCCTTTCCACAACTCCATTTTGTTGAGGGGTTATAGGAGAAGAAAACTCATGGTTGATTCCTTCTGAGGAGCAGATTTCATCAAACTTGTTGTTCTCAAATTCCTTTCCATGATCACTTCTTATTCTGACAATACCCTTCCTTCTCTTTGAAGTCTTTGCATAATTCTTTAAAACATCAAACACATCGATTTTTCTTTGATGAAGTTTATCCGTAACCGAGAAATCATCCACAACAACATAAGCATATCTTTTCCACCAAGACTCTCAACCTGCATAGGCCCCATCAAATCCATGTGCAACAGCTCTAGAACCTTAGAAGTGGTCAGATGTCTTGACATTGGGTGTGACATTCTGGTTTGCTTTCCAACCCGACATTCACCATGCACTCTCCTTCATCAATATGAAGTCTTGGTATTCCTAATGTACCTCCATGGAAATGATCTTTTCATTCCTCCGAGATGCAAATGACCAAGTTTTTGGTGCCACAATTTCACCTCCTTTTCATCTTTGTCTCAGAGCACACAAGATGGTGTTCTCGCATCCCACATGTAGCGCTTGTCCTTGATCCGACCTCTCATAACCACTTCTTGTTTATCATTGATTACAAGACATTCGCATCTAGTGAAGTTGACTTTGAATCCCATATCACACGCTGACTTATGCTTATGAGATTAGCAACAAACCTTTACCAACAACACTCCATTTAGGTTTGGAACCTGCACGCCTAAGTTTCCAACACTTTTGATTTCTCCTTTAGCTCCATCTCCAAAAGTGACAAAACTGGTAGAATGAGGTTTGACATCATTCAGAAGATTTTTGATCCCAGTCATATGCTTAGAGCACCCACTGTCAAAGTACCAATCTTCCTTGGCAGACACTCTAAGAGAAATGTGAGCTATCAGAGCTGCAGTCTTCTTCTTCCACTGTTGAGTGTATGATACCTTGTTGGTCTTAGGCTTCACATAAGGAACTTGATTAGGATATCCATGTAGTCTAAAGCAAAAAGGCTTTATGTGTCCAAACTTCCCACAATAATGACATCTCCATCTTTGAAACTTTTTATTCATGTTTCTTTGATCTTGATGTTGAACCCAATGTTGTGACATATTCTTTGACATTGGTTTATTAGGTCTGTTCTTCTTTTTGTTATCAGCAAATTTCTTTGCCTCAACATATCCTGAGCCAGACCTATTTCATGCCTTGTGTTGTGACATCTTCTATGACATTGATTTTCCAGATCTGTTCTTCTTCTTGTCACCAGCAGATTTCTTTGCAACTTCATATCCCAGGCCATGCTTATTTCCTGCATTCTGTCAAAGCTGAAGAATTTCCTCCAATTTATCAGTACCAGATGTCAACATTTTGACAGACTTAGACATCTGATGAAGTTTGGGAGTTCAACACTATAATTTCACTGTTGAGGTGACTTATGGTAACAGTGCTTTCCTTCTTCTCAGCCTCCAACTTTACATTCTCAGCCTCCAACTTCACAATCAGCTTTTTCTGTTTCTCATTTTGCTGACATACTTCACCACTTCTTATACACAGCTTCTTGTAGGTTTCAACAAGCTCTTCAAATGTCACTTCCTCATCACTAGAATCCATGTCAGAGTTGCACACTCCAGAGAGAGCAGTGATAAGTTTGGCTGCTTCTTCTTCAGATTCACTTCCTGAGTCACCATCAGACCAAGTGACAGCCATCCCTTTCTTTTGTTTCTTTAGAAAGGTAGGACATTCAGCTTTAATTTGCCCATATCCTTCACAACCATGACAATGGATTCCTCTACTTTGACTTCCTTTTCCTCCTCGACTTGATCTTCCCGGGTCATAAGACCCGCTAATGTCGATGGAATGTTCTTGACATTGACCTTGACCTTGGATCAAATCTCTTGATGAGTTTGTTGAATCGCCTTCCAAGCATAGCTATAGCTTCGTATATCTTCTTCATCATCCTCCTTGCATCCCTCTTCAAGATTGGATAGGATATGCTCTTGTTCTTCCCACAACATTTTCACCGATCCCCATCTCAAAAGTCTCAAGAGATCCAACAAGTTCTTCCACCTTCAAGGTGCCGATGTCCCGAGCTTCCTCTATAGCGCTCACTTTCATTGCAAACCTTTAGGCAATGATCCGAGAATTTTTCTCACCGCCTTTCTTCCGACATTTTTTCACCCAAAGGTTCTCGAGGTGTTGGCAATCTCCAAGATATTCATGTGAAACTCATGAATGGTCTCATCTTCTTTCATCTTCAAATTCTCAAATTTGGTAGTGAGCATCTGAAGTCTTGACATCCTCACCTTGGATGTCCCTCATGAGTAGTTTTGAGAGTGTCCCAAACATCCTTGGCCGCTCACATTGATGAACTAGTCTCAAGATATTTCACATTTCATTGAATAAAGCATTCAATGCTTTAGAGTTCCCTGCTAGCTACTCTTCTTCTTTGCTCCATTCTTCCTTAGGTTTCAAGACAGTAGTCCCATCTTTCTCAAGCTTGGTGGGATGTTTCCATCCTTTGTCAGCAGCTCTCCAAGCTTTAATATCTAGTGACCTCAAAAAGGCAACCATACGAGGTTTCCAATAATCATAATTAGATCCATCCAAAGATAGGTGGTCTACCTCCAAATCCTCCTTCCTTATCCATAACGCCGTAAACTATTATCCCTAGATCTCACCTGTAAATAACAGTGGTGCCGCCCGATGCCAATTGAAATTTCGGCAGCAGATACGTGATGTCACAGAATGTTATGACATCAGATTCGACACTGCTAACAATTCACATAGTAAATTCAAACAAGAAGAAGAACACAATAAATTGTTTACCCGCCTTGTGTAACTATACCTACATCCGGGGCTACCAAGCCGTGGAGGAAATTCACTATTAGTAGAATTAATTCAGAATAAACCAACCGCTTTATCTCCTTCACTTAAAACTACCCAATGCAACTTCAATCTAAGTCCTACTTAGACCGAGTTCCTACTCACTCCCTCAATCACAAAGAAGGATATCAACCTATTGATTAATTGAACTGTGAAGACACTCTTCAATAAACAAACTTGATTTTGCTTCAAAACTTTAATCAAGAGACACAACACTCGTGCTTCAAAGCTTTGAGTGATAAACTACCCTTACAAACAAATCCTAGTCCAAAGCACTTATCAATTGATAATTGCTTGGCTCACAAGAGTAACTAGAATTACACAAATACAACCTGCTAAATCTTCAATATAGTTCAGAGGCGTAGCAGCAGAGTAAGGGTTCTATACCTATTATAGAAGTAGTCCTAAAACTTCAGTTTTGGGCTTCCATAAAGATAGCTAGGGTTCACTTAATTAATCCTAAAAACTTGGTCTTATCAACAACCAATTTAGGTTTAACTAAGATTAACCAATTTAGCCACGTGAGCATGTAATCTAATAACATATAACAATAAAAAAAAGCTCAACAAACTTCCTGAAAAATCTCAGAAAATGATTCTCAGTAATGTAATGTCACATGTGATATCATGACATCTGTTATGACATCAATCAAACTTCGCACTTCCAAAGACAAGATTTGCTTCTAGATCTGAGTTGTACTTAAACATCCTTGTCAAGGAGGATTTATCTTCAATCTCTGAATGTCATGACATTTATCAAGACATTGCCATAGCCTAGTTTTACCAAAAAATAATGCCAACTAAAAACACTTACACAGCGTAATCTACATCAAAGAAACAAAAAAGAGTGTACTCTGATGTTTTCTCATAAATCAAGCCAAGATTAGTGGTTTCTTTCAAATATCTTAGAATTCTTATAACAACAGTTAAATGAGATTCTCTAGGATCTGATTGGAATCTAGCACAAAGGTGAACACTAAATAGAATGTTTGGTTTAGAAGCAGTTAGTTACATAAGAGATCATATCATACCACGATAAAGCTTCTAATGAACCTTTTCACTTACCTATTCTTTCTCCAAAATGCATGTTAGATACATCAGAGTCTTTGTTAGTGTGCAGTCCACCATGTTGAATTTATTTAGAAGTTCTTTGGTATACTTACTTTGATGAATGTAAGTACCTTCTGGTTTTTGGTCAATTTGGATTCCCAAAAAGAATTTTAATTCTCCCATCAGACTCATCGTAAACATTTCCAGCATTAACTTAGAAAATTCCTCACAGAGAGAGGGATTAGCAGAACCACAAATGATATCATCAACATATATTTGAACTATGAGAAAATCATTTTTGATTGATTTACAAAAGAGTGTTGTGTCAACTTTGCCTCTAGTACATTTGTTTTCTAAAAGAAACTTACTTAATCTGTCATATTAAGCTCCGAGAGCTTGTTTTAGACCATAGAGAGATTTCGTAAGTTTAAAAACAAAATCTGATTTCTCAGAGTTTTCAAAATAAGGAGGTTGTTTGACATAAACTTCTTTAGAAATATATCCATTCAAAAATTCACTCTAACATCCATATGATAAAGGATGATGTTATGATTAATAAAAAAGGAAATTCATGAACGTATAACTTCTAACTTGGCGATTGGAGCAAAGGTTTCTATATAGTTTATTCCTTCTTGTTGACTATAGCTCTGTGCAACCATTCGTGCCTTGTTTCTTACAACCTCACCCTTCTCATTGAGCTTGTTTTTGAACACCCATTTGGTTTCGATGATGTGGACACCTTTAGGTTTCTGAACAAGATCCCAAACATCATTCTTTGAAAACTGATTGAGTTTTTTCCATAGCCAGAATTCGATCTTTGTCCAGAAGATCCTCTTCAATAGATGTTGGATCGACAAGAGATACCAAACCCATAAGTGTTTCTTCAGAGGTTTGAAAGTTGATCTAGTTTTGACATGAGCATCCTTGTTTCCCAAAATCAAATTTTTAGGGTGTGAAGTTGCAACTCTTCTTTTCTTCTGAACAAGAGCAATAGGAGCAACAACCGTGTCAGAGGTAGGAGCTTCTGAATTTATTTCTTCTTCTACCTTTTCCTCTGGTTCTGAAAAGCTAATTTCCAAACCTGCAAACTTTTAAACTAGCTTTGACTTTTTAGAGTCAAGCTTATCATCAAATCTAATATGAATTGATTCTTCCACAATACGTGATTATGTGTTATATATTATGTAGCCTTTTGAGTGTTTAGAGTATCATAACAACTGACACTTTTGTGCTTTGAAATCAAACTTACCAAGATGGTCTTTAGTATTTAACATATAACAGATACAACCGAAATGATGAAAGTAAGAAATGTTGGGCTTTCTATTCTTCCACGATTCATAAGGAGTCTTACCCAAAACAGGTCTCATTGAGATTCTATTTTGAATATAACATGTTGTAATTACTACTTCTGCCCAGAAGTGATTTTCCATGTCAGTTTCTTAGATCATGCTACGAGCCATTTCTTGCAAGTCCTATTCTTTCTTTATACAACCCCATTTTGCTGTAAAGTTCTAGGACAAGAGAAATCATGGGATATTCCATGTGAGTCAAAAAGTTTCTCAAAATCTTTATTTTCAAATTCTCCTCCATGATCACTTCTGACTCTGACAATTTTGTAACTCATTTCATTTTGCACTTGGGAACAGAAAGAAGCAAACACAGAATGTGTCTCGTCCTTGTGTTTTAAGAACTTTATCCATGTCCAACGACTATAATCATCAACGATGACTAACCCATATTTATTTCCATTGACAGAAGTAGTTTTCACTGGTCCAAATAAGTCAATGTGCAGAAGTTCTAATGGATGAGAAGTAGAAACAATATTTTTAGCTTTAAAAGAGGTTTTGGAAAATATGCCTTTCTGACATGCCTCACAAAGAGTGTTTGAAGAATACTTCAGATTGGGTAAGCCCCTGACTAATCCTAGTTTGTTCAGCTGAGAAATTCTTCTCAACTTAACATGGCTCAGACGTCTATGCCAGACCCACTACTTTTCATTGACAGACAGAAGAAACTTTACATTCTGATTTTTAAAATCAGATAAATGAATTTTGTAAATATTGTTCTTCCTCTTTCTATTAAAAATGACAGACCCATCATTCTGGATAACAACCTTACAGGATGTTTGATTAAAGATGACATCATAACCGTTGTCACTAAGTTGAATAATTGACAACAAGTTATGCATCAGACCCTCAACTAATAGATCATTATTAATGGAAGGAAGTTTACCATTACCAACAGTTCCAGAACCAATGATCTTACCCTTCTGGTTTCCTCTAAAACCAACGAAGCCTCCAAGATTAAGTTCCAAATCATGGGACATATGCCTTTTGCTTGTCATGTATCGCGAGCATCCATTGTATAGATACCATGGTGTTTCATTGGAGCCATCAAGGATATCTACAACATAAATGATTTGATCCTTAGGTACCCATACTTTGGGTCCTTTCTTGTTAGTCTTTCCAAAGGTTCTTACGCCTTTGGATTTCTGTGCAACATTATAATCATGTGGAATCTGTGCATGATATTTAGGTTTAGAGGTTCCCTTTCGTGCTTGTGATTGTGGTGCAAAGAAAATTGAACCTTCTGGTTCTGGATATTTTAATTCGGTGCCATCAAGCACGAAATGTTCAGATAAAGGTTTTGGTTTTTACACTCAGAGTCTCATCAAATGGTTTTGATGGTCTTTAGTATCCTAAGCCTCTACTTCCATTTCTTCTAACTCCATAGATCATTGAAGCCATCTTGCTTCTATCTATTCTTTTAGCAAGGAAGTGTTGAAAAACATTATCATATCTAATTATTTCATCAGTAGTAGATATGCTATAAATGACCTCTTCTTCTAATTTAGAAACTTTACTTTTTAGAGAAGCATTTGATTTTTCTAAAGAAAATAAATTTTCATTTAAATTTAAAATGTTTGGCTCGCTCTTAATAGAAGTCTCAAAAGCAACCACAAAAGTATTTTTCAAATTTTTGTGTTTGCTTAGAAGAAGCTTGTAACACGATGGGAGAACTGACTTGTTTGTTTTGCGTTTTATTGCAAACGTTGTGGATAGTAAGAGTTGCCACCGACTTTTCTTTTATCCAATAAAGGAAAGGTGAAAAGAATAGGAAAAACCTTTATCGATTCTGAGTATGGGAGGTAATTATGAAAAGGGAAGGTATTATCACTCTTTCCATCCGTAGTTATCTATGGACTCTTAATTGCTTAGCTCACCTTTTGAAAATTTGCTTTCTGTGTTTGTGTGGTTTGAAAAGTATTTTTGAAAAAAATTATTTCTCTTTGACTTCGTAATGATTCTTGTGTCAGTCCTCAAGAATGTATACGAAGTGTTCGGAAGTATTTGTTTGAATTTTTTTTAACTTTGTAATGATTCTCGTTTTAATGTATACAAAGTGTTTGTTTGAACATAGTTTTTGAAAATAAGTGTGAGGTGTGAAAAATATTTGTTTTGATTGGAGCAAGCAATTTAGAGTCTTATTACCTACTCAGAAAGGGTCGTTCGTGTTATTTTCTTTCTCCTTTAGGACAACGCTACCCATGCCATTAGTTGGTAGGTAACTCTATCCGTTGGATGTGAAGGGACAGACGTAGGGTCATTGTATGGTCATTGAAGGCAACATTGTAAGGATACCTTAGCAAATCTAAGGGATGATCGTCACTTATTCGTAGGAAACAACCGAGAGACGAGATTATATATTCGTAGGCAACATTGAGGGTCGTCGAGGGACTATGATCTTTGTGATGATTTTTGAATCGAGGGTCTTTGCTAATGGTACCCCTACGTTCGAGGGACATGGCCATTTTTATTCGTAAGACAACAAGAGAGGATACCCTAAGGGGGTGCAAGTGTGATAGAGTGTGTTGATTCAAATATTTTATCTTGATTATTTAAGGTGATCTAACGGTTGATTTTAGTCTTAGCATGTAATCCTATTAGCCATACATCTAAGCAGTTGATATATGTACAAAAAATAAAGGTGCGGAAAGTAAAAATGCGGAAAAGTAAAGTCCTAGACTATTACAGGGCTTTGGGGCAGTTACATAATGGGAGGTGCATAAAGTAAATGTCCTAATTATATATTACATCCCATGAGCAGATACATAATGATAAAAGGAACGTGTGCGAAAAAAATTATACATCCCGGAAGCAGTTTCAATCATATGCGCGAAACAAATTAATCGGGATAAAGAAATAAAGTCGGGAGAAGTTGAAAAAAAAAGTCAGTGAAAAAGATTGAGGTTAATTAAGTCCTAATTAAGTTAACCTAGTTAATGTGAAAATCGGGCAAATGCAAAACCCTAATTCTAATTGTTTTTTAATTTGTTCATGCAGGAAAAACCTCGTATGTGATCTTAAGGGATTCGGAGGCTCATACAATGGATGCATGGCCTCCAAGCTATGGGTCTAGCTTACCCTGCAGTTGGGAGCCCTTAGATATGGTGTAGATGACCCCTCTTGAGCGTGGAGCTCAGAGAGGGAATCAGAGAATGATCCATCTTATGGCCCTAAGGCCTCCTTTTATAGCATAGCCATCACTAATGATCATAATGATGTAACCGTTCATTAATACTTGAAACCGCTTACTTAATGATTCATAACGTCCGTAACCGATCCATAAGTAGTGTAATGGAAACCAATCTGGTCTCATACTACTCGGCCGGTACAGGTCGGACATAAAGATATGTATGGCACGTCCGATATAAGGACTCGGCTCCATCCTCGGGGTTTCGTCGAGGATATTCCCGGTTACCGACTATTAGACTTATCTCGGTCCCTATCCGACACTCCCAGCCCGGACAGACGTCCGGATAACATCCCAATTCCGGGAATCATGCCGGATAAGGGTCTCACATCTCAGTCCGAGATCCATCCCGGATGCCTGCAAACCCCCCTCCGGCCTTACATCTAGGTCGGGGAATTTATGTATGATCATAAGCCCCCCGAGCATATAGTTTCTAGACCTTGAAGCCTTATGGTCGATTTAATAGAAACATAAATTTTTGCCCCGGGCCGGACTTAAGATTTATAGACAGACTAGCCCCCGAGTAATTTTTTCGAGGTTTTTGTCAAGTCATACTTTAATCAAGTCTTCCAAAACTGACTCAAAGTTTGAAGTCGAGCTGTGGCAAAAAACCAGGCTATGCCTGACACTGATCCAAGCAAAGTATCTTGAGCCAAGGTTTTGGTGAAATGCTTGATGGAATCCAATTAAGGTTTTTCGCCTTATATGCTTGGTACAGACAGAGCTTTTGTTCCGAGTAGGAACAGAGCTTCTAAGGTTTGTTCATGAACAATTTTATGCCATATCACCCCAGCCCTATGGTGCTCCAAGCAAACCATGAAGGCTTTTTAAACACATAACGGTTGTTCACGACTTCAAAACCAGTCTTTTACTGTTTTGATGCATTAGTTACAGAGCCCTCCTGCGGGTTGGCTGTTTTTAGAAGTTCAATGCCACCGAGAGTTCATTCGTGACCGGACCAGAGCTCTGCTGGACGTACCTATGACACCGGCCATGGATAAAGGATTTATCGTAACTGAGAGTTTGATCCGAGACCGGACCAGAGCTCAGCAGCACGTACCTGGAGGCTTCCGCCTTGGATTATAGGTCTTACCGTGACTGAGAGTCGATCCGAGACCGAGCTCAGCAGCGCGTACCTGGAGGCTCCCGCCTTGGATTTGGAGGTGCAATGCACTCATCCGTTACATTCTTTTTGATCCTTACAAACTAGAAATTAATTTTAAGATGCCTCTTCGCCCACACAGGAAAGTAAGACGACACTTTTACACTTGGATGACACTACAACTTTTATAACCGGCAGAGCCATTTAACTACTCAACCTACCCGACCTTTTGTTGTCTTCTCTTCTATCATTCTTGATCGGATGCTTATATGAGCCCCCCCAAGCGTGAAGCTTTGTTTGGAATAAGATGAAACGCTTTGATACGGAGCCATCCCGATTAAGGATGACTCAATTTTGTCGTTTGCTTCCCGAGTACTTACGCTGGGTACCTGTTTAGTTTTTGCATGTTTGTCCGGATCCTTTCTTATTTTAACACTAACAAAAATAGAATGCCTCCCGTCCACGTAGGGAATAAGGACGACACTTCTTACTACTCAGTGAACCTAAATGAGCTAATTTACAAAAGGCTATCAAGTAATTATCTATGAGTGGCGTGCACTAAAATACCGACATATCATTTTTGCATAATTTTAAGAATTTTGATCCTGTTGAGCGAACTTAGTTGATCACCCAAGTGATCAGTTCTTTTTCCTGCAATGTGGTATTTTTATTCCCCGCTGCTTAGATACTCGTGAGATAGTTTTGAAAAGTATCTCCTCTTCGTGAGTGATCTGTTCAACAAATTAGCTTGCATAATAATAATAATAATAATAATAATAATAATAATCTAACAATATTTTGTTTTTCAATCCAATAATAACTAATATTTCTGTAAAGAAATATGTCATGCAAATCATGCTATCGTAACGTGAAAGGATGGGAACCATCCAGGAAGAGTATATCAAACGTGCGCGGCTTTGTCGTATGACATCTGAATATGGTGTGAACTGTCACGTAGTGCCCTCAGCATAATATTGTATCATTATTCAAACCAACACCTCACATGATAAAGATGCTTAAGGATGGTAGTAACGGTTTCAACACCGAATGCTCCAGCCTATATTTGTAGTAACATGCTTCATCTCATGGTGTCCTCAATATAGGCGTTTGAAGAATAGTTTTATCTGCAGTCTTAACAAACTTCTCTGAAACCATACTACGTCAAGAGATTTTTCAAAACTAATAATAATAATTAAATTCATGTAGCAAAAACATAAACCAAGTTTTAACACATACAAACAATGTTATGGTATCTCCCATGTTGCGTGCATCTTCTGTATCTATATTCGTCGATAGTGTCAGCTTCTACTGATTGCTTTTATACCCGGTAACGATGTTGGGAGGAGCGTAATACATTAACTAGTTTAATTAGACATAAGTGAATATACGCTACTTATCTTTGTGCGTTGTGCTCTGATGGTTTTAATCTCGGAGATTGAGTTGCAAGCAAGTCTCAGTGTTGGAACCATTTCGAGATGAATCCATTCATAAGCTGATGCCGGAAACGTGTCACGAATTAAACGTCGAGTTGTTTAAACACCGAGTTGGACAAACCGGTTACCTCAGCATGCTTATCTTTCCCAATCTTTCAGAACCAGAAACAGACAGATCAATCACGCCAAAATTGGTTGTGAATCACAGGTTAAATGAAGCACTTCAGCAAGACCGATTCCATTTAGCAGTCCGAAAACAAGTTCTCACAATTTTCTTTGTTCCATCGATCTCGGGATCATAGTGTTTGCACATTTCTAACAGTTCTCGTCTCCAGCTGTTTATCATCGGCTCCAAGAAGATGCCACACAGAGAACACAATTAGATACGCTTTGGATCCATAATACGGTTTAAAGAAATAATTAGCAATGAAAATATAACCACAGAACAGTTACAAATCAATTAATGCTAAGACCATGAATTCAGTGTCTGTTACTTATCTTTTATTACCGACTTAACGGATTCACGATATCAACTGAGCCGCCGATGAAATTTGTTAAGGATTTTATCTGGATAATGTAGTTATAATGCCATCAAATGGGCAACAGAAGTTACTGCGGCTATTAACTCCCCATGGCATAGTTACAAGAACATTGGATGTCTCCCTTGAGAACGGTTATGAAACATTTAAACAACCTTCAAAACATCAACAGCTTGATCCAAACATAACAAAACCGTAAACAAACTACCACCGGAAATTAGGGATAAGGATTAGGGCACCACCATTGTTAAAATAATAACGAAGATAGATTTTTACGAGCAACCAAAACTGGTTCAGAAACATAAGTTCCAAACATTCAAGTAAAACATTCATGATCTAAAATAATAGCAAAATAGCAAACTTATCTCTCTGCAACATTGCCTGAGCAATCCGAGATGGCAGTTCCTCAAATCATCGAGTGTTAGCCGTAGTGGAAGACATAGCTGACGCGACAAGTGATCTCCTCGCCGAGGATTGGACTTGCTTCTTTATCCAGCCATCATCGGACGAACCAATACTTGATTGGCTTTAACATGCAATCCCATCTTCTCTGTGCGCTACGGATCTATTCGGTTACAAGACTTGTCGTCATCGTAAAATGATGATCCCAGATCCTTCCGACGATTTGAGTTCGAATTCGTCTCCTATCAAATCGGACACCCCGACCTTGCTGTATAGCCAGGGATTGTTATAATCTAGAGGGTAATGTAACCCGGCGAGGATGACGCGATGTAGGGGCTCTTCGTCCCGCCGATATTGCTTCATCCTTTCTGACCAAGATACTTTCGTCAAGAATCAGAGCTTATCCTAGATGAAATGGTGATCCCACGAATGTCCTTCCCTTCCGGGTTGATAGCAATGACACCACCTGTCGTGGCAATGCTGACTTCCGTTCAGCGTGTGACACTTCATTTTTTCTTACTTTTAGCAAACAACAGCTTTATCCCATATGTAAAGTGTCAGTTTTAGCTAAATGGAAACAAAGATTATGGTAAACCCATGGGTGTATCACCTAGTAAAAAGTGATTGTTTCTATAAGGTATTGTGTGGCCTAGGAAAGTTTTACCGAGGCCCCTCGGTGGGCGCCAAATGTTCATGCAGGAAAAACCTCGTATGTGATCTTAAGGGATTCGGAGGCTCATACAAGGGATGCATGGCCTCCAAGCTATGGGTCTAGCTTACCCCATAGTTGGGAGCCCTTAGATATGGTGTAGATGACCCCTCTTGAGCGTGGAGCTCAGAGAGGGAATCAGAGAATGATCCATTTTATGGCCCTAAGGCCTCCTTTTATAGCATAGCCATCACTAATGATCATAATGATGTAACCGTCCATTAATACTTGAAACCGCTTACTTAATGATTCGTAACGTCCGTAACCGATCCATAAGTAGTGTAACGGAAACCAATCTGGTCCCATACTACTCGGCCGACACAGGTCGGACATAAAGATATGTCTGGCACGTCCGATATAAGGACTCGGCTCCATCCTCGGGGTTTCATCGAGGATATTCCCGGTTACCGACTATCAGACTTATCTCGGTCCCTATCCGACACTCCCAGCTCGGACAGACGTCCAGATAACATCCCAATTCCGGGAATCATGCCGGATAAGGGTCTCACATCTCAGTCCGAGATCCACCCCGGATGCCTGCAAACCCCCCTTTGGCCTTACATCTAGGCCGGGGAATTTATGTATGATCATAATTAATAAAAGAAAATTAATTTAAATTGAATTAACCTAAATTAAACTAATTAAATTAATTAAGAAAATAGAAAGAAAAAAAGTTAATTATTTACTAATCCTAATTATTTAACTAATTATTAATTAATTAGTTAATTAAGAAAATAGGAAAATTAAAAAAAAATAGTTGGAAAGTTGGAAAAGAGAGAAAAAGAATTGGGGGCGCCAGGGATCGAACTCGGTCCCCCAGGGTTTCCAAACCAACGCGCTGCCATCTGTTCAAGTTGTCATGGAATCGTAACCACTAGATTATATATGTTCCTCGCGTTTCATTTTGAATTTTCAACACAAGTCACGCATGGGCCCCAAGATTGTGAACGAGCCAATCAGATGATGGAGAATTGCCACGCACGCGGTCAAAGATTCCACGCCGGAGTCCTTCACCAGAGCTAGGGCTCCGGTCATCTTCTTCGATCGGCCTCCACCCTAAAAACCTGCAAAATTGACCAAAAACAAAAACCAACTACCCATTTCGTATAATTAAGGTGTTGCGAGTTCAATGGCATGATTAGTTTGGTCTGAAAGTGGTTGTATCAAGGCATACGAATCTTCATCGTATCTATGCCTTAAGAATGGTGTTTAGTGATTTAGCCACCAAACCTTGCAAATAATGGATCAAGCCTGTTCTATTACATCTCAGGAATTCATCACCATGGTTAATTCACAATAAAACACGATAAAAATCAAAAATCAAAATTCATGAATGCAATGCAATCAGAGTTCATGGTGTGCACGATTCAGACGTGTTTGGCCATGGTTATGGACCTATACTCACCCTACAATACCTTAGGAACACGAATGTCTGCTTGAAAGCTCTTGAGGAAGGCTGCAATTAGGGTTTCGATGGTGCAACTTTCTCTTGAAAATTTTGAATAGGAACCCTAGTTTTATGGCTGCCAAACCCGTGACCTAATGGTCTGAATGTGTTGAGTATTTATAGAGCAAGAGAACTAGGTCAGAAACTTGAGAGAAATATATTGCATTTATGGGAAAATATTTGATTTAAATTTTGTATCAAAATCTTCCAATTTTGCTTCATTCTTATTCAATCAAACCTTGTACGATATTGGCCAGCTATTTGTGCTTGCTTGGACCTCAAGAATGACAAAAATCCAACCTTGCATTTATTAGTTTGATTTTTGGCATTTTATTTTAATTAAAATTGGACTTAAATGAATAAATTCCAAAGTAACTAAAATAAATTAAAGAGAGACGTGAAAATGATTTTAGAAGTCATGGACTATCTTAGAAATAAGTCCAAACTATAAAAACCATGGTCCATTTGGAAAAAAATTGAATTTGCTTAGTAGTTCCATTCATGTACTTCTTCAAAAATGCCAAACTTGCACAAGTTGTAACTTGCTCAATTTTCAAAATTTTGAAGTGTTCTTGGAATTTTTTGAAAGCTCAATATGTCCTCTAAACACTCTTTTTGGTTTCATCTTCATTGAAGCTTTCATGTTCATGTACAATTCTTTGGAAAAAGATGACTTTTTGTTGACTTTTAGAAGGACCTATAATGTCTTGATCCATAACTTTCAAATGAAGCATTTTTGGCCAAAGCTTGTGAGACACAAAGTTGTAGAGAATTGATTTCTATTAAAAATGAGCTTTGGTGGAATTTTTTTGGATAAATTATGTGAAAGTTATGCCTGGTTAAAGTTATGTTGACTTTTTATCAAAAAACTCTAATTTATAAACCTTGACTTTTGATCAAATCTTGAGTTTTCTTGATGAATCATGATCAACCCTTGATCAAATGATGAATGTGACTTCAAAATCTTGATGTTGACCAAAAATGATAAAGTTTGACTATATGTTGACCACAATTGACTTTTTGTCCAATACAACTAATTTTCAACCATCTGAGCAATTGACTGAGCAAACTTGAGTTGTGAGGCTTGAAACTTGGCGTGGTGATTCTTTAAAGAATATGAGGAGTCATGACACTCACTTGAGACATTAGAAATCCATTTTGACTTGATAGAATCAAATCCTAGTTGTGGGTTGATTGCTTAGGAATGGGTTCATCTGGTCAACCTTGAGACATTCTTGAGTATGGAGATGTGAATTGACTTGAGAAATAGGAGGGAAAATTTTGGGGTATAACAGTTGCCCCTGTTCAATATTCTTGTACCTCAAGGGTTAGATTAGTGTTCTTACCTTTCGTGACCTAAAGGTAGAAGATGATTGAACACTCAAGTACACCTGAAAATTTGCACTCGCTGGTATATGGAATGAGATCGTCAGTTGACGATGTATTGGAATGGGCTTATAGATGCTATTTGGAGAAGCTGATGCTGGGGAGTGAGTCATAAGTTAGACTCCATGCCCGTCTCTTTGTCTTGGCTTTATCTGAAATGAGTATTTGTCAGGATGTAGATAGTTTTCCCGTCTTGTTCCGAGTATTAATCTGTATAATGTTGTCTATTAGTAGACTAGTCTGGTCGTTCAGATAGTTTTCCCGTCTTGTTTCAAGAATTAATCTTGGACCTTAAGTATTAGGAGTTTGCAAATTGTCTTCTCTTGTTTGATATTTTAACCTGAAAGAACGAGGTTAGTTTGATGCATATTATGATGCATGCAAGTATGTAATGATGCTCTTGAATTATGTATGCATATGTTATGATTTCTTATGAATGATGTATGAATGGTAATGTTGTGGTATTTTAAAATATATCCATCTTGAAGAAGATAGGAATGTTCTGCTGGAGATCTTCGACTTCTGCTTGGGGATGTAGTTGTTGGAGACCCTGATTGGGGAATAAGAGAGATGTGGATTCCTCCGATGCACTATCTGACCAAGTTTCGAGTCTGGATATTACCGTTGTTGGAAGATGATAATCCTTAAGAGATACTCAGATGGAGATGAATATCTTGTGTATAATCCTTGTTGAGGAACGATATGGTTTTGAATAACCTATTACTGCTCAGAAACTGACATAATAAATTGATTGTTGTCTTACTATTGTTCGGGGACCAATGTGACAATAAGTAACATAGATGATCACTGCGTGGGGACTGATGTGATAAGTTGATAATGTAAATGATCTGTTACTGCCCGGGGACCAATGTAACAACGTTGACGTTCACTGCACGGGGACTGACGTGACAATGTAGATGATTACTACTCGGGGACTAATGTGATGAATTATAGATGATCACTGCTCGGGGACTAACGTGATGAGTTGATATGATCACTGCTCGGGGACTAATGTGATGAGTTAAGATGATCACTTCTCGGGGACTAACGTGATGAGTTGAGACGATCACTGCTTGGGTACTAACGTGATGACTTGATATGATCACTGCTCAGGGACTAACGTGATGAATTGATAGGACCACTGCTCGGGGACTAACGTGATGAGTTGAGATGATAATTTCTCGGGGACTAACGTGATGACTTGATAGGATCATTGCTCGAGGACTAACGTGATGAATTGATAGGACCACTTCTCGGGGACTAACGTGATGACTAGAAGTGTTGGACACTGCTGAAAGGTGATGATAGAGCGATGGCTGTGTGGGGATTTTAGAGATTATTCCATGGGAATATTTCTGTGAAATTGTCTCTGCGGGGACGTGTTGGTGACTTGGATTGTCATCTCACTTCCTAGAGCCTGTAGTAATTGTTATTTCTGTTTGCTTTTTGTGTATTTGTGAACAAATATTTATTGTTAGATGCATATAATCATTCAAAGCAATTATTGGACTTTATGCAAACAAAACAGATAAAAGTAAAAGTTTGGAACTAGAAAAGGGAAATTATATTAATTTTGAAAAGTAGGCCTATAGACAGGCAGTTCGTGTACAAAGAGACAAGTATCCTAGTAAGAGGAAATTGTGGGAAGCATTGGAAAAATAATAAAAGCTATGTGGAAATAATCTCGTTGAGTTTCAACTCTGTTATTGCTCATATATTTTCGACTATCTCATCTCCTTGCTGCCAGAAGAAGGTGATTGAACTGATATGCGCCATTTGAAGCTGATAGTAGTGTAGTCTTTTGGTAGATGATCTTGACGAGACATAGTCATACGCTTTTAATCCCTAACTTTTTCCTAGACCTCTTTTTCATGTTTTCAGTTTACCGGGATACCCTTTTTTCCCCAAGCCACCTTTGCAGGTTTGTGACTTGTCGGGTGTACATTTTTTACATATATGTCCCTAACTTTTGCCCGAACCCTTTTGGTTCGCCATGACGCCCTTATTTTTTCCTAGGTCAGTCGACCTAACGAGTCTCGTTTATGCGTAGTGTTTTTTGACTATGTCTGTGTTCACAGTGTGTGGGAAGTCTTCTCCATCCATAGTGCTCAATATCATGGCTCCGCCGAAAAATATTGTCTTAACTATAAATGGTCCCTCATAGGAGGGAGTATATTTTCCCCTGGGATCACCTTGTGGTAGGATGATGCGCTTGACTACTAGATCTCTAACTTGGTATACTCGGTGCTTGGCTTTCTTGTTGAAGGCTTTGATCATGCATTTCTGATATATCTGTCCATGGAAGATGGTTGCGAGTAACTTTTCGTCGATCAAGTTTATCTGGTTAAGTCGAGTCTGGACCCATTTGTCTTTTTCTAACTCTGCATATTTCAATACTCAGAGTGAGGGAACCCGAACCTCAATGGGTAGAACCGCTTCCATGCTATATACGAGAGAGAATGGGGTTGCCCATATAGATGTTCGTACTGAAGTGTGATAGCCGTGGAGAGAAAATGGCAACATCTCATGCCAATCCTTATATGTCACTGTCATTTTCTGTATGATCTTCTTAAGATTCTTATTGGCGGCTTCCACTGCGCCATTTATCTTTGGCAGATATGGAGAAGAGTTGTGATACTTTATCTTGAACTGCATGCAGAGTTCGGCGATCATTTTGTTATTGAGATTGGTACCATTGTCTATGATAATGCTTTCGGGGATGCTGTATCGGCAGATGAGATTATGTTTGATGAATCGAGCCACGAGATTCTTGGTAACAGATGCGAACGAGACTGCTTCTACCCACCTGGTAAAGTAATCAATAGCGAATATGATGAAACGGTGTCTATTATAAGCGGTAGGTTTGATTTCTCCAATCATGTCAATATCCCACATCGTGAAAGGCCACGGGGCGGTCAAAACATTTAATGGAACTGGAGGTATATGCACTTTATTTGCGCCTTCATGTAATTCTTCCATAATTCGTTCAGCTGTCTTCTGGTCTACACATCGAAGTAAGGCTAAGTCATGGTTGCGTTCGTATAAGATGTCATTATTGAGAAAGAACTTGGCGGCAAACCTCCTTAGAAACTTCTTATCATTTACAGATGCCCCTTCAGGGTATTCTTGAGTCTCGAGATACCTCTTCACTTCGTAGAACCAAGGTTTCTCTTCTACTCCTTTGGTATCAAGTTCACAATAGTATGCTGGTTCGTATAGTCTTTTAATAGTAATCTAAGGAGCTTTGTTGTCTCACCTGACTTTGAACATAGATGACATGGTAGATAATGTGTCTGCCAATTGATTATGTTCTCGTGGAATATGCTCGAAAGTGATTTTTTCGAAGTAGGGGATTAGATTCAATACATGTTCTCGATATGGAATGAGATTCAGATGTTTCGTGTCCCACTCACCTTTAATATGACAAATCACCAAAGCTGAGTCTCCATATACTTGAAAGAATTTGATCCTCAAGTCAATAGCATCTTTGATACCCATGATGCATGCTTCATATTTAGACATATTGTTGATGCAGCCGAAACATAAGCTGGCGGTGGAAGGTGTACGACCACCTTTAGGAGATGTAATCACAACGCCAATACCGCTGCCAAGTGCGTTAGAAGCTCCATCAAAGACCATGGTCCACGGGATCCTGACTCTGGTCCCTCATCCGACCCAGGCTCTTCGTAATCGTTGACTAACATAATATCCTTGTATGAGAACTCGAACTGCATAGACTGGTATTCATTTACGGCTTGATGAGCCAAATGATCAGCTACTACGCTTCCTTTGATCACTTTCTGGGTAGTATACTGGATGTCATACTCGGTCAAGATTATTTGCCATCTTATTATTCTTCCGGAGAGAGCAGGTTTCTCGAATATGCATTTTATCGGATCCATTTTAGAGATCAATAAGGTAGTGTGAGTGAACATATATTGTCTTAGTCGGCGAGCAGCCCAAACCAAAGCACTGAAAGTTTTCTCATGCTGTGAGTATCTTGTTTCACAGTCGGTAAACTTTTTTGCTAAGGTAGTATATTGCATACTCTTTTCGACCAGACTCGTCGTCATGTTTCCCCAACACACACCTCATTGAATTCTCTAATACTGTTAAGTACATGATAAGAGGTCTTCCTTCAACTGGTGGCATAACGATATGAGGTTTTTGTAGGTACTTCTTGATTTTGTCAAAAGCTGTCTGGAAATCGTTGTTTCATTCTACTATTTGATCTTTCTTCAGTAACTTGAAGATTGGCTCACAAGTAGCAGTTAGATGTGCAATAAATCTGGCAATGTAATTCTGCGTCCCAAGAAACGTATGACCTCCTTCTCGGTACGGGGAGCTGTCATTTCTTGAATAACTTTAACCTTAGCAGGGTCAACTTGGATACCTTTACCACTGACAACGAATCCTAGGAGTTTGTCGGATCTAACTCCAAAGGTGCATTTGTTCGGATTCAGTCTCAATTTGTATTTCTCCAGTCTATCAAATAGCTTACGCAAATGATCAAGATGTTCTTCTTCGGTTTGTGATCGAGTTATCATGTCGTCGATGTAGACCTCTATCTCGTGATGGATCATATTGTGGAATAGAGCCACCATAGCATGCTGATATGTTGTGCCAACATTTTTCAACCCAAACGACATGGCCTTGTAACAGAAAGTGCCCCACTATGTAACGAAAGTAGTATTTTCCATATCTTCGGGAGCCATCTTGATCTGATTGTAACTAGAGAAACCATCCATAAAAGAGAAGACCTTATGCTGAGTGGTGTTATTAACTAGGACATCAATATGTGGAAGTGGGAAATCATCTTTCGCACTCGCCTTATTCAAATCTCGGTAGTCCATATACATACGCACCTTGCCATCCTTCTTAGGTACGGGAACCACGTTCGCAACCCATTGTGAATAAGAAGGAATGGCTAAGAAATCGACATTGAACTGCTTCATAACTTCGACTTTAATTTTCTCAGACATCTCAAGACGCATACGACGAACCTTCTGCTTCACAGGGAGAAAACCTTCTTTCGTTGGTAGACGGTGTACCACAATGTCGATATCTATACCAGACATATCTTCGTCGGACCAAGCAAAAAATCTCGATGTAATCTCGCAGCATCTAGATCAATCTTTCTTTAACACTACTCTCAAGACCCGTTCTTATCTTGATTTCTTTTCTGTTTTTGTCGGTACCCGGATTCACAACTTCGATCGGTTCTTTGTGTGGTTGTATAGCCCTTTCCTCTTGCTTTAGTAGTCTGGTGAGTTCTCTTGGAACTTCACAATCTTCCTCACCTTCGTCTTCGGCTTGGTAGATCGGATTACCAAATTCATATTTAGCAATAGCAGAGTCGTTATGGACGGGATCCATAGTGAATATGGATCTGCAGTTTATTACGTGGGTGTGTAAGAACACAAAGCTTTTGAAAAGGTGATAAAGTAAAAAGAAAGACAGAGAGAAGAATATTTGAATGCAAAAATCCGATGATTTATTGAATAAAAATATGCGAATGACAAATAATAACCCTCACAATTGAGCCATTGTGCCTCGGGCAAGGCACTAGGCCTAAAGTCTTATTATTCAAAGCGTAAAAGCATAAAAACAGGAAAAACAATAACTCTTGTCTAAAGGAGATTCACATAACATCCTTAGCCATCCAATTGTTGATTCCATTTACAGGAGTCGGGAAGATCCAATTGTTGATGTCGAAGTCACCATCATTGTCTTCTATAACGTGAACTCCATTTTTGTTGATGTGGAAACGAGGTCCATCGGCACGTTCGCGGCGTATCATTTTTTGACCTTTGGAAGTGAAACCTAAACCAGTCTTATCAGATTTGAATGGAAACTCGGGTAGCTGACCCCAAACTGTACAACCTCCTTCTTCAACTATAACTTTGACATCTTTTAGCGAGGCCATATTCGGTGGAACTCTAGAAACCTTATGAGTGATAGGAGAGTCGACAAGAATAACTCGTGGAACTACTTCGAAAGCTTGACAAGGAGTCTCGTAAATTCACCTTCCATTTCAATGTATCAGAATTACTACAAATGGCTTACCATATACTCATCTTCTTCGCACACTATACCGATCTTTCCCTTTACCATGTACTTTAGTTTCTGATGCAAATTTGAGGTAACAGCTCTTGCCCCATGTATCCAAGGGCGTCCCAGCAGGCAATAATAATCTGGACGTATGTCCATCACAAAGAAAGTAGAATCAAAGGTCTGGGAGCCCACTTTGATCGGCAGGTTGAGCTCTCCCAGTACAGTTCTCTTTGAACCATCAAAAGCTCTTACGATTATGTCACTGGGTTTCATGACCACTTCTTCAACATTAAGTCGGTCGAGATCACTCTTTGGTAGGACGTTCTGAGTAGATCCAATATCCACCAACACATGAGACAATGTAGTGCCCTTAAACCCTATAGAAATGTGTAAGGCTTTGTTGTGTTTCCTTCCGGTAGGAGTTAGATCATTATCAGAAAAGCCCAAACCATTGTCTATGGTCAGTCTAGCAATATAACTTTCGAATTAGTCAGCCGAAGTGTCTTGCGGTATATGAGTTGTTAGTGTTTTTAAGTTGGCATTATGTTTGGTAAAACTAGGCTTTAGCAATGTCATGATGGATGTCATGACATTCAGAGATTGAAGATAAATCCTACCTGCTAAGGATGATTAAAGACAATTAATCGAAGCTAAAGTCGCCGAAATTTCGAGAACAGATCGATGTCATAATGATGTTATGACATTCGCAGACATTCGCTCAACTGCTTGTTCCCTAGATTTTTCGTGAAGTTTGTTGAGTCGCTAAATATTGTTTTTCCGTTATTAGAAAGCATGTTCACGTGGTTGTTAGGTTAAACTTAATTAAACCTAAATTGGTTGTTGAAAAGACCATGTTTTTAGGATTAAATTATGAACCCTAGCTATCTTTATGGAAGCCCAAACCAAGTTTCGTGGATCGCTTCTATAAAAGGAAAAGAACCTTACAACCGTATACGCCTTTGAATGTATTCAAGAGATAGCAACAGGTTTGTGTAATCGTTAGGATTTGTACAGCTTGGTATTGTGTAATTCTAGTTTCTTTGTGAGCCAAGCAACTATCAATTGATAAGTGCATGGACTAGGATTTGTTGTAAGGGTAGTTTATCACCAAAGCTTTAAAGCACGAGTGTTTGTCTCTTGATTGAAGCTTGAAGCAAGATCAAGATATTTTATTGAAGTGTGTCTTCACAATTCAATTAGTCAATAGGTTGATATCACCGCTGGATTGAGGGGAGTAGAGAACTCATATCTAAGTAGGACTTAGGTAAAAGGATCATGGGTAGTGATTAAGGAGAAGGTTGTCAATGTGTCTGTAGGGTCTTCGAATTGATACCGCTAATAGTGAACTTTCTCCTCGGCTTGGTAGCCCCGATGTAGGTTTGTTGAACCGAACGGTGAACAACTTATTGTGTTCTTTATCGCTTCAGATGCATCGGTGAATCGTTAACATAGTGTCGACATCGTGTCATAACATTCTCTCAGACATCACGATCCGCTGCCAGAATTTCAATTGGCATCGAGGTGCACCGCTTGTTATTTCGGTGAGATCTAGGATAATAGTTTCCGCGTAATGGATAAAGAAATAGGATTTGGAGGAAGACCACCTATTCGGATGGGTCTAATTATGATTACCGACTCGTATGGTTGCCTTCTTAAGATCAAGGACATTAAAGCTTGGAGAGTCATGATAAAGGATGGAAACATCCCACCAAGCCCGAGAAAGATGGCACTACTGCCTTGAAACCCGAGGAGGAATGGAGCAAAGAGGAAGAAGAGCTAGCTCTAGGGAACTCTAAAGCATTGAATGCCTGCTCAATGGTATTGACAGGAATATCTTCGATCGGTTCATCAATGTGAGTGGCCAAGGATGTTTGGGACACTTTAACTACTCATGAGGGAACATCCAAGGCGAAGATGTCAAGACTTCAGATGCTCACTACCAAATTTGAGAATTTGAAGATGAAGGAAGATGAGAATATTCATGAATTTCACATGAATATTTTGAAATTGCCAATGCCTCGTGAGCACTTGGTGAAAAGATGTCAAGAGAAGTCGGTAAGAAAGATTCTCGATCCTTGCCTAAGAGATTTGCAATGAAAGTCACCGCAATAGAGGAGGCTCAGACATCAAGACCTTGAAGAACCGATAGGATCTCTTATGACTTTGAGATGGGAATCAATGAAACTGACAAGAAGAACAAAAGCATAGCACTTGTATCCAATTCAAGAGGGATGCAAGGAGGAAGATGAGGAGAAGATATTCAAGCTATAGCTATGCTTGGAAGACAGCTCAACAAACCGATCAGAGAATTGATCCAAAGTCAAGGTCACATATCAAGGACATCGATTCGACATCGCAGATCTTATGATTCCAAAGAAGATCCAAGTCAAGAAAAGGGAGTCAAGGCAAGAAAGTCCAATGTCATGAATGTGAAGGATTTGGACATATTAGAGTCGAATGTCCCACCTTTCTAAAGAAACAAAAGAAAGGAATGGTCATCACTTGACCGATGGTGATTCGTGAAGTGAATCTGAGGAAAAGGTGTCAAACTTGTCACCGCTTCTCTCGAGTGTACAACTCGATATGGATTCTAGTGATGAGGAAGTGACATTTGAAGAGCTTCAAAACTACAGAAGTCGTGTATAAAAATGGTGAAGCATGTCACAGAATGAGGAGCGTAAAAGTCGATTGAAAAGTTGGAAGTCGAGAATGTGAAGTCGAGGTCGAGAAAGAGGAAAACACACCACTATAAATCACCTCAATAGTGATATTGTTATGTCAATTCCAAACTTGATCGATGTCAAATCACAAAATGTTGACATCCTGCATCGATAAATTGGAAGAAATTCTTCACTTGGACAAAATGCGTGAAATAAGCATGGTCTAGGATATGTATCGAAAAACAACCCGTTGGTGACATTAAGAAGAAGAGACATAGGAAAACAATGTCAAAGCGGTGTCACAACCCAAAACAGAAATGTGTCTAGCTCAGTTATGGACCGCAAAGAGATTTGCAACAACTGTGAATGGAACAAACCTGGAAGTCAATGACAAAGAAGATGTCATACCACAAGCCAAAGGAACAGTCTCTTGTGGTATATGAAGACTAAGAAGTTTGTCTATAACAAAAGGAAGAATGCACCTAATAGACCAATGTCAAAATAGATGTCACAACATTGGGTGCAACATCAAAATCATAGAAACATGAACAAACAGCTTCAAAGATGGAGATGTCATTATTGTGGAAGGTTTGGTCACATAAAATCTTTCTCATGTACTTCATGGATATCCTAATCAAGGGTCTTATGTGAAGCCTAAAACCAACAGTGGTATCATACTCTCAACAAAGGAAGAAGAAGATCCCTCGGTAGCTAACACTTCTTAGTGTGTCTACCAAGAAAGATTGGTACTTTGACAAAGGTGT
This sequence comes from Vicia sativa, assembly GCA_021764765.1. NCBI lineage: Eukaryota > Viridiplantae > Streptophyta > Magnoliopsida > Fabales > Fabaceae > Vicia > Vicia sativa. The sequence goes on along the minus strand of CM038797.1, from coordinate 52,374,248 downwards.
TCCAAGCACATGACTGGAGACAAATCTTCTTAAAGATGTTAAACCCCATTCGCCGCCTTTGTTACTTTTGGAGATGGAGCTAAGGAGAAATCAAAGGCATTGGAAACTCAAACCGGTCTGAGTTCCAAGCCTAAATGGAGTTTTGCTTGTAAAAGGTTTGACCGCAAATCTCATTAGCATAAGTCACTATGTGATATGGGATTCATAGTCGCCCACTAGGTCCGAATGTCTTGTAATCAATGGTGATCAAGTAGTGATTATGAGAGGAGTCGATCAAAGGACAACCGCTACAAGTGGGAATCGAGAGCACCACTGTCATCTATGAGTTCCATGCACAAAGATGAAGAGGAAGTAAAGTTGTGGCAGCAAGTATCCGGTCATCCACACCTCGAGGAATGAAAAGACTGGCCCATAGGGAAGTCAAGGATACCTAGATTGTTCATAGACAAAAGGAGAACTGTGGTAAGTATAAGGTCAACAGAAGTCGAATGTCACCTCAATATCTAGACATCCGACCACTTGAAAGGTAATCAAGCAAAGTACTAGGATCCGCATGAAAGGATAACCAAGTGTCTTATTGTCAAAGGATACATGAGAGGAGTCTTGAATGAAACCCTTCACCGAGGGAAAAGATCATGGTGGCATCCATCTATGTTAGTAACATAGTATCCGGAGGAATGTCGCACATTGATGAAAGGCTCAACACTTCCTTCACAGAGCAAGTATGCAAGGAATTATGTCAAGAAGCTTGATTGAATAATGGCAGCTACACTAGGACTCTCACCCTCCACATTTGAAGTTGTTCAAGAAAACCAAGTGAAAGTGTTGATCAAAACTTGGGTAAAAGCTCGTTGATGGATGTTTCTTCTTGAGAAACAATCTCATGTTTTGGATCAGCAAGAAGCAAAACTGTTTAACTTTATACAATGCTAAAGTTGAATACATAGCAACTGGGAGAAACTGTTTTAAGATAATTTGGATAAAACAGATGTCGATCGATCACAATGTCATACAGATGTCATGACATTGTATCGATATTGCTACTAAAGCTCTTAAGACTAGTCAACTTAAGACCTTGAGAGACAAACTGGGTACTTGTCAATATGTGAAGTTGTAGCAATTAACTGAGCCTACAACAAGGGATGAAAGGGAGTGTTTATTTCAACTGTTGTTTAAAGGGTTATTTAGGTATTTTCCTCCTTATTTTAAGAAGTCCAAGAATAGGAAGAGACATCCTCATATAATAGGTTCTTCTTTTGAAAGTAGTACCATCCTTTCTTCTCTCAAAAGAAATCTTGAAACCCTTTGCTATTTTCGCTTTCATCCTCTCAACAACCATCAGCGAAAAATGTCTTCATCATCCTCATCATCTCAAGAATCGTGATCTCCATCTCTCCCATGGTCAAGTTAGAGCAAACATTGAAGCCATGCAAGTCAAGCTCGAGAGTGACACCCCGCACAATGGCCACTAACCCAAAAAGGTCAAGAAGTTACGCACAAGAAATGCAAGAAGGGCACAAATATCTCCTTCTAGTAAGACCTCCGCATCATCATCCTCCGCTCCGTAACTAGTAAATAGAGAAGGATCTAGGTCGTGCATGAGGCCATAGCTAGGATAGTGTCCGATATCCTAAATGAGAATAAGTCTCAGGCTCGGGATTTCAGCCTCGACTATAAGTCCGCTAGCCCTAGCTTAGCAGTTGATCCGTATGTCAATAAGAATGTCAAGACATCCGTGATGATGTTGATTCCCTATTAAAGATGATGAAAATCCTTCGCTACAGCCCTCAAGGATGTCAAGATGATAATGTAGTTGAATCTCCGCCGTTAGTAAGAATGGGATCTCTAATGAAATTTGAGAAGTCCCCGCTGGTATCTCTCCGTTATCTCTCGCCGATAACATCTCCGATAGCATTCATGAAGAAATTCCAAAAATCAAGATGATGGCAACTCGAAGAGTCTCAGAAAACACTAATCGAATGTTGATTCTCACATCATCAATCTAGATGAAGAGTTTTCCGATAATGACCTCATAGAAAAGTTAATCCCAAGATTGCTAGGAGGGTAATGAATAGAAAGGAAGCAAAATGCTATTCCAAGCCCTGCTCGTAAGAAGGTTACTAAAGCTTCATAAGTCTCCTAAGGTCGTGGAACAAGACCGCTGAAGAACTGTAAAGAGAAGGCTAAAACTTCCAAAGGGAAGAGTAAGATGAAGAGAACAGGTGGTACCTCTAAGACAAAGAGCATCTCAATTGTGAGGAAAAGGAAAGCACCTGAGTCCTCGATCGTGATGATTTCGATCTTGATGTTGTAGAATGCCTCGACATTCACTTAAAAAGGAGGTTGGTTCTTGGGAAAGTGCCCATTTTCCCTGAAGTGGCAATTGACAACATTTCCTTCCAGCATCCTGAGAGTGCTAGCAGGTGGAAGTATGTGTGTCTGAAAAGAATTGCTCTAGAAAGGAATTGAATAAGTGCCCTTGATTGCAAGGATGTTATGGAACCGATCAAGGAAGTCAATGATGAAAACCGTGGTCAAGTTTTCTAATTGTTATGATGGGTTAGTGAAAGAGTTCATTGTGAACCCGACAAGTGGTCAGGCCGATGGAAGATCAAGACTTCAACACTGTATGTGAGAGGAATAAAAGTAAAGTTTTCCCCAAGTATAATCAACAATTATTTGGGAAGATCAGATGATGCTCAACCTGAGCTTGAAGAAACTGATAATCAAGTGTGCCAAACAATTACTGCCAAGTAAAACATTGGCCGTGAAAGGAAAACTTACTGCTAGCAAATTAAGTGTCAAATTTGCTATTCTGCACAAGATAGGTGCAGCCAACTGGGTTCCCACAAATCACAAGTCCACCATCTCCATTGGTCTAGGCAGATTTATCTATGCAGTTGGCACTAAAACAAAGTTTGACTATGGCACTTATATCTTCGAGCAAACCCTTAAACACGCTGAGAGTTATGCAATTAAGGGACCAATAGCATTTCCATCCCTCTTGTGTGGTATTATAACTGATCAATACCCTGACATTCTGGTTAATAGAGACTCAGTCTGCAAGAGAGCTCCTGCCCTTGGCTTCCACTACAAGCTATTTCAAGGGAAGCATGTTCCTGACATTGTCATAACATCAGCTAAGACATCAAATGTCAAAGCCAATTCTCAGAAGGCAGATGTCATAGTTGTACTAAAGGAGACCTGAGGAACTTGCAAGGAAGGCACTTGAAGCTCGATCTCCACTCTTGAAAAGGAAATAGACACAGAGGTTGGAGAAGAAAGGCTTGATGGTGACACCTCTGCTGCTCATATGGAGGAAGATGATGTTGCTGACCAAAAAGTAGCTGACAAAGAAGGCTCTGAAGATGTGTCCTTTCACAGTGCTTCTTCTGGAGAAGAAAGCACTTGAAGCTGCTGCCCCTGTTTCTGCTATTTTGTCAATATTCTGTCACTTGTTCTCTGTTCTGTTTTGATTCTTGTTTTTTCCCATTGAGTTTCATTTTGGATGATTGTAATCATTGTATTGACAGATGTGTACTCCTAAAAACAATGCTGGTACTTAATTATATGCTGGTATATTTGTTTCGCATCGCTTGTTTAAAAGTTTGGGGAACTTGTATTGTTTCCTTTGGCCCTTTATGGCTAAAAAGGGGGAGAAGAACTACTGTGTGAGAGTCGTATAGGACTTTGGGAAATTGTATGCCTGTTTAAAATTTTGTATATGGGGAAATTGTGGGAATTGTGGGATTTTTGTATGGGTAGAATTTATCTTCTCTAAGTTCTAGTTACTTGAAGCTTAGGAAAGCTTAGGAAAGCTTAGAACTAGTTTATTGTCTTCTGCTGCATAGGTTCTCTGATGTGTTAGGTAGTTTTAGCCAAAAATGTGCCAAAGGGGGAGTTTGTTAGTGTTTTTAAGTTGGCATTATGTTTGGTAAAACTAGGCTTTAGCAATGTCATGATGGATGTCATGACATTCGAGATCAAGATAAATCCTACCGCTAAGGATGATTAAAGACAACTCGTAATCGAAGCTAAAGTCAGGTGGAAATTTCAGAAAATAGATCGATGTCATAATGTATGTTATGACATTCAGCAGACATTCTGCTCGTAACTGCTTGTTCCCGAGATTTTCGTGAAGTTTGTCGAGTCGCTAAATATTGTTTTTCGTTATTAGAAAGCACACGTGGTTGTTAGGTTAAACTTAATTAAACCTAAATTGGTTGTTGAAAAGACCATGTTTTTAGGATTAAATTATGAACCCTAGCTATCTTTATGGAAGCCCAAAACCAAGTTTCTGGACCGCTTCTATAAAAGGAAAAGAACCTTACAACCGTATACGCCTTTGAATGTATTGAAGAGATAGCAACTTGTGTTTGTGTAATCGTTAGGATTTGTAACAGCTTGGTATTGTGTAATTTAGTTTCTTCAGAGCCAAGCAACTATCAATTGATAAGTGCATTGACTAGGATTTGTCAGAAGGGTAGTTTATCACCAAAGCTTTAAAGCACGAGTGTTTGTCTCTTGATTGAAGCTTTGAAGCAAGATCAAGATATTTTATTGAAGTGTGTCTTCACAATTCAATTAGTCAATAGGTTGATATCACCGCTGTGATTGAGGGGAGGAGTAGGAACTCATATCTAAGTAGGACTTAGGTAAAAGGATCATTGGGTAGTGATTAAGTGAGAAGGTCACAGTGTGTTGGCCGTAGGGTCTTCGAATTGATATCGCTAATAGTGAACTTTCTCCTCGGCTTGGTAGCCCCGATGTAGGTTTGTTGAACCGAACCGGTGAACAACTTATTGTGTTCTTTATCGCTTTTCAGATATGTGAATCTGTTAACATAGTGTCGACATCGTGTCATAACATTCTCTGTGACATCACGTATTTGCTGCCAGAAATTTCATGAGCATTCTTCAGAAACTTTACCAAGGCTTTAGCATGAGCCTCGGAGCACAACAACAGAGCTAACATGGAAATCTTGGATGGGTTTGTCCCAACTGCTCCACTACATTGTAGTCGCTCTTCTTAATGATCTTCATAATTTCCTCCATTTCTTGCTTGAAAGTATTTTTAGCAACTTCCTTTGGTACTTTTGTCTGAGCAGGTAGAGTCACTTTCTCTTTCTCGCGAGCCTTGGGAGTTGGTTCAAGAGCAGGAATACAGACTAGTGCAGTAGTTTCCTTTGGAGGAGAGATATCTGGAGAAAACACTTCTCCAGTTCTGGTTACTTTGCTTGATCCGGTGATACTATCGACATCAGGATTAACAACTTCAACAGAATTGTCTTTGATGGTTAGCGGTTCTTGCTTGACACCATATTAATAAACTTCGGTTCCATAATTCTAAGGTATAGCTTTATTAGAGCAATATGGAACTGGTCTGGGTGATGTAATAATGAGAGGTGCCACATCAGCATATTCTTCGAATTAGTCGTCATCTCCCCATCTAGTTGCCTTGATTTCTTCAATTGCAATTTTGTAGCTTTCAAGGGCAGTATACTTCACCATAAAATCAAATTTCCCACTTGGTTGCCCCAAGGTATCCCAGACTTCTAATACGGCTTCACTTACGTCTTCGATCTTCAGGCTTTTGGAAACATCTTCGCACAAACTCTCTATGGACGAAGTTTTTCAGGAATAACACTTCTCGATTTTCTATCAGGCGCTTAACACCTCTCTTCAACCAGACACATCCATTGGGCTCGGATACGCAGTAACGATAGTTGTCAAAACATCCTGGAAACAAATCAGCTTGTAGTAGATTCTTTTTAACATTCATCAAAGGAGTGGTTAACTCATTCACAACAAAGATATATGAGTTGTTATCAATGGCTTTGGCACTTTTCCATGATCGGGCATTGATGCGTTGATCATATTCGGGGTTTCGATATGAGGGTTGATTTCAATTTCCTGAGCTTCAATCATGTCTTGGATCTTGTTCTTCAGGGCCCAACAATTGTTGGTGTCATGCCCAGGGCTATTGGAGTGGTATGCACACCTTGCATTGGGATTGTACTTCGGAGAGGATGTGTTGACATGCTGAGGAGGCTCTCTCAAAGTAATCAGCTATGCTTTCAACATGTGTTGTAACGCTTGATACAATGGCATATTAATCTTCGTAAATTGTCTTCTTGGCGCATTTTGTGTATGTATGTTGTCTTGTTGAGGATGCACTGGTGTGGGATTAGAGATCAGGACTGCCCCCACAGATTGATGGCGATCACCTTTGTCACGGTTCTTCTGACCATACACAACATTGGTTTCTTTCTTCCCACCAAAAGATCTCTTCGTAGCATTTGAAGATGTCTCGACTTGAATCTTTCCACTCTTGATTCCAGTTTCAATATGTTCTCCTGTCAATATCAGCTCAGTGAATCCGGATGAGGAATTTCTAATCAGATGATTGAAGAATTTACCTGTCAATGTTCCCACAAACATGTCAACCAATTCCCTATTAGACAATGGTGGTTGGACTCTGCCTGCTAGATCTCTCCATTTATGGGCATACTCTTTGAATTTCTCATTGCGGCCCATAGACATACTCTGAAGTTGAATGCGGGTTGGTGCCAATTCAGCATTGTACTGGTACTATTTGTAGAAAGCATTTGCCAAATCATTCCAGTTATAAATATGAGTATTCTCTAACTGATAATACCACTCTAATTATGCTCCGGATAGACTCTCTTGAAAGAAATGCATCCACAATTTTCTTTCAGTAGTGTGGGGTTGAATCTTCTGAACATAGGACTTCAGATGAAGCTTCGAACAAGAAATGCCATCATACTTAGCAAAAGTGGTAACTTTGAACTTGCGGGGAATGACCTCCCCAGGAACCAGGCTTAAATCATCAAAATTCAATCCTGACATTTTCAGATTTTCGACAACATTCAGACGGTCTTCGAGTTGCTTATACGTCTCGTTGTCAGGAGGATTCTGCTCGCTCATATAGTCTTCTCCTTCTTCCTCTTGAGACTCATGATGGCTTCCTCCATCGGCCTTGACACTTTCTTCAGTTTTGCCGCTCTTGTCTGAGAATTTAAGCATTCTGACTACCTTGACTGGACCTCTGTACCTTTTCCCCATGTTGAGAATACCAACGATCTTCTTCTTTTTCTTCTTGATGATGACCACTTTCAGATCTTTATGTCCTTGGGCCAAGTTGGTGAACATCTCTTGGAATTGAGTATTCTGAGCCTAGAGATCTTTGACAGTTTGTTTGAGAGCCATTTCTGTTGAAATAAACAGCGAGAAAATAAGAAAATTGGTCATCAGAGTACCTGTTATGAAATGATATGCTATGATGTGCAATGTTATGCAATGCAATGTTTTCAAGGACCTTAGGAATTTAAATTTGGTAAACAATCAAGAACAAACTTTGTATTAGTCTGATTAGTAATACAAAAAAAAGTTTAAGTACAAAAATAAAATTTCTAATGCTTAGGCCTCCCATGGACGTTTCCTCTTTGTGTTGACATAGGTGTTAATGCTCTGTTCCTCGTGAAGTACCTTCGCCAGCTCTAATACTCTTTTCTCGCTTGCATAACAATGAGCTTCGAATGTATCCCTTTCTTCTTTAAGCTGAATCCAGGATCTCTTTAATTCTTAAAAATCAATAGGCATGTCTGGATGGAGAATGGTATAAGATTAATCGCCTTTGGCAACAGGTTCCATAATTACTGGTAGCATAGTAGCATATGGCATCATGAGATTTTGAGCGCGAGCCCACACCCATTTGAGGTAAGGTTCCCAAGGAGTGGAGTTTTTATGCCCCAAAGTCTTAGTATCAGTATTCTTCACCATGTCCCAAGCGTGCACAAATCTTCGATGGTAACCATGGAGATCGTTGTCATAGTCAAACATAATACCTTGGATAAGCATATCATGAGGATCATCTCTTCGAGCATAACCAAATTGTCGTAGCTCTAGAGAAGGGTTGTAAGAGATACCTCATCTTATACCAATGAGTGGTACATTAGGGAATTTCCCACAATGCTCAATGAAAGTGAAGTCCTTTTGAGAGTAGAGACACCAACGAATATCTGAATGAGAGAGTGACATCAACCTTTGAGACCATTTTAAACCTTGTTCATTCTTCACCACTGGTCGAGGAAGGTGCGAAATAAATCACCTAGATAATAACGGTATGAAACACATGAGAGTTCCTTGTCTTTTCATAGTATGAGTGTAAAGAGAATGCAAGATATCTCCGAGTAAGGTAGTCACATAATTATGAGTGAGGAATATCTTGATGGAATTCACGTCTATGAACTGATCTGGATTAGGAAATAACACCAAACCATAGATTAGCAAGGCCAAAATGTCTTCGAAAGCGTGGAAACTCATAGCCTTTAAGAATTCTCGAGCCTTCTTTATCAGAAACTTAGCAAGAAAACCCTTAACTCCACTTCTTGTTTCCCAATTAGCTTCAATATCTGACTACTTGAGATGTAAAGCTGCTGCAATGTCTTCAAATTTCAGAACTTTTTCTGAACCGGTGAAAGGTATCTGATCAAGAATGGGTATCCCAAGTAGCTTAGAGAATTCTTCCATTGTAGGTACCAACTAATAATCTGGGAATGTAAAATAGTGATGTTTCGGATCAAAGAACTGGAATACGACGCACATCATATCTTCTTCAAAACCGGAGGTAACCAAGTCGAGTAGATAATCATGCCTTTTGATGAACTAAGCATGATCAGGAACTTGTGAGACTAACTCCTTGAGTAGAGAAGGTATACCCACAAAGTTGATTCAGATAGTCTTCCTGGAGGTGTTGCACCCCAAAATTTGCCCTCCTATATCGATCTTATCTGGTTTAGGCTTTGCATTTATCATGACACTCACATGCATTCATATCACTGGTTCTGTGGTTACGGATTGGAGTTGATTCCCAAAGAGTTCTCTGTTGAGCAGAAAAGTTGTGGTGCTTCCAACCAATCCAGGATATTGGGAAAAACGATGAGGTTTAATATTAAATCTTATCCGTTCATATCTATCGGTTTTCGGGGGCTTGGTGTTCGGATTGTTGAATTAAATGGTCTATTCTTGATGGAACTATGGAAGCTTTGTTATATTAAATATCATTACCTCCTGATTCAAGAGATCAATTCATCACGAGTTTGGGTTTTACTGTTGTTTCAAGCTCATTGTTCAAGATGTAAAAGTGTGGATTATGGTTATCCGATTACTGATCAATAATTCAAGTTCTAGTGCGTTTGGTTTGCTCGTCAGTTTTGTTCACTCTTGACAACAGTGAACGTATGTGGAGATATTCGTTCAGAGGGTTTGTTTGCAAGATTTGAGGGTGTCCAAGTTGTCACGTGTGTAGATCTTTTCTAGTTGCGTTCGTCGCTCACAAGGTTCAAGGCATTCAATGAAGATTAGAAGTTTCCTTTTGAAATTTGTTTGGTTTCAAATCTTTTTCTACCACCGAATATGGGTCGATTTGGAAATGCGTTGATGATACCATTATATCCAAGTGGAATCTATCACCCATTTCTTAAAGAAATCACGGAATCGCCAAGTTGACTAAGTTTTGAATCAAGAACTTTATTTGAATTTTAGAGTTTCAATTTTTGATTCAAGTGGCAAAAGGCTCGGATTTTCTACATGAACGGATCAACATGAAAACTTTATGGCCGGGGAATTTCAAAAGAATTCAAGCGTTGCTCTTTTCTAAGTCATCAAGACTACGGATTGGAATTTTAAGATTGAAGTAGAATCGGATACATTTGTTAATCAATATCTCAACTTGTTTTATTTTAACCAATTTAATTTTGGCTCATGATAAACTTTTGGGATATTTGATGCATAATGAATTTCCAACTTTTATGCACAATCAAGAATTCAATTAGGTGCATTTTCCTCAAGGCTTGTGTTCATAAATTCCAAGAGGTCCAAGATTACTCTAAAGTTTTTTTATCGTACAAGGATACGAGTCAAGATACATGTTACAATTTGTCAAATCCTAAAATGCAAGTTTCAATCAAAAAAAAAGCCAAACCAATTCATTCAACATTCAAATTCTCTTCCTTTATCATTCAATTTCCAAAGTCTTACTCAAATTCAAAATGACATTCGAAGAATGCCCGTTTATAAAGAAGAAACAAATTTCCGAATTCGATATTCATTTAATCTCGGTTTGTACAAGTGCCACAAGATTTTGTCATATTTACAATTATAACTCAAACATTTTGTGATGTTACAAAGCTCCAAACTTCTATCCTAATCCTACTTACAAGTTCAAGCATACAAGTAAAGACTACATATGCTATTCTTAATCCTATTTTCTAGCGGACATCTTTGTTGCTTGCCTCCCCATGCTTTGATCTATCTTCAAGACCATACTTTCTTGACCAACCTTCCTTCACCACTTTTCCAAGATTGGTGCCGTGGCTCGTGTTCATGAAACAAAAACAAAAGGACATGGTTAGTGTAATGGACAGCATTAATAAGAATTAAGATTTCAAAAACAATTTTTGTCTCATCATTAGGGGGAAGTAATTGGGATCAGGTTATGTTAGAAGTGTTTATCATTCATGTTCAAAACCCACCCTTTTGCAAATCACAACTCATGTTGGTTCACAAAAGGGGGGTGTGGCTCAGAAACCATCATTGCCACTGCTGCAAGTACAGTGCTGTCCCATAAATCAGAAAATACAGTGCTGTCCATAATCAGAAAACAACAGCAGCCCAACACAGTTTCAAATCGGTTTCAGCCCATCATGTCAATTGCTAAAGTCCAGTACACAGAAAACATCAAGGCTGGCACATTTGTTTTCTAAACCAACAGATCAAATAACATAATACCAAAGCCCAATGTTTCGGTTTTTTGTCCAAACAGCCCTGTTCCCAAACTCTAGCATTAGAACAAACCCTAACTCAGACAGTATAAAAGCAGTAAAAAGCACAGTAATCAAGGGGGGATAACTGTTCATTTTTGAAAAACCCTAGCCGCATATTCAAACACAAACCCAGAATACCAAGAACACCATAAACCCAGAACAGTCAAAACAATACACATATAATCATCATTTCCCATTAAAACCCCCTTCAGAAAAACCGAAAATAGCCAGAAAGAAGAAGTTTGAAAGGTATTACCGGTTTCAGCAGAAGAAGGAGGAGGTTGCGGACCCTTTGTGTCGCCATCCTTCTCCTTCACTCCTTTTTTTTTCCGCTCATTTTCGCATAGCATCATGTCACCGTCACTGAATAGAGACTAGGATTCCATTTTTCCCCTCTCAGTTCTCCGATAACCTGTAATCATCAAACAAACGTTTCAAAAATCATAACATGCACAGAGTGAATCGAACGAGAGAGATGAGAGATCAGCAAGAACAGCGACGGCGAGCGGAGCGAAACGGTGAGATCGCGAGCGGAGTAAAACGTCGGTGAGAGGTCGTGAACGGCGGCGAGAGGTCCGGTGAGGACCATCCGTGAGATCGGAGTGACGAGATCGAGAGAGAAACGATAGCGACGAGGAATCGCGAGAGAGCGGCGCCAGGATTCGTGGGTGAGCGGCGATGGCTACGTGAGGGTCGCGGCCGAGAGGGACGGTGAGAACAGTGAGGCCATGAGAGGTTTGCATGTGAGGAGGTGAAATCGTGACAGAGAGAGTGAGGGTGAGCTTTTGTTCGTGTCAAAATCTGTTTGTTTTGTTTCATGGTTAATTGTGTTTTTATAAAATAGATTTAGGTTAATGTTAGGATTAATTAAATTAGTATAGTCTTTTATTCATACTGTTTATAATAACAAAAAGGGTTTAGACTAGCTTTAAGTTCAACATAACTAGGATTAGTGTTTTCTTTATTATTTATTTTCTTCTTAAAAAAAAGTAATAATATAATTTCAGTATTAATATTAATATAATTAAATTTCTTTTAGATAATTTATAGATAAACAAAAACATTAGCTTAATTTATTTTTATATATATTTTTGTTTAAATACTTTATTTGGTTAGTAAATAGATTAGTATAATAGGATATTTAGTTTTAAGATGGGTTGTCTAGTTCAGGTGGTGACAAGTGTCACCACACATGTGGTCTTTTTTTCGAAATCTGGTGTATGTATGTCCATGGTATCAAGTTTGCACCCTCCATTTAAGCCACCAGATTCGCCAAAGTCCGATCCAACGATCCGTAATGGTGGACTACAAGATGCTCCATGAGCTTCTACACAAGATCCAAAGAAGATTGTTTGGGCTTGGGCTCAGACATACTCACACCCTCCTTTAAAGCTCCAATCGTGCCCATTTCTCAACTTTTCTTTAAAATTAATATTATGCAAGTTTTTTTTATTATATAATGATGTATTAAATAATATTTTGGCATATGGTAGTTTTTATTTGTTGAATTACCAATTAAATTGTTAATTGATTTTTCATCAAGTAAAAGAATATCTATACTAATAATTATTTAAATTCGATTTTGTATTGTGTGTTAATTTATTTTCTTTATTTTTCGCTATTACATCGTCCGCTTGCATGTTTATTTCACGATTGCACACTCCGCCTCACATTAATATAAAACAACAACGCCCGCCTCTCTCTTATTTTTGGTTACCCACACCAATTTCTAAGGGTCTCATGGTTGGGGATGGGCATGGCCATCCTCACGAGGTTAATTAAGGCCCTCGTTGCCTTGATTAATCATAACCCAAAGATAATTGGTCCATATAACCAATCACTATGCACTGTGGTCTCATGATTAATCAAGTCCATATACTTGATTAACCATAACCCAAATATCTTTTCTACGTCCAACGCCGCAATTTTCAAAATAGTGTTATGGTACTTAATTAAATTGTTAGAGGTTCGCCTAACGATTCAATTAAAATGTAAAGTATTTGGGCCATTAGAGGAAAACCCAATGACTAATACTTTATTCCATACACTTGAACATTTAAAACACTTTCAAATTAAATTAATTAATTGAATTTGTTTTCAAAAATCAATTTTTCTACAAAACAAAAAACATAGTGATATGGAATTTAATTAAATTGTTAGAGGTTCGCCTGACGATTTAATTAAAATGTAAAGTATTTGGGCCATTAGAGGGTAACCCAATGACTTAAATACTTTATCCCATAACACTTAATAAAAGTGAACTTTGTTTCACCTCACTCTTTTCATAATAAAGATTTTGATGAGAGAAGATCGTTGACCTCAATCACCAATCTCGAGTATCGAATCGTTAGAGGACCTCCCAACGCTTTGGTACTTGTCATCTACCATTAAAATCAATTCAACCCATTCAAATCCTTTTTCGCTCATATGCGATTATCAAAATCAAAACATTTTCTTCTAAAATCAATACAAACAATCCAAGACATTTTCAACAAGAACTACGGAGTTTTGACTTTCCCATTGCACGAGGGAATACGAGGCACGCGTTTCAAACCGTGTCAAACTCAAAATAATAATAAACAAATCCTGCTTTTCTTCTTTCTTAAATTCATAATCTAGAAATTAGCGATCACACACACACAAACACATTTTGAACTAAATGGGTCCCATCGAGTACGATGGACGTAAGAGGTGCTAATACCTTCCTCATGAACCGACCTTAATCCATCCTTTTGGTCTTGTAGACCGCCTTATCCAAATTTTGTGGGTTTTATCTATATTTCCGCTCTTTTAGAACAAATAAAATTAGGTGGCGATTTCATTGTTTTTGAAAATTCATTTTAAATGATTTTTGAAAATCGAGTTGCTTCAGTTGACGACTCCACTGGGGACAAAATTTTAAAATCTTTTTTTGACTAAGCGAGTCAACCCTAGTTTAGTTCTTCGCATGTTTGTGTATTTGTTTATCGCTTTCTTCTTTAAGCTTATCTATTGTTTATTTGCTTATTTTCCTCTATGCTTTATATATTAATCTGTTGATATATTATTGTGATGGGAATTCATGGGCATTGTTACATAGATAAGCCCACTACCTGTGCTTCTAGGTCACCTTTAGGAATAGAGGGTCATGTAGCCAGGTCCACTTGACTCCATTGTCTTGTTGGCCCGCCGAAGACCCGCTTAGAGTTGGTTGTTTTAAGGAGGTTGTTGGTCTGCCTAGCAGACATCAATCTTGGACAAATGACCTATAACTCTAAGTTTGTTCATGTTGTCCTAACCGAGACCAAACGCTCAAATGTTGGATTTAGAGCATCCTGTTAAGAGCCGCTTGGGGTATACTTTACAAATACTATCGCCACGTAGGCCTCGCGATGATAGTGTTTAAAAGGGATCCGAGACCCCAAGAAACATTTAGCAAAAACATAAGATTAGCCTTACCCGGAATCGGTAGACGTCAAACCATGACCGCCGATCCTATGAACCAGCTTCTATTTAATTTGCAACATGCATTGCATACATTTGCACAAAACCATTTAGCATATAACTTTTATTTTCGTGGAACCTTATAGATTTTGTTGGTGCAAGAAGTAAAGGAAGAATGAATCCAACCGTGAAGATCGCTCCATGTCTCAAATTCAAAGAATCAAGTTGGGAAGTCGATAACTCAAAGTGAAAGAATTCCTCCGCAAGAGAGCTTATTTTGGGAAAAGATTTGGGAACATCCTAGATCTTTTGACTACCAATGTGGACATGGAAGCTTTGATTGCTCGCAAAGTACTATGATCCTCCTCTCCGATGCTTCACATTCCAAGACTTTCTTGTTCCTACAATTGAAGAGTTCGAGAGAATCCTTAATTGGCCTTGAAGGACGACACCCCTTTTCTCAACATAGGGAAGACCTCGATAAGGCTAAGGTAGTCGCTTTGTTTCTTCCTGTAAGAGAGGTGGCACCTGGATTACGTATAAAGGAATTCTTAGGCAAAACTTGGAAGATAAGTTGTTGTTTGAGTGTTCAAGACGATTCGACTTTCACTCCATTCTTGCTTTGCTCATTTTGGGGTGGTTTTGTTCCCAACTAATGAAATTGGTTACTTGAGCCCGTCTGCTATTGGCATATTCATGTCGAAGAACCCGTGCTCGACTGCTATCGATGTTCTTTACCATCTCCATGAGAGAAATCTGAAGAAGCGAGGGGTGGTTCTGTGTTGTTCTCCACTGCTGTACTTATGGTTAACATCTCATATCCCTCAGAGTGGACCGTGGGAGAAGATCCTGAGGAACTTATCTTGGTCTCAAAAATTGGCTTCACTAACAGCCGATGGTGTGACGTGGCATTCTCCGTGTGGGGATTCGCTGATGTTATCACCACTGTGGTGGATATTCTAATGTTCCTTTGATTGGGTCTATGGGTTGCATCAATTATAACCCAAGACTTGCAACAAGACAATTGGGGTATCCAATGGAGAATGAACCAAGGCCTGAGCACTTGGAAAGTTTCATTGTACACGAGCTTGGTAAAAAGGACCGCAACGAAGTGTTGAAGATCCAAGAGCTTGGGGTCAAATCCATAGGAAAGTCGAGAGTTAATCAAGAGGCGGAATTGATGGAAGGTCTTATCGCCATGGGTGATAGAGAGAGTCCAAGAAATCAAGTCGCTTTACTTTGTGGAGGTACCTTTGATCATCCCGAACCAGAATCACCATGTGCCAATAGAGGAGAATATGAGGCTTCGTGAAATTATCGAAAGATGGAGGAGGAAAGATTGAGCTACAAAGCTCTAATTTCTGATTTTTCTCAGAGCGAAAACTTAGAAGCCAACCTCAAGGAGGTAAGAGAAGAATTAGAGGGAGAAGAATACGTAATGAAAAGGATGAAGAGCTCCCGATGAGATGTTTCAAAACTTGAGGAGGCCGCAAGGGGGCAAGGGACCTCCGTCGACAATCAAGACCGCCAAGATCAAAGGGCCAGCTTATCTAGATGAAGAAAAGGCCTGAAGAAAAGAGAGCATTGAAAGCACGTCTCGAAGCAAAGATTTCAAAATTAGAAGCTTCTCTGGCACGAACCAATAAAATGCTAGAGAATGAGATAACCGCAAAAGAAGAAGTTTGCATCGCCCGAGAATTGGAAGCAATCGAATTAGCTGAAAAAGTTCGAGAGCTGAACATTACGAGGGAAGAAAGAAATAGCAAAAGGGATGCTTACGAGGGCCTTAGAGAGCAGTGCCAAGGTTGGATTGATGAGATCCAAAAGCTGAATCGTCTGTTAGATGAAAAGGATGAACTAGTGTCCTTTCTAGAAGAAATGTAATGGGCTTTTCTATGGAAGTACAAAGAAATGGTTGACATGTGTAACCGCTTGATTGTTGACATACCTTGAGACTCAGTCGGCCCTAGAAGACCTCAAGACAACCCGATACCTCCCGCTGTGAGTGATTTCCTTTCCTCTCACAAGAGGCGGTGAATGTTCAAGGCGAAACTAGAGATTTGAAGCCTCGTCGTGACAGATTTCTAGTTTTTAACCGCTTATCTTATTTGAATATTTGAATCTTATTAATGTAATGATTTAAATTCCAAGATGAATCTTATTGCTCTATTTGAGCTTGAATGTTTGTAGTCACAACTAACAATTTGAGTTTCTATGAGATTTCGTTGAATTGCGCTTAACCGCTTTTTTCCCAATGTTTATTGTTAACTAACGAGTCTTCAAAGAGTCCCCGAAAATAAAATGTACAAAACATATCATGGGCATGCATGCATACTCCCATAGCATATCATACATAACAGATATTGAGATCACCATCTTACTTCTGGTTTTCTTCTCCATGCATTTAGAGACTACTGTGTTTCATCGCTCATCGTTACCCGACAAGAAGTAACTTGAAGAAACCGATGGAGAAGATGGAAGTCGACATGGCCGCCTAGGGACAAGAATGGATACTGATGGGCAATTGATGGAGATAATTCGTAACATGGCTCGCAACAAGAGGAGTTGAGAGCTCGTTGTGAGGCTCCCGTAGTCGCCATCAAGAAGTCGCCAAGGGAATGATGTGTCCGAAATTAGCTTGAAGTCAACGCCGGTTATCGATCTTGCCGGCGAGAACCAGTCTCAAACGGATCATGCTGCGGTGGTTCCTCCGCCTACTCCCCCACGCCGCCATGACCGTAACTCGTGTTGGTGCCTCAACCAGTGTAAGGACTATTCGATTCGATTCCTCAAAGATGATGAAGATAACTTTGAAGATTGGTTTTCCAATGTTGAGGAGCCAACCGAAGCTGATAGGAAGTTGAAGATGCTCGAGGAGCGCATGCAAGCCTTTGAGAATCAAGATGTTTTGGGTTTCGACATGACCAACTTGGGTTTGGTTCAAGGAGTGAGGATTCCTCCAAAATTTAAAATCCCAGAACTTTCGAAGTACAAGGGCAACTCTTGTCCTAAAACCCACTTGAGGTATTACTATAGGAGGATGTCGCATACCTAAGGATGAGAAGCTCTTGATGCATTTTTCCAAGATAGTTTGACCGATGGGCCATTGGATTGGTATATGGGCCTTGATAGCTCCCAGGTGCGAACTTGGAGAGAGTTGATTGTAGCTTTTGTTCAACACTATGGCTTTAACACTGATATGGCGCCTACTAGGACCCAGTTGCACAACCTAGCTCAGAAGAAAACTGAATCTTTCAAGGAGTACGCGCAAAGGTGGCGCGAGGTAGCTGCTAAAGTTCAACCTCCTATGGTGGAACGAGAGATGGTGGAAATGTTTACCGCACACTAGATGGGTCGACTATGCCTCTTGCACCGACCAAGATTTCACCGACATGGTGATGTTTGGTGAAAGAGTGAGATGGGACTGCTAGGAAAGATCCAAGATGTTGGTACCGACAAGAATCAAGTTGGTGGCGCCAAGAAGGCTTTTGGTGGCTACCGAAGAAAGAAGGTGAGTCAAGTGCACCGATGAGCGAAGAGGAAAGGAGAAGCGCCAGAATTCAATCGCCAAGTTGTCACTGTAACTATTCCCGCTAGTGTTCCAAAACAAGAGGTTGCTCCGAGACAATACCAGCCTGCACCCATGAAGAAGTTTGACCCTTGCCAATGTCTTATGCGAGGTATTCGCCATTTGCAAAGCTCGAATATGATTGAACTGCGCCATCTAAAGATTGACCGACAACCCGTCAAGTATTCAATGCACTGCCTCTATCATTCTAATGCTCCGGCATTCCATTGAGAACGCTATGCTTTCAAGTACAAGGTTCGTAATTTACTAGACACCGAGGCAATCAACTTTGGACCTCCTCCCACTCCTAATGTCATTCAAAGACCCTTTACCTCCTCATGGTGGAAATGTCGTTAATGCAATTTAAGATGGAGTCTGAACTCGATAATGGATGTTAGCGGTTCGACCACCCATTGTGGTGGATAAAGAATCAATTATTGTTGAAGGGAGATTTCCCTGGTTGTGATGATGATTGTAAACAATGCTTAATTCAAGTTGAAGGTTGTGATAAGTTGAGAGACGAGATTCAGTCATTCGACATCAAGGGACTCTTCATCGTCCGTAAAAACTTGATATGCGAATGTTGAAGATGAGGTTGACGTGGTCACTATCCCCGCCACTTCTAGAAGGATTCCCGTTACAATCCCTGTGCCGACTAAGAAACCTCCTGTGATTATCACTTTGCCGGGTCCAGTACCCTACACTAGCGAAAAGGCCATCCCGTGGAATTATGGGTCTGAGTGCTACCGTGACGGCAAGAAAGTGAATGTGGAGACTTTGAAGGAGGAAAGTCCGATGAAAAGAAGATTGAAGATTTGAGTCGCGCATGACATTGCGGAAGAAAGTCTGATTACCAAGTGGACGAATCTTCTCTCCACCCAATCTAGTTGAGAAAACTCAAGCTTTGGCCAAGGCTAAAGCAAAGGGAAGGAGTCATGATTGGGGTGAGTCAAGACCAAAGATTCCAACCTGCTCGAGCCCCGAGATGACCAAAGATGTTGAAGAACTAATGAGGTATATAAGGAAGAGCGATTACAAGATAATCGACCAGCCACGCCCGCCAAGATTTCTATCCTAGCTTTGTTGAGGGATTCGAGCCTCACCGCAATGCTCTTATGCACGTTAGGAACATCCTTCGCTCCCCAAGAGATCTCGTTAACCAATTTGGAGGCATTGTGAACAACATTTCGGCAAGTAATGGTCTCGGTTTTATCGACTTGATTTACCTCCCGAGGGAAGGAAGCATAACAAAGCGCTACACGCTTCGGAGATAGCGAGAACTACTTTATCCTGTGCTGGTCGACACGGATCATCCTCAACGTTCTTCCAAAGTCTACTCTCTTGAAGTTGGATTATGAAGGTGTTGGCCGAGACCCTGATCCGATAGTTAAGGCGCTTGATGGGTCAAGAGGTCGTTGTTTGGCGAGGTGGACTCGCCTATTAAGATAGGCCCACGTGTTTTGATGCAACTTTTTCGTCATGGATATTAATCCCTCCCATCGTTGTTTGCTTGGACGCCTCGATTCATGGGTGGTGTGACATCCACCTTGCACCAAAAGAAGTTTTAATTAATGGGAAGGTGGTCACCATTTATGGTGAAGAAGATTATGTCGCCGACATTTGAGCAACTTCGATATGTTGAAGTTGAAGGAGAGATCCACGAAACTCCATGCCGAGCTTTTGAGGCGACCGATAAGATCCCTTTGCAAAAGGTGAAGTCTCCATGGCATCCTACAAGGTGCTCAGCTATTGTCAAGTCAGACATCCCGAAGGGTGGGAAGAGTGCTAGAACTTCCTACCCGCACGGATAAGAGGGGTTTGGGTTTTGCTCCTGAATGAAGATCTCCGCTCCACCCCAAGAGGCAAAGGGTGTCTCCTCCGCCAAGTTTGTCAAAGGTGAAATCCAGATTGAAGATGTTGATGCCATTGATGGTGAAGCGACGGTGACTATGATGTGGACAAGTGGATCTACCCAACCGCTCCGTGACGTGAGCTTTCAAATTGGCTCGCTGAAGATGTTGCCGTGGTTACCCGCTTTGAAGAGTAATTTTCTGCTTTTATGTCATTCCATAATTCCTACGTTATGCCCAAGACGTAGTGATCATGCCGTAGGGCCACCATGTTTTTAACTTTCAAGTTTATCATTAATGAAGGACGCCTTTTTTGCATTCAAATTTTTCTCTTGTTTTTTTCTCTTCACTCATTTCTTTTAAAGGTGACAATATCAAATTTTACTTTTATACAAACCTTTTGTCTTTTCTTTTATTAAAAAAAACTTAATTAAAAAATAATAATAAAAATAAAATTACCAACAACGCAGATGCGGTCCTTCGACGGACCGGATTTTGTCGACGATGATTCCACTGTGGCTCATTATGATTTCGACGAACCGATTTATCAAGTCAAGAGGAAGTCAAGAGGACTGGAATTACCCGAGGAATTAGCCGTGATGTTGAGGCAAGAAGAAAAGGTCATCCAGCCGCACCAAGAGGATCTAGAAGTGGTCAATCTAGGAACCGAGGATGCTCGAAAGGAGGTCAAGATTGGGGCAGCATTGGAAGGTGGAGTTAAGCAAAAGCTTGTCGAAATGCTACATGAGTACGTGGACATCTTTGCTTGGTCTTATGAAGATATGCCCGGGTTAGATACTGACATCGTCATGCATGAATTGCCCCTCAAAGAAGGCTGCCCGCCGGTAAAGCAGAAGCTTCGCAGAACACATCCAGAAATGTCAAGAAAGATCAAAGAAGAAGTTCAGAAACAAATGGAAGCAGGTTTCCTAAAAGTTGTGTCTTATCCCCCATGGGTTGCAAACATTGTACCGGTGCCAAAGAAAGACGGCAAGGTAAGGATGTGTGTTGATTATAGGGATTTGAATAGAGCTAGCCCTAAGGATGACTTCCCTCTCCCGCACATCGACATCTTGGTCGATAATATCGCCAAGCTAAAGTATTCTCCTTCATGGATGGTTTCTCCGCTACAACCGATTAAGATGGCGCCCAATGATATGGAGAAAACTACTTCATTACACCGTGGGAACTTTCGCTACAAAGTGATGCCTTTGGTTTGAAGAACCGGCAACGACGTCGCTATGGTGACTCTCTTCATGATATGATGCATAAGGAGATCAAGTATACGCTGATGATATGATTGCCAAGTCCCGCATGTAAGAAGAACACCGTTCACTTGTTAAAATTGTTCGAAAGGTTGAGAAAGTTCAGCCGAGATTGAACCCAAGTAAGTGCACCTTTGGGGTGAGATGGAAACTCTTAGGCTTTATTGTGAGCGAGGGATCGAGGTTGACCGCAAAGATAAAAGCGATACAAGAGATGCCGAGCCAAGGATGTAAAAGGAAGTGCGAGGTTTGGGAAGACCGAATTACATCGCTAGGTTCATTTCTCATCTCACACCACCGTGAACCCATTTTCAAGTCAAGAAAGAATCCACCAGTGGAACGATGATTGTCGACGGCATTCGACAAGATAAAGAGGTACCGCAAGAACCGCCAATTCTCTCACCCCGGAGGGTAGACGCTGATTATGTACTTGACCGTGTTGGAGAATTCCATGGGTTGTGTGCTCGGTCAACATGATGAGACAAAGTAAAAGAGCACGCCATATACTATCCGAGCAAGAAGTTCACGTAACGCGAATCGAGGTATTCATTATTGAAAAGACTTGTTGCGCCGCATGGGCGCAAAACGACTCGCATAATACATGTTGACTCACACTACTTTCTTGATCTCCAAATGGACCCGATAAAGTATATCTTTGAGAAGCCACTCACAGAAGGATAGCCCGCTGGCAAATGATCCCGATGTAATATGATATCCAATACACTACTCGTAAGGCTATCAAAGGTAGTGTGGTGGCATTATCTCGCCAAGAACCATTAGATGATGACTATCACCAATGAAGTTTGAGTTCCCGATGAGGACATTATGTATATCGAGATTGTAACATTCCACGAAGAGGGACCCGAGCCTGCTCATGGTGGACGATGGCATTCGATGGAGCCTCAAATGCATTAGGAAATGGCGCGCCATTATCACTTCTCCAACCGGTTTTCATATTCCATTCACTGCCAGAATCTGTTTCGATTGCACCAATAATGTGGCCGAGTACGAAGCTTGTATCTTTGGGATTGAAGCGGCCATCGACCTAAGAATCAAAATCTTAGCAGTATATGGAGATTCCGCTTTGGTAATTAGTCAAATCAATGGAGATTGGGAGACTCGCCATCCGAATTTGATTCCATATCGAGATCACGTCCTAAGTCGATCCCTTATTTCGACGAGATCACTTTTGATCACATCCCAAGGAGGAGAACAATTTGGGATGCTTTGGCTACTCGTCATCCATGTTTAAGGTCGATGGGCGAATGATGCCCCGCCTATCACTATAATGAGGTTGGATGAGCCTGCTCGCTATGAAGTAGAAGGTGAAGCGATGAAAACCTTGGTTCTATGACATCAAAAGGTATCTCGAGACGAAAGAATACCCCGATGATGCCTCCATCGTTAATAAGAAGGCCCCGCAAGTACTCGCCAAATTTTTCCTCAACGGTGTGTTGTACAAAAGGAACTATGACTGCTTTTGCTTAGATGCGTGGATAGACACGAAGCAAATAAAATTATAGAAGAAATTCATGAAGGTTCCTTCGGACGATTCTAGTGGACACACCATGGCCAAGAAGATCTTGAGAGAGCTATTATTGGTCCACCATGGAGAACGATCGCACAACCATGCTAAAACATGTTACAAATGTCAAATCTACGCTGATAGGATGCATGTGCCACCTTCTTCATTGAATGTTTTGACTTCTCCATGGCCTTTTGCGATGTGGGGCATTGATATGATTGGAGAAGTTAAGCCCACCGCTTCTAATGGACATCGATTCATCCTTGTTGCCATTGACTACTTTACCAAATGGGTTGAGGCGGCATCTTATGCTCGTGTCACTAGACAAGTGGTCACACGCTTCATCAAGCATAATATCATTTGTCGCTATGGGGTTCCCGAGAAGATCATTACTGATAACGGCTCGAATCTCAACAACAAAATGATGAAAGAGTTGTGCGACGATTTCAAGATAAAACATCATAACTCTTCTCCATACCGTCCAAAAATGAATGGTGCTGTGGAGGCGGCAAACAAGAATATCAAGAAGATTGTGCAAAAGATGGTTGTCACTTACAAGGATTGGCACGAGATGCTGCCATTTGCCTTACACGGCTACCGCACTTCAATACGCACGTCAACAGGGGCAACTCCCTTCTCCTTGGTATACGGTATGGAAGCAGTCCTACCTGTAGAAGTTGAAATTCCTTCCTTAAGGATTTTAACAGATGTGCAACTCGATGAAGCTGAATGGATTCAAAACAGACTTGACCAATTGAATCTCATCGACGAGAAGAGATTGACAGCTATTTGTCATGGACAGCTATACCGTAGCGTATGAAAAGGGCTTTCGACAAGAAAGTGTGTCCTGAATTTCCAAGTCGGTGACCTTGTCGAAAAGAATTTTGCCTCCTAATAGTACCGACGGGGCAAGTGGGCTCCAAATTATGAAGGACCGATGTTGTGAAGAAAGTTTTCTCGAGGAGCTATGTTGTCAACTATGGATGGGAAGATTTTCACCCGATCAATGCAGATGTAGTCAAAAATACTTGATAAAAAGAGACCCGTTAGGTTGACCGCCTAAGCAAAATAAGGGCATCCCGACGAACCAAGAAGTTCGGGCAAAAGTTAGGATAAATATAAAAGATTGTACACCCGCAAGTCGAAAACCCAAAGGGCGGCTTGGGCAAAAAGGGTATCCCTGGATTGAAAACCCGAAGGGCGGTCCGTAAAAATTAGGGATTCAAGGCGAACAACTACAACTGCACGACATTGGGTCTTTTTACAATAACTTGATAATCCGTAGAGATGGAGGGTCACTAATCGAGCATTTTCTCGCTGACGGCTCGATATGAAGGGATGTTGAAGTTGTGAAGAGCATGACGGATTCGGATTCGACAAAATCCATGATTTTTATTGTCACCTTTTCTTTTAACTTTGATGTATAAGCGATTGCCTCTTTTCGTGATTTGCTTTTGATGTAGATGCTCATTTACGGCTAATCAATCAATAAAATTACTTTCGTCCAAACCGTGTTTTTCTATTATTTTGTCTGCTTTATTTTCATGTTTTTTAACTGCTTTGTTTGCAAAACGACGTCCGATATTTTTAATAAACTTAGATATAAACACCTGCCTAACGCGTGGCATAATTTCGGTTACTCGAATTTCTACACCACATTAACGATTGAAACAGCTTGATCTCAGTAGTAATTATTTGTTATGTCTCCTGCTTTACATTTTCAATTATGCGAAGGGCACCATGTGCATGGGCTTCATCAATCGACAAGGTTTCTTTTCTCCAACAAGAGTTATCTATGGCATATGTGTGCCCTCAAATGTTATCACTCCGTCATGAAGATCGCAAAGAGCGGCTTACGCCAGCAAGATCACATTCAAAAGCCCACTTGTGCCAGAAGATGTTGTCGATTCCTCTTATGCAAGAGCTCGTAATCCAGAGCTATCAAAATCATGAACTCTACGCGACAAGATCATCGTCCCGTATGAATGTTGATCTCAAGAGTTACCCCCAATGATGCTAATCATTGAAAGATGTTACTTCTATTCCACAATCCCCCTATCAGGGTCCAGACCATCATCCCTTTGATGAAGACCAGATGTTTGTATTCAATTCATGGAGGGTTGATGTTCCTCAGCTCACAATTGCCTTTAGTCCTGGATGAATCATCAAACATGCATCATTGCATTGCATAGCATCCAAAATGCGTAGCATTTCCATTGATATGGAGCATTACGCTAAAAATAATAATCTCAAACATGCATCTAAGCATAAGCCGATTAATGTGTTTCTCGAGTACCTTTGCCTCCAAGAGAAGTTTATCAATAAAAATCCCCAAGTGGTATTCCCAATGAGTTCCTCAAGATTTTCTTCTTGTTGTTATCTCAGATTTTTGACCAAAGGTCAATCTCCTACATTATTCAAATTCAATTTATTTACTAAGCGCTTGCTTTTGCAAATTCTCATTGTTGGTTATCTTACCCATGTTTGCCTCTCGTTAGAATGCAGTAAGAGTCGGTTCAACCTTTCTTGCTTCTCAATTGTTTGAGTATCCATACTTGGTGTGTGGTAATTCATATAATTGCCACTCTTGAAGAATTACACCCCGCCCCCGAGGGATATTGTATTTTGCATATTCGCAAACTTTCAAAGTCCAACGAGTTCAAGCAATCCTTGCTAGAGTCTCTTTGGTTGGCCTCTTCCCCGTAAATTGCCTTCGATCAACGATTTTACCATTCCATATATCTTCTCCCGTGAGTCCGCTTCGGTCTCCTTCTTATGTGTGTCTAATATCTTTACCGATATATACTTGCCCTGCTCATTTTGATCTGCGATGCAACTTATTGAAGTATGCTCGCTCCAAAGATCTATGAGTTCTTACCTTTCGATCCGCAAGCAACTTATTGAAGTATGCTGCTCCAAAGGTCGATTGGTTTCGTTTTGATCTGCGATGCAACTTATTGAAGTATGCTGCTCCAAAGATCTCCTGTTCTCATTTTCGATCCGCGATGCAACTTATTAAAGTATGCGCTGCTCCAAAGATCTATGAGTTCTTACCTTTCGATCTGCAAGCAACTTATGAAGTATGCTGCTCCAAAGGTCCGATTGGTTTCGTTTCGATCTGCAAGCAACTTATTGAAGTATGCGCTCCAAAGATCTGTTTCATTTTTGATCTGCGATGCAACTTATTGAAGTATGCTGCTCCAAAGATCTATGAGTTCTTACCTTTCGATCGCAAGCAACTTATTGAAGTATGCTCGCTCCAAAGGTCCGTCTCGTTCCCTTTTCGATCTGCAAGCAACTTATTAAAGTATGCTCGCTCCAAAGGTCCGATTGGTTTTGTTTTTGATCTGCGATGCAACTTATTGAAGTATGCTGCTCCAAAGATCTCCTGCTTCATTTTCGATCCGCGATGCAACTTATTAAAGTATGCTGCTCCAAAGATCTATGAGTTCTTACCTTTCGATCTCGCAAGCAACTTATTGAAGTATGCTGCTCCAAAGGTCCGGTTGGTTTCGTTTTGATCTCGCAAGCAACTTATTGAAGTATGCTCGTTTCAAAGATCTATTTTCATTTCTAATCAAGTCGCTTATTCAAGCGCATTCGTTTCTCGATGTACCGAATCGCTCAAAAGAAAATAAAAAAAATAGAAAATTAAAAATTATCAAAAAAATTTTGAAAATCCGAAAAAACATAAACATTTATACTTGTTCTTCGGAGCGCAAATTTTTGGGTTCTTTGAGTATTTAATCTTCTTCTACCTTGAAAGTTCAAAAGGCTAGCGCCAATTTCACTTTCATGTTTAAGACGATTAAATAGGGCAACCTGCACCCCAAAATTTGCCCTCCTATATCGATCTTATCTGGTTTAGGCTTTGCATTTATCATGACACTCACATGCATTCATATCACTGGTTCTGTGGTTACGGATTGGAGTTGATTCCCAAAGAGTTCTCTGTTGAGCAGAAAAGTTGTGGTGCTTCCAACCAATCCAGGATATTGGGAAAAACGATGAGGTTTAATATTAAATCTTATCCGTTCATATCTATCGGTTTTCGGGGGCTTGGTGTTCGATTGTTGAATTAAATGGTCTATTCTTGATGGAACTATGGAAGCTTTGTTATATTAAATATCATTACCTCCTGATTCAAGAGATCAATTCATCACGAGTTTGGGTTTTACTGTTGTTTCAAGCTCATTGTTCAAGATGTAAAAGTGTGGATTATGGTTATCCGATTACTGATCAATAATTCAAGTTCTAGTGCGTTTGGTTTGCTCGTCAGTTTTGTTCACTCTTGACAACAGTGAACGTATGTGGAGATATTCGTTCAGAGGGTTTGTTTGCAAGATTTGAGGGTGTCCAAGTTGTCACGTGTGTAGATCTTTTCTAGTTGCGTTCGTCGCTCACAAGGTTCAAGGCATTCAATGAAGATTAGAAGTTTCCTTTTGAAATTTGTTTGGTTTCAAATCTTTTTCTACCACCGAATATGGGTCGATTTGGAAATGCGTTGATGATACCATTATATCCAAGTGGAATCTATCACCCATTTCTTAAAGAAATCACGGAATCGCCAAGTTGACTAAGTTTTGAATCAAGAACTTTATTTGAATTTTAGAGTTTCAATTTTTGATTCAAGTGGCAAAAGGCTCGGATTTTCTACATGAACGGATCAACATGAAAACTTTATGGCCGGGAATTTCAAAAGAATTCAAGCGTTGCTCTTTTCTAAGTCATCAAGACTACGGATTGGAATTTTAAGATTGAAGTAGAATCGGATACATTTGTTAATCAATATCTCAACTTGTTTTATTTTAACCAATTTAATTTTGGCTCATGATAAACTTTTGGGATATTTGATGCATAATGAATTTCCAACTTTTATGCACAATCAAGAATTCAATTAGGTGCATTTTCCTCAAGGCTTGTGTTCATAAATTCCAAGAGGTCCAAGATTACTCTAAAGTTTTTTTATCGTACAAGGATACGAGTCAAGATACATGTTACAATTTGTCAAATCCTAAAATGCAAGTTTCAATAAAAAAAAAAGCCAAACCAATTCATTCAACATTCAAATTCTCTTCCTTTATCATTCAATTTCCAAAGTCTTACTCAAATTCAAAATGACATTCGAAGAATGCCCGTTTATAAAGAAGAAACAAATTTCCGAATTCGATATTCATTTAATCTCGGTTTGTACAAGTGCCACAAGATTTTGTCATATTTACAATTATAACTCAAACATTTTGTGATGTTACAAAGCTCCAAACTTCTATCCTAATCCTACTTACAAGTTCAAGCATACAAGTAAAGACTACATATGCTATTCTTAATCCTATTTTCTAGTGGACATCTTTGTTGCTTGCCTCCCCATGCTTTGATCTATCTTCAAGACCATACTTTCTTGACCAACCTTCCTTCACCACTTTTCCAAGATTGGTGCCGTGGCTCGTGTTCATGAAACAAAAACAAAAGGACATGGTTAGTGTAATGGACAGCATTAATAAGAATTAAGATTTCAAAAACAATTTTTGTCTCATCATTAGGGGGAAGTAATTGGGATCAGGTTATGTTAGAAGTGTTTATCATTCATGTTCAAAACCCACCCTTTTGCAAATCACAACTCATGTTGGTTCACAAAAGGGGGGTGTGGCTCAGAAACCATCATTGCCACTGCTGCAAGTACAGTGCTGTCCCATAAATCAGAAAATACAGTGCTGTCCATAATCAGAAAACAACAGCAGCCCAACACAGTTTCAAATCGGTTTCAGCCCATCATGTCAATTGCTAAAGTCCAGTACACAGAAAACATCAAGGCTGGCACATTTGTTTTCTAAACCAACAGATCAAATAACATAATACCAAAGCCCAATGTTTCGGTTTTTTGTCCAAACAGCCCTGTTCCCAAACTCTAGCATTAGAACAAACCCTAACTCAGACAGTATAAAAGCAGTAAAAAGCACAGTAATCAAGGGGGGATAACTGTTCATTTTTGAAAAACCCTAGCCGCATATTCAAACACAAACCCAGAATACCAAGAACACCATAAACCCAGAACAGTCAAAACAATACACATATAATCATCATTTCCCATTAAAACCCCCTTCAGAAAAACCGAAAATAGCCAGAAAGAAGAAGTTTGAAAGGTATTACCGGTTTCAGCAGAAGAAGGAGGAGGTTGCGGACCCTTTGTGTCGCCATCCTTCTCCTTCACTCCTTTTTTTTTCCGCTCATTTTCGCATAGCATCATGTCACCGTCACTGAATAGAGACTAGGATTCCATTTTTCCCCTCTCAGTTCTCCGATAACCTGTAATCATCAAACAAACGTTTCAAAAATCATAACATGCACAGAGTGAATCGAACGAGAGAGATGAGAGATCAGCAAGAACAGCGACGGCGAGCGGAGCGAAACGGTGAGATCGCGAGCGGAGTAAAACGTCGGTGAGAGGTCGTGA
This sequence comes from Vicia sativa, assembly GCA_021764765.1. Classification (NCBI taxonomy): domain Eukaryota; kingdom Viridiplantae; phylum Streptophyta; class Magnoliopsida; order Fabales; family Fabaceae; genus Vicia; species Vicia sativa. The sequence goes on along the minus strand of CM038797.1, from coordinate 52,345,320 downwards.
ACGGCGGCGAGAGGTCCGGTGAGGACCATCCGTGAGATCGGAGTGACGAGATCGAGAGAGAAACGATAGCGACGAGGAATCGCGAGAGAGCGGCGCCAGGATTCGTGGGTGAGCGGCGATGGCTACGTGAGGGTCGCGGCCGAGAGAGACGGTGAGAACAGTGAGGCCATGAGAGGTTTGCATGTGAGGAGGTGAAATCGTGACAGAGAGAGTGAGGGTGAGCTTTTGTTCGTGTCAAAATCTGTTTGTTTTGTTTCATGGTTAATTGTGTTTTTATAAAATAGATTTAGGTTAATGTTAGGATTAATTAAATTAGTATAGTCTTTTATTCATACTGTTTATAATAACAAAAAGGGTTTAGACTAGCTTTAAGTTCAACATAATTAGGATTAGTGTTTTCTTTATTATTTATTTTCTTCTTAAAAAAAAGTAATAATATAATTTCAGTATTAATATTAATATAATTAAATTTCTTTTAGATAATTTATAGATAAACAAAAACATTAGCTTAATTTATTTTTATATATATATTTGTTTAAATACTTTATTTGGTTAGTAAATAGATTAGTATAATAGGATATTTAGTTTTAAGATGGGTTGTCTAGTTCAGGTGGTGACAAGTGTCACCACACATGTGGTCTTTTTTTCGAAATCTGGTGTATGTATGTCCATGGTATCAAGTTTGCACCCTCCAGCTTAAGCCACCAGATCTGCCAAAGTCCAGATCCAACGATCCAGAATGGTGGACTACAGCATGCCTCCATAGAGCTTCTACACAAGATCCAGCAGCATTGTTTTGGGCTTGGGCTCAGATTGCTACTCACACCCTCCGGTTTAAAGCTCCAATCAGGCCCATTTCTCAACTTTTCTCTTTAAAATTAATATTATGCAAGTTTTTTTTTATTATATAATGATGTATTAAATAATATTTTGGCATATGGTAGTTTTTTATTTGTTGAATTACCAATTAAATTGTTAATTGATTTTTTCATCAAGTAAAAGAATATCTATACTAATAATTATTTAAATTCCGATTTTGTATTGTGTGTTAATTTATTTTCTTTTATTTTTCGCTATTACATCGTCCGTTTGCATGTTTATTTCGCGATTGCACACTCCGCCTCACATTAATATAAAACAACAACGCCTCCGCTCTCTCTTATTTTTGGTTACCCACACCGAATTCTCTAAGGGTCTCATGGTTGGGGATGGGCATGGCCATCCTCACGAGGTTAATTAAGGCCCTCGTTGCCTTGATTAATCATAACCCGAAAGATAATTGGTCCATATAACCAATCACCATGCACCAGGGTCTCATGATTAATCAAGTCCATATACTTGATTAACCATAACCCGAAATATCATTTCTCTACGTCCAACGCCGCAATTTTCAAAATAGTGTTATGGTACTTAATTAAATTGTTAGAGGTTCGCCCAACGATTCAATTAAAAATGTAAAGTATTTGGGCCATTAGAGGAAAACCCAATGACTCGAATACTTTATTCCATACACTTGAACATTTAAAACACTTTCAAATTAAATTAATTAATTGAATTTGTTTTCAAAAATCAATTTTTTCTACAAAAACAAAAAAAACATAGTGATATGGAATTTAATTAAATTGTTAGAGGTTCGCCCGACGATTTAATTAAAATGTAAAGTATTTGGGCCATTAGAGGGTAACCCAATGACTTAAATACTTTATCCCATAACACTTAATAAAAGTGAACTTTGTTTCACCTCACTCTTTTCGTAATAAAGATTTTGGATGAGAGAAGATCGGTTGACCTCAATCACCAATCTCGAGTATCGAATCGTTAGAGGACCTCCCAACGTTTTGGTACTTGTCATCTACCATTAAAATCAATTCAACCCATTCAAATCCTTTTTCGCTCATATGCGATTATCAAAAATCAAAAACATTTTCTTCTAAAATCAATACAAACAATCCAAGACATTTTCAACAAGAACTACGGAGTTTTGACTTTCCCATTGCACGAGGGAATACGTAGGCACGCGGTTTCGAAACCGTGTCAAACTCAAAATAATAATAAACAAATCCCGTTTTCTTCTTTCTTAAATTCATAATCTAGAAATTAGCGATCACACACACACAAACACATTTTGAACTAAATGGGTCCCATCGAGTACGATGGACGTAAGAGGTGCTAATACCTTCCTCTTGCGTAACCGACTCCCGAATCCATCCCTTTTGGTCTTGTAGACCGCCTTATCCAAATTTTGTGGGTTTTATCTATATTTCCCCGTTCTTTTTAGAACAAATAAAATTAGGTGGCGATTTCATTGTTTTTGAAAATTCATTTTAAATGATTTTTGAAAATCGAGTTGCTTCAGGAGGCCATAACCCTATAAAAAGAGCAAAGATAAATCCCCAGGTCCTTGAAATGGTTATAAATGTTATGATGATATGATGTTATGATGTCATGTTTAAATAGCAAGCACAAGAAATTCATACAATAGTCATAGGTTTAAGGCTTGCCTGAGGTATAGGTGTCTTCTATACCGGAGTTTAAGTTGGTTCAACCTGTCCTACAATAGTAACCGGGTTCTAGGAATCTCATATCATAGATCTTTCTTGCAGGCTTTATTTCAGTACGGATACCGAATGGTCGACCAAAACATCCCCAAAGTCGAATCTCAATGAGCGTAGCATCGAGTATCAACCAAGCTCAGTCTGCATCGAAGTCGATTATCTCACTACCTTATAATGGCCAAGATGGGTCAATTAGGGTTCTAAAAGTTTAGTTAGTGCTTGATGACACCACACAAATGCCAAATATTTCCCCAACTAAACACGAGGAACATCAGGACATCCAAAGTGTCTCACTAACCATAGCCATCATTTTAACCGTTTCGGTCTACGCCAGACAGTCGCGATGATCTATTGCTACTTACCTAAGGAAACCTGGATCTGGGTGTAGGATACCCCACAAATATAATACCCAAGTAACCCTTAAAATTAAAGCATACAAAGCAAATAGAAAGCGAGTAAAAGTGATCTAAAACCCTAAGGTAACCTCTCTTTGGGTGTTCTCTGTAACACCCCATCTAAATACCCCGAATATATTAATTAAATTAATATCTAAATCAACTTTAATCAGAGTTAACACGGAAAATGAGGGATGTCACAATTAATAAATAAAATAAAACTCCCATTAAATAGTAGCCATGCTACACTGAGGATCATTATCCAAATAATTCAATCAATTCAAGACCATGTCTTACACAGCGGAAATACCAAAACCAAAACTTAATAAACCCTCATGGTTCTCAAAGAATCCAAATAAACAATTAAACGATAACAATTCTCTTAACTAAACGTTCCCCAGTGTTACAATCTAATCAGAGCATGACACTGACACGCGGACTTAAAAGATAAGCTCTAGAGCCATCCTCACCAACTCCTCAGCTGCTAACTTTAATCTGAAATTGTAAAGTAAGGGTGAGACTTCTCATAATTAAAACATATTATAAGCTTCTCATTTAACAATATATTACAAGCATATCATTTCACCCACTTAACACAATTCAGAATTCAACACACAACCATATTCATATAAGTCATCATGCATAATCAATAGACAACAAAAGAATTGCAACACTGAAAGACATCCTAACATGTTACAATTCCATGCAAACACAAATGCAGACTCAATGCATGCGGTACCGACACGTGACCAAGTCACCCAAACTTATCCATCATCAACCGGATACAGTACCATCGATTCGTCCATAACCACCCGGACACGAATCCAGCCGAACCACCCATCCTCACTCGGGTATCGGTTATCGGCAATCCAAGTCAAATTCCGCACAATGGGAATTAACTTCACCAAACAATGCAAATGCACGCACATCTCTAGCATGCAACATCAAATTAGTCTATGTAACACATCAACTTAGCATAACTGAATCAACCAATCATCATGATATTTCAACCAAATCATGCATACAATTAACATCAGCATAAACATGCTTTACATCTACACAATACCAATATATCCATCACCAAAGGTTCTCTGCTACACATACATTATTATGTGTCAATTAAAAATCATTTATTTCGAAATTCGACTCCTTTCCAAAATAATTTCAAGTTTTTGAAAATATTATCATTTTATAAGATAGAGCATTAAATTTGAGAAACAACGTCCAAAACGGCGCTCAAAACGGACTTACGGTTTGAAAGTTATGAATTTTTAAAGTTTTGAAATTTTCAAAAATATTTCAGTGGAACCCTTCCTCCTCGAGTAACCGTTCCTACATTTCGAAAAAAATACCGAAAATGTATGGGAACCGGTTCTTCAGGGAACCCGGTTCCTCCAGGTAGGGAACCGGTTCCCAGAAATAAAAATCACATTTTTTGGAAAAATTAACGTGGAACCCGGTTCCTCCCATTCAGGAACCGGTTCCTGAGTTCAAAAATGCCATTTTTCACCATTTTAAAAGCTGGAACCCGGGTTCTCCCACTGGGGAACCGGTTCCCACGACCTTCGACCCAAAACTCGCTTTGACAAAGATTAATTCCCAAAACCATTTTCCTTTTCATCCAAAAACGTGCCCACATGTTCCGACACCATAAAATCACTCATTCATCATCAATAACATACAATATAACATGTTTTATTCATCATTAATGATCCTATATCATACCATCCAATGAATTCATACAATCTGACACAATCTGACACAATCTGACACAATCTGACACAATCTGACACCATTAGGTATACACCCATGGAAACCTAGAAATTCCCAAACTAAGGTTTCCTAACATGCTATGATCTATAGTATCAAAATCAAAACCTATAATATGAAATAATCAATCGAAATCACCCCTTACCTTGTGGGTTCTTCGAATTCTGACACTTCTAGGTCTTTTTCCTTCTTTCTCCTCTTCTCAACTTCACGTATTCTTGTTTTCTCCAAAATGACTCTATTTTTCCTTCTTTCCTTATTTTATTCCTTTTATTCCTTATTAACATAAATAAAATAAATTCATTAATGTAGTAGAGTCTTTTACTCCCCACACCCCACTTTACTCAACACACCTCCAATATTTCCATAATTAATCTCAATAATCCAATATATTAATAAATTATGTTCTCAATTAATTTAATAATTAAAAATCATAATTATTTAATTATCGAATTATTTTGGGGTGTCACATTCTCCCCAACAGAGTCGCCAGTTCTGTAACACGGTGGGAGAACTGACTTGTTTGTTTTGCGTTTTATCGCAAATGTTGCAGATAGCAAGAGTCGCCACCGACTTTTCCTTTATCCAATAAAGGAAAGGTGAAAAGAACAGGAAAGACCTTTTATCGATTCTGAGTACAAGAGGTAATTATGAAAAGGGAAGGTATTAACACCCTTTCCATCCGTAGTTATCTACAGGCTCATAATTGCTTAGCTCACCTTTTGAAAATTTGCTTTCTGTGTTTGTGTGGTTTGAAAAGTACTTATGAAAAAAATTATTTCTCTTTGACTTCGTAATGATTCTTGTGTCAGTCCTCAAGAATGTATACGAAGTGTACGAAAATATTTGTTTGAAAAATGTTTAACTTTGTAATGATTCTCATTGGAATGTATACAAAGTGTTTGTTTAAACATAGTTTTTGAAAATAAGTGTGAGGTGTGAAAAGTATTTGTTTTGATTGGAGCAAGCAATTTAGAGTCTTATTACCTACTCATAAAGGGTCATTCTTGTTATTATCCTTCTCCTTTAGGACATCGCTATCCATGCCATTAGTTGGTAGGTAACTCTATCCGTTGGATGTGAAGGGACAGACGTAGGGTTATCGTATGGTCATTGAAGGCAACATTTTAAGGATACCTTAGCAAATCGAAGGGACGATCGTCACTTATTCGTAGACAACAACCGAGGGACAAGATCATATATTCGTAGGCAACATCGAGGGTCGTCGAGGGACTATGATATTTGTGATGGTTTTTGAATCGAGGGTCTTTGCTAATGGTACCCCTACCTTCGAGGGACATGACCATTTTTATTCGTAAGGCAACAAGAGAGAATACCCTAAGGGGGGTGCAAGTGTGATAGAGTGTGTTGATTCAGATATTTTATCTTGATTGTTTAAGGTGATCTAATGGTTGATTTTAGTCTTAGCATGCAATCCTATTAGCCATACATCTAAGCAGTTTATATATGTACATAAAATAAAGGTGCAGAAAGTAAAAATATGGAAAAGTAAAGTCCTAGGCTATTACAGGGCTTTGGGACAGTTACATAATGTGAGGTGCAGAAAGTAAATGTCCTAAATATTTATTACATCCCATGAGCAGATACATAATGATAAAAGGAACGTGCGCAAAAAAATTATACATCCTTAAAGCAGTTACAATAATACGTGCTAAACAAATTAATCGAGGTAAAGAAATAAAGTTGGGAGAAGTTTGAAAAAAAAAGTCAGTGAAAAAGATTGAGGTTAATTAAGTCCTAATTAAGTTAACCAAGTTATTGTGAAAATTGGGCGAATCGAAAACCCTAATTATAATTGTTTTTTAATTAATAAAAGAAAATTAATTTTAACTAAATTAACCTAAATTAATTAAGAAAATAGAAAAAACAAAGTTAATTATTTACTAATCCTAATTATTTAAACAATTATTAACCTAATTAATCTAAATTATTAATTAATTATTAATTAATTAGTTAATTAAGAAAATAGGAAAATAATAAGAAAAATAGTTGGAAAGTTGGAAAAGAGAGAAAAAGAATGGGGAGCGCCAGGGATCGAACTCGGTCCCCCCAGGGTTTCCAAACCAACGCGCTGCCATCTGAGCCATTTGTTCAAGTTGTCATGGAATCATAACCATTAGATTATATATGTTCCTCACGTTTTATTTTGAATTTTCAACACAACTCATGCGTGGACCCCATTGTTGTGAACGAGCCAATTAGATGATGGAGAATTGCCACGCACGCGATCAAAGATTCCACGTCGGAGTCCTTCACTGGAGCTTGGGCTCCGGTCATCTTCTTCGATTGGCCTCCACCCAAAAACCCTGCAAAATCGACCAAAAACGAAAACCAAGTGCCTAGATCATATAATTAAGGTGCTGCGAGTTCAATGACGTGATTAGTTTGGTCTGAAAGTGGTTGTATCAGGGCATACGAAACTTCATTGTATCTATGCCCTAACAATGGTGTTTAGTAATTTAGCCACCAAACCTTGCAAATAATGGATCAAACCAATTCTATTACATCTCAGGAACTTATCAGCATGGTTAGTTCACGTTAAAACAAGATAAAAATCAAAAATCAAAATTCATGAATGCAATGCAACCAGACTTCATGGTATGCATGATTCAGACGTGATTGGCCATGGTTATGGACATATACTTACCCCACAATACCTCAAGAACACGAATGTCTGCTTGAAAGCTCTTGAGGAAGGCTGCAATTAGAGTTTCGATGGTGCAACTTTCTCTTGAAAATTTTGAACAAGAACCCTAGTTTTATGGCTTCCAAACTCGTGTCCTAATGGTCTGAATGTGTTGAGTATTTACAGAGCCAGAGAACTAGGTCAGAAACTTGAGAGAAATATATTGCATTTATGGAAAAATATTTGATTGAAATTTTGTACCAAAGTCTTCCAATTTTGCTTCAATCTTGTTCAATCAAACCTTGTATGATATTGGCCAACTATTTGTGCTTTCTTGGACCTCAAGAATGATAAATATCCAGCCTTGCATTTATTAATTTGATTTTTGGCACTTTATTTTAATTAAAATTGGATTTAAATGAATAAATTCCAAAATAAATAAAACAAATTAAAGAGAGGCGTGAAAGTGGTTTTAGAAGTCATGAACTATCTTATAAATAAGTCCAAACTATAAAAACCATGGTCTATTTGGAAAAAAATTTGAATTTGCTTAGTATTTCCCTTCATGCACTTGTTCAAAAATGCCAAACTTGCACAAGTTGTAACGTGCTCAATTTTCAACATTTTAAAGTGTGCTTGGACTTTTTAGAAATATCAATATGTACTCTAAACACTTCTTTTGGTTTCATCTTCATTTAAGCTTCCTTGCTCATGTACACTTCTTTGGAAAAAGATGACTTTTTATTGACTTTTAAAATGACATATAATGTCTTGATCCATAACTTTCAAATGAGGCATTTTTGGCCCAAGCTTGTGAAACACCAAGTTGTAGAGAATTGAATTTTCTTCAAAATGAGCTTTAATGGAATTTTTTTTGATAAAGTATGTGAAAGTTATGCCTAGTCAAAATTCTGTTGACTTTTTTATATCAAAAAACCCTAATTTAGAAACTTTGACTTTTGACCAAATCTTGAGTTTCCTTGATGAATCATGATCAACCCTTGATCAAATGATGATTGTGACTTCAAAATCTTGATGTTGACCAAAAATGATGAAGTTTGACTGTATGTTGACCACAATTGACTTTTTGTCTAATACAACTGATTTTCAACCATCTGAGCAATTGATTGAGCAAACTTGAGTTGTGACGCTTGAAATTTGACATGGTGATTCTTTTAAGCATATGAGGAGGCATGAAACTCACTTGAGACATTAGATATCCATTTTACTTGATATAATCAAACCCTAGTTGTGGGTTGATTGCTTAGGAGTGGGTTCATCTAATCAACCCTTGAGAAATTCTTGAGTATGGAGATGTGAATTGACTTGAGAAATAGGAGGGAAAATTTTAGGGTATAACAAAGCTGATACCTTTTCATAAGTTCATATTATTCTAATTCAAGTTCTGAACGAGATAAGGAAGAAAGTACCTCTTTGTCGTCATCAGAATCTGATTGTTCATCAAGAAGCAGTCCATCCTCTGATAATGTATCATTGATGTTGGTCTTTGGTATGACAGCTACATTGGCATGTTCTTCATCAAAATATTCTTCTTCTGAGTCTGAATCATACCACAATTCTATAAGACCCTTCTTAACTTTGAAAACCTTTTTAGGATTTCTTTCTTTTCTGAGCTTTGGACACTCATTTTTGTAATGCCCAAGCTCTTTGCATTCGTAGCAGGTGACTTTCTTTCCAGAATCTTTCCTTTGGTAAGATGTAGACTCACATCTACCTTTAAATCTTCTTGACCCTCTAAACTTGCTTTGCATGTGTTTCCATAGTTGGTTTATCTTTTTAGAAATGAGAGACAGTTCATCTTTGTGACACCCCGATTTAATTTGAATATTAAATAAATGGGAAATTAATTATTTATTTAATTAAAGTCTTAAGTATTTATATTTTTGGAATTAATTGGATCAATTAAAGGAAGAAGGTTAGAGGTGTCCAGAGTAAACAGTGGGTGTGAGGAGTAAATCACTCTACTTTTACTAAGTATTAATTATTTATTTCATTTGGAATATTAAAAGGAATATTAAAAGGAATATTAAAAGGAATATAAAAAGGAAAAGAAGGAAAAGAGGAGTCTTTTTGGAGAAAACTATTTCACGTAGAATTGGAGAAGAGAGGAAAGCCGACGCCGAAGGAATCGAGAATCATCGCGAGGTAAGGGGTGATTTCATTCGGTTAATATGCCTTATGGGTTTTGGGAACCAACCGGGTAATTGGGTATGTTAGGAAATTGATTATAGGTTTATAGAATGAAACCCTATTTTGTGTCGGTGTATGGAATTAGGACCATCTAGTGTGTCGAATAAATAATACGGATGATGAAACTATGTTGTTTGATGTTACAATGGTGTAAAATGGTTGTAAAATTGTGTTCCTAAAGTCACAATTCGTATTGGAATGATTGGAAGAGATAAGGAATGTATAATGCTGTCAAAAGTAGAAGAAATTGTTGTTGCAGGTCGTGGGAACCGGTTCCCTGTGGGGAGGAACCGAGTTCCCAGTGTTATTTTTCAAAACTGGGAGTTTTTGTACTCAGGAACCGGTTCCTGTATATGTCGGAACCGGGTTCCCATACAAAAACCAGGGAGCTCATTTTTAAACTTCACAGGAACGGTTCTGATAGGTAGGAACCGGTTCCATGTGCAATTTTTCAAAAATACTAAAACTTCAAAATTCATATTTTCCAAACCGAACCCCGATTCGAGTTTTCAGATTTTTAAATTAAAAATACTATCTTTTAAAAGGGGAAAAAATATTATTTTGTTGAAATTATTTTAAAAAGAGTCGAGCTCCCGATTTTGAAAAGTATGGATTAATTAAGGATAATGGGAAATTAATATGAATGGCCTGAGTTATCGGACGAGTACTAATGCTTACAAGGTTGTGTTGATTATTCATTATGATTGAATGCGATACATTGGTGATTGGAAATAAGTGAATTATGTTGAGATCATAATTTGTGAATTGGTTTAGATTGTTTGACAAGTTGAATGGAGATTGACGTTCATGTGATGTTTTCTTTTCCTTGTGGTTTATTCATGATTGTATTGGTATCATGTGTTATTGTTATTATATACTGGTGATAGTCTTACTGATTGAAGAGTAAGCGTTTGGCATGTTTATGCTTTGTGATGATTTAATTCATGATTATGTTGTTATCATGTGATAGATTGGTATTGGCATTTATGGGGAATTATGTTGTTATCATATTCCGTTGAATTGATGTTGCATGCTTTTGTGATGCATGCATGAGCATTTGTTAAATTGGTTCATTCCCATTGTGCGGAAGTGAACTGGCAGAGCCAATAGACTTCCTGGTTCAGAGGTAGTGAGGCTAGATTCTTGACCCGGTGGTTATGGGCGAATCATGGATTGGATTCTTGACTCAGTGTTCTGGGCGAATCATGGATTTACACTGTTTTTCCACATGTAAACGGAGCAGTGGGTGAACTCGATTCACGTTTTGGTACCACATGCATAGATTTTGCATTGCATATGGGATTGTAACATGCTAGGATGGATTCCAGTGTTGCAATTTCTATTGTTCGTTATATACATGTTCATTGTGTGATCTGCCTTGTGAATTGATTATGATTTGTGTGTGGTTAATGGATTAACGTATCCGATTATTCTGTTGCATTTTAAAAACGTATAATGCATGTTATATTGAATTGAAATCTCACCCTTACTTTAACAATTTCGATCCAAGTGATTAGTGCTTGAGTTGGTGAGGATAGCTCTAGAGTCGAGCCGCTTAATTAGTCCGTGTCGTTGTCGTGCTCGTAGATGTAACATCGGGAAACGGTTGTTTGAATCCTTTAATGGATATTTTTAATAGTTTTGAATTGTGTCTTGATTACATATCCTGGAATAACTATTGAATGATGTATTCGGGATTTTGTTATGTTTCATTTCCGCTGTTAAACATAACTTTAAGTATGATTTATTTAATGATTTATTCTTCAGTGAAAGCATGACAACTGTTGGGTCAATTTTTATGATTTAAATTGTGACGCCTCTTAATTGTGGATAAAACTCTGATTATTATTTCTATAAAATGCGGGTAATTAGAAGGGGTGTTACAATCTTCATCTGAATCTTCTTCAAATTCTTTTGATTATTCCTCTGCTTGATAAGCCTTTGTCTTTTCAGACTTAGACTTAAGAGAAATAAATTTATCTCTCCTCTAAGGTTCATCTTCTTGAAGTTCTATTTTGTGACTTCTCAAATAACTAATAAGTTCCTAAGACAAGTGTTGTTGAGATCATTTTCCAATTTCAAAGCAGTTACCATTAGTCTCCATTTAACAAACAAACTTTTGATAATCTTTTTGATGTGATCAATAGTGGAGTAACCTTTGTCTATAACTCTGGGTCCTGCAACAAGCATCTGGAATCTTGAAAACATAGTTTCCACAGGTTCATTGTAACACCCCAATATTACCCAAGGTTTTATATACAAAAATCAGAGTAATTTAAAATTTCATAAATTAAATACTGAGGCGTCACACCTTCAAAACCAAATCACTTTAAACAGTTTGCTTTAAAGTATAAATCTCGGATACATAGCATCGTCGGAAACATAAATTGATTCATAAAGATCAAAACATCTTCTTTAATAAACTTCTTCAACAAATAATATTTTCATAAAGTATGATTCTTATCCATAAAAGGAATAACAACTAAAGGACAACAACAAGACATAAATATTCCCCCCGAGTGCTACGTATCAGAGCGACACCGACTCGACTAAAAAGACTATAAACTCCGTCTTCATAACCTGCACGTTACCAATATAAAGGTAACGGCGAAACAAGTAAAGGGTGAGATAATCCAAAACATATAATTAAAAGGCATGATAAAATATATATATATATATATATATATATATATATATATATATATATAGTTTCAGAATTATAAAGGATATAAGTTAATAAGTGCAATTCCAACACATATCCAAAACTCACTTACTTTAATCGTCGTACTATTGTGTATAATCAACACTTTATCGCCACAACCTCATCGGCATAAATCATCACAAGTTAATACGTCACTAATCAACACGGCAATCATAAACAACAACATTAAACAACAACATCAAACAATGCTAATACATAAGCAACTTAAATAAAATCATCACAAATTGGCTAAAGCCCATCGTCGCTTTTCGGCATAAAAGCCCATCGTCATAAACACCATCACATCATATTTGCATTAAGCATTTCATCAAGTTAAATCATCGCAAAACTCATCACTTATATTCATCTCCTAGTTATCATGAAACTATCAAGTTATATTCGTTTCATGTTCATCATAAAGATCATCGAAATTCAACATCGTCAATCAATTAAAACCCAACGCCAAACAACTCAAACATAAACATAACCGACTCCATGAGACACGACTATGTTATGCATGTGGTACCCATCGCTTTGTCCATAATTAGGAACACTTGGCATAAAAGCCTCGTCGCTTGGCATGAAAGCCTCGTCGCTTGGCATAAAAGCCCTCGTCGCCAGTGCAATGTATATGACTCGATAATAAAACAACACAACACAAAAACATCATCATCGCTCATCAAAATTGGCATAAAGCCCACATCGCCATAATTTATCCACATCAAGATAAATATATCATCGCATCATATTTGCATTATGCAAAACATCACCAAACAATTCATCATCGTCAAAAGTCATGCATTCATAAATCGGAAGCATTTATTAACAACATCAATATAATCATCACATCATCATGTACAAAGACATATATCATCGCATCGCATATCACAAGTATTCGTTAATAAACACACCGTCGCAAACATTATGTTAATTCACACCGCATCATTATCAATTAATTCCCCCAATTCCAAAAACGGAAAAATAGTCAAAACCTCAATAATCGTCGCGAAAGTCATTCTTAATAACCGGCATTAATTAAAATCATCAACATCGAAATCGGATTGTCCATACGTGTCTTAAATCGACTAAACCTCAATCCGATTCAATTTAACCGTAAATTGGCCTATTTCGGGTCATCTCGCAAAAACTCCTAATTTCGAAAAACTAACCTCACCACTACGTTCTACACGTCAAACTTAGCTAGCACGTCAATTTTCGTTGAATTCGGAGCAACTTGCCCCGTCGTCGAATTTACCGAAATCGGAATATAATCGGGTTCCAAATTTAATCGGCTAACTTATGTCCTAGTTATATTTTATTAATACCAACTAGTGGTATATGGAATTAATGGAATTGGATGAAGACAGAAGCTAATTATGCAGGAAAACATTTTGACAGAAAACAGAAAAACTGAGATACAACAAATAGAAAAATCACGAAATTCCGTTTTCTTCCCTAAGCTTAAGGGGACGTGCGTCCCATGGGGTGTGATGGCTAGGGGGCGGCCGCCCTAGGGCTGGAGGTGGTCGCCTCCCCCCTTGGTGTGCCACTTCTTAGTCTCCTTCCCTGCATTCCATTTTTACAGTTTCTTATTTCTGGTTTTTATGTTTTACTGTTATACTTTTTCTTTTCCATTTCCATCCCACAACTTCATACACTACAACACTAGAAACAACACACCCATAATCCCTACTCCTAATTCAAATTTTCTAAACCATTCCAACAATCAACCAAACCCTATAAATCAACTATCAATTTTCCCCCAATCCAAACTATATATCAACCAAAACCCTAACTATATGGAAAAGGAAAATCAAACCCCTTACCTCAAGAGATTGGAGGATCCATGATGATTCTACAAGACTCCATCCTCAAGCTTGCTCATGTTCTTCCTCTTCTTCTCCTCTCAAAACCCTTTCTTTTCTCTCCAAGCTTCTATGTTTGGTTTGTGAAGGAAAAATGGAAAGAAAAGGGGAAGAATGGTTTTATATTTATGTTTCTTACTAGCTAGGGGTGTAAAACCCAATCTTCACTAATTGCTCCCCACACCCCTAACTTAATTATTAATTAACACCTAATAATATCTAATAATATTATTTACTCAATTAATTAGAATAATTTCGGGGAATTAAATATCGAATCCGAATAATATTTTACCGAACCGAACGAAATAAAAACCGGACCAAACGAAACGTCGCTAAATATATTATCATATATATCGATTAATATATTTATTCTCGTCGCAAAATAAATATCGATCTGTAATTTGAAAATATTAATATAATATAATATAATATTAATTAAAACGGGGCGTTACATTCATCTTCTTCCATTTTAAAGGCTTCGTACTTATGGATTAGGGCTAGAGCCTTTGTCTTCTTCACTTTAGCATTACCTTCGTGAATCATATGAAGAGAATCAAAGATAGACTTTGCAGTCTCTCTATCTGTGATATTTTCATACTCGGTATATGAAATAACCTTGAGAATAATAGTTCTTTCTCTATGATGATTCTTATACATTTTCTTCTAAGCATCTGTTAGAGCACTTACGATAACTTTCTTGCCTTTTGAATCTACTGGGTAGCTGTATCCATCAAATACAAGATCCCACAAATCCAAGTCGAATCCCATAAAGTAGATTTCTATTCTATCTTTTCAATAGTCAAATTTCTCATCATCAAAGATAGAAGGTTTTGCACTATATGAGTCTCTTTCCTTGTTATCAGAAGTGACAACAACAACATTGTTAATGGCAGCCATTGTTTTTTACACACTGGATCAGTACTGAACATTGTTATGTGTTTGATAAAAAGTCCAAACTTTTTATAACCTCAGAACCGAAGCTCTGATGCCAACTGAAGATGTGAAAAACATAAGAAATGGGGGTTTGAATTGGGTTTTAAGCTTTAAAGACTTTTGTTTGAAAACAATCCCCTTTGAAAAATTACTTCACTTTTGATAATAAGGTAGAGAAAGTTGGAAAGTAGAAACGAACACACAATGTTTATACTAGTTCACTTGATAACGTCAAACTACTCTAGTCCACCCTTCCAGGTGATTTTACCTCTCTCTAACGATGGCTTAATCCAATAATCAAACATATTATTATACTGGCACACACAAACTGTATGTGACTAACACTTGCACACACCAACTGTATGTGGCTAACTGTCAATCTATAAGACACACTAGTCATAGACTTCTCAAGAATACTGACCTAACCGATCTCTTAAGGAACTATCAAACAACTGTTTGAATACAAGTTTTATTTATAAGAGAATCGCCTCTACACAAGCTAAATACGTAAACATATTTTTTGCACTATGACTTAAGAAAATATAAAGCTTTTTACAATAGAATATGTGAGCTTTAACGCGTAGAGAATTAGCTGCATTTTCTTCAAGTCTTCAAGCCTTTATATAGCCATGCAAGAGATGTGACTGTTGGAGGGTACATTTGGAATTATCACAAATTATGGCGGCTTGAAAGAACGTGGGGGACAAGATCGCACGCAACGTTTGTCCTTCATGGTAATGGAATGAAATGTTTTGTTTGTACCCTGTACTATTGTATCACAATAACGTTATCTTCTAAACCTTATGTACTTCAGAGGCTTTTGCGAGCATTAGCAAGAGGAAAGAATATAACTTATGGTTTATCAAAACTTCAAGTCTTTAGAGTCTTCAGAACTTCGTCTTCAGAGTCCTTAGCACTTGGTCTTGAAAACCTTTGTATCAAACCTATAGTTAGAAGAGCTTCAACTCTTTAGAGTCTTTAGAACTACGTCTTCAGAGTCTTTAGCACTTGGTCTTCATAACCCTTTGTCTTGTGAAACTTGAGTCTTCAATATTTGGACTTTGTTCAATAGAACTCATGTCTTTAGATCTTCAAACTGGTTTCTTAGACAACATGTATCAGAGTCACTAAAACTTCAAAGCCTTCTGAAGCTTTTAACTACTGTTCAACAAAGCCTTTGTAGCTTAGAAGCAGAACATCTTCTCTTCTAATGTCTTGGCCATGCCATTCATTAGAAGCAGAACATGTTTGTTAGTTCTAAAAAATAACATAAACTAGAGTATCAAAATTATTCATACAAACATACTCTTTTGTTATCATCAAAACTCAGAGAAGCAATTGCAGAACCAAATATTATTCTAACATGTGTTTGGCTTGAATTAGCTTTCATATAATATTCCATTTTTACTAGTATAAATTTAAATATATCCCTCTAAAAAGGTTTTCAAGTGTTCACTGACTTAAAACCAGAAATGATGGTAGAGTTGAGGTCGTATGTATCCAGAAGAAAAAGCAACAACAATAGAACCAAGGGTGAAGGAACTCACTTACAATCAAAGGAGTGGATTGGCAACTTCTTAACCCACCCCATGTATTTCTTATGCACCATGTGAAATTCCATAAATGCTCCTAAAAATTGGAAGTACACTTCTAGTGCGCACCTAGATCTGATAAAGTATACATAGAAACCGGAAATGCACTTCCGGTATAAACCAGAACTACACTTTCAGTATAAATCAGAAATGCATTCCCGATTCCTACTTTTTTTGTTCCATTGCACAACATTTTCACCTTGGAAAAAGCTACCCTATCTTAGTAAGACATAATAATAACTTGAGTGCTAATGATGATGCAATAATCGATGCACGTGGTGCTGCTTTTAGGATTTTTTATGACGATAACCTTGCTACATATTCTACTGATTCTCCTTCTCTTACTCTCATTAACTTAACACTAAAAACAGAAAATGCATTTTATGCTCGAACACTCTCTGATTTTGCCAGCTGGCTTGTGTATGGACTTACTGCAAGGAAGAACTAGTAAAGGGTGCTCCACATGTTCGCGAAGCAGTGTGGAGCTCGCTTAAACATGCCGATTCATATGACGAATTACATTACTTTTCAAACTATTGCAGACTCATGCAGTTCGAAGATGGACAACAAATATATGTGAAATTCAAGCTAAGGCCATATGAGACAGAGGCAAAGTTAAGCATCAATGAGAATCTATCAATGGAAAGTCTCTTAATACTTAGAAACCAAAAATGCATTCTGATTTATACCGAAAATATATTTATGGAATAAATTTTATCATAAAATGAGAAGAATCTTAAAACGAATGAATTATTCGTGGTGGAGGTACAAATCAAAAATATATTTTTAATTTTTCGGGAGTATTTTTGGAATTGCATAGGGTATTTTTCAACCCTACGAAGTGGAATAAAAAATCCTCTTGGGATTTGATTTGGATATAATGGCTAAGATACATAATGCCATATGATTATTGGTTGATTAGATCGTCACATAAAATATGTGTGCTTCTTTCGTTAAGACTATTTTAATTTTAATACATGATGTTATTGTTGTCCGTAAAGAAGATCACAATAGTGAAATTTTATCTCTTTTTTGAGAATATGCAAGAGGATTATATTAGTTTCATGATTCATACAAAGAACTAATTGAAACTAATGCATTAAGTGATTGATACAAATAACTAATTTATTCGAGCTTGATATTAGTATCATGATTGATACTGAGAATTAATCTATATATAAAAGTTATTATCAACATTTAAGACTTGTTCAATAAAATAAAACATTTCAGATAATATATTAAAATTTGGAATGTTTCGAATATAATTGAATTCAAAATCAAAAATCAAAATTAGAATTTAATTAAAATATGTAAAAAAAATTTACACCGTTAGTGAATCATGACTATTAGATTATAAATTATATTATATTTTAATTTAATTATTTATTAAATAACATTATTGAATGATTATGATCCACTGACCGTGTAAATTTTTTTATCTCTTAATACATCTTATCTAATATCTAATATTTCATATTAAAACTGAAAAATATAATTTAACATAATCTTAAAAAAAATCTGAAAAATACTACAAATTCTCTTAAAATCTTTAAATTTCTCTGACCAAAATATTCTTAGAAAATCTAAAAGCATTGCATTGAAATGATTGTAAAAACACTTAATAAAACTACCATAGATTTCCTTCCGAGAGACAACACCTTGTACTAATTCAGTGATAAATTGATCACCTTAGTAAAATCGGACGCTCAATAAAATACGTATTTATTTTACTTTTCAAATCCAAAACAACAAGGTTAAATCCCGAACGTAGATCTCAAATCTAACGGCTAAAATTATCCCGACAGCATGAACACAGAACACTCCATTACAGGAAATCTATACTCCTCTCCCTTTTTCTTCTCAAATTCCTGAATCCAATTTCAACCCTTTCATTCTTCTTCGCAAAATCAACCTTCAATTCAACGTTACTCTCTTCCGATTTCCGATTAGGGTTATTGTATACTAATTTGTATCATATAATTTACGATTATACTTTCAATTTTGTATCAATTATCTGTAATTTGTAAACTAGGTTTAGGATTTGGATTAGGGTTTGTTTGTGTTTTGCTTTATCTGCTATGGAGAATTTGCGAAGACCGTTTGATAGATCCAAAGAACCGATTTTGAAGCGACCCAGATTAATGAAAGATCCGGAGCGTGCTTCGATGTTTCCACAGAGACAGCAGCAGGTTACTTCTGCTTCACGGTACAAACAAAATGATGGGGAGAATGATGACGGCGGTTACCAGCCTCAGCCGGTGCCGTTTCAGGAGCTGGTGGCGCAGTATAAGAGTGGGCTTGCGGAGCTGACTTTCAATTCGAAACTGATAATTAACAACCTGACTAGAATTGCGGACGAAAATCGAGCTGCTGAGAAGGCTGTTGCTGCCACTATATGTGCTAACATTCTAGAGGTGAAGTTAGTTTTTATGCTGTGTAGCTGTTTATATGTTCAGTTGGTTAGTTTTTTTTATTCCCTTTTTGAATTGGGTTTTTGTACATGTTAGAAGATGGAATAAAAGTGGAAATAGAACCCTTTATTACTGTCTATATGGTTTTCCAGATTTAATCGATGTTGTTGTTTCTTATGTTATGTTATGTTATGTTATGCAATGTGTAGCTTCATTTCATTGGTCCCTACTTATGGTTCTTTTTATCTGTGTTGATTTTGAGCTGCACTCTTTCACCCCCTAGAAAGGAAATTGAACCAAAAGGGTAATATGTTGCCTTACAATCTAAGTTAATTAATAAAGGAAATAAAGGTGTTTTCAATTTTCATGCTGAGATTGCTGCAGTTTTGTAATCCATTTGTTGCAAGAGAAACATAGCAAGAATCATTAGAGTGGTTCTCTATGGTTCTTGTATTTTATTGACATATGTGCACATGGGAGTATGAATGTTTGGAAACATTTAATTTATAATGTATCACTATAGAATGGTTATTTCATGATAGCCAATGCAAGTTAATGGTTCATTTGTAATACACAATGTAGTTGTACAGTATTCTGGTACTTAAGGAAAGATAGTTCTGTTTTATAGTTCATAAGCCAATGCATCTTACCTCATAGGTTTGACTTGTGTAATGTGTATAGAATGGTTCAGTTTATCTGCATTTTTTGGCGGGGGTTATCTTAGAAAGAGAATTTGTAAGGGAAAGTTATACAAAAACATTGTACCTTGTTCCATTTCACTTTTGTTCTAGTGGATTCACTCCGTTTACCCGAGTTGCACATGGCATGCATATAAAGATAACATCGATACTTCCCTCTACAATCAAATTGGATCAAGGAGCATATGGAATTCATCAGCGCTTAGCATGATTTGGAAGATTGGACTGTATTCAGACAGAGGAATCAAGATTTCATATTTGTCAAGTTTTTGAAGATTACTTTTATTCATCTTTGTACGTTGTTAAGGCTTTTACATATGTTGTACTTATTCCACGATAGAAGATATGATCCGAACTATTAATGAAGTGTCGAATGTTAGGCTTGTTTATATGTTTGTTTAATCCCTTTGTTTTCTCCATACTGTGAAACCTTGATTATTACTGGAAGCTAGAATTAGGAATGACTTAACAATTCATTCTGAATATGCATACTACATTTTATAACTTCTATGTAATGCTGTTGATACACTATTGCTGGATTTTGATGTCATTTGCTGCTAATACCTAAGTTGTGAGCTATATATTGTTGATTTGTGGTTCTTTCCTTATGTGCATTAATTTCTAGCTTGATCATTAATATTTTAGTTATAAAAGAAAGGTAAATTTTCAATTAACTGTGTTAATGACTTTCCAGGTTCCTAGTGAACAAAAGCTGCCATCTCTTTATCTCTTAGACAGTATTGTTAAGAATATTGGGCGGGATTACATAAAATTCTTTGCTGCCAAACTACCCGAGGTTAGATATCAATTTCTTCTCTTTTGCACATTATTGGCCTTCATGTCTTTTAACATGTCTTTACAGTCACAATGGTAAACAATGAATCCTTCATATCATAAAACATGCATGTTTTTCCGTAGGCATGGTAAATCATTTTACAGACCTATTTTTACTAGATACTTGCTAATTTACTCCATTACATTATAGGTGTTCTCCAAGGCATACAGACAGGTTGATCCTCCTGCCCGTAAAAGTATGAAGCATCTTTTTGGAACTTGGAAAGGAGTCTTTCCTCCTCAGACCCTTCAGGCTATAGACAAAGAACTAGGCTTCACTCCAGCAGTCAATGGTTCGTCTTCAGCATCTGCCGCACTCAGGAGTGATTCACAGGCACATCATCCACCTCATAGTATACATGTGAATCCCAAGTATTTTGAAAGACAGCGTGTTCAGGAGTCCAGCAGGGTAAGTGAAATGATTGCACCTTGAATTGATTGTTCAAAGTTTTAAAATTTTGATTTCATGTGAAAAGATCAAAAGATGACATGATTACAGGGTTTATATCTGTTATAGCAATATAATTTCCTATCATGTTACGTTAGTTATCCATATTCTTTTTGATATCATGACTTTTGACATGTACTTTCTGAAATGAAGACTAAATGAGTTGTTGATGATATGAGTGGAGTTATTGCAATCACAAATGATGATTATATTTCTGTTAACATCTACTTGGCTAGTAGTCTTTGTTTTACCTTTATGCTTTTCACTCTGTCAGTTGTCATATTTTAATTTTATTTTATTGATATAAATTGCAGAGTAATCAGCACAGTCATAGAGAGTCATTCGATGATTCTGTTCCAGAAAAGAGCATCAGTGCATCCTATGGAGGAAGTGAACATGGTTCCAATCTCTCAAGGAATATGGGCATGGGTATTGGCAGAAATGATGCCGGCATAACCGAGTTAGGACACGGAAATTTGTACAACAAAGCTGCTGCTGGTGTTTTAGGGACCATATCTGGGCAAAGAAATGGTGTTGGCCTCAAGCATAGTTTTTCGAATACTGAAGCTACTTCTATTTCGGTTGCACAGCATCAGCCAACACGAAACATAACTGGCATAAAGAGAAATGTGATGTCAAGCAACTGGAAAAATTCCGAGGAAGAGGAGTACATGTGGGATGAGATGAACACTGGATTGACTAGTCACGCTGTCCGTAACAACTCCGGCAACGATGCTTGGACTGCTGATTATGAGAATTTGGTAATTTGGAGATGTTAAAAACCCAAACTTTGATGATCTTTTCTATATAGGATTGAATTCCCTGAGGTTAAATAATATGCCTAGTGTAGGTTACTAGGAGAACATAACTTACACAACTAACCCAATTTTTTATCCTGATAAAAAAGAAATAAAGTTCTATACCTCAAATGAGACAACACATCATGGGACCCCACCAACTTAACCGCAATTTCCCTAATTACTGAAAGTTAAACCACTCATATCTACCATTTCAAACACAACCCTAAAGTACCTGTACATCGATTAATTTAATGAACTATATTTCATCTTGTCATTCTGCATTGTTATTATTAGTATGTAGATTTGTTGATTTTAGTTTCCGTTGTGCAGGACGCCGAAGATAACCACCACCAAGTCAGAAATGTTTTTGGGACAAATGTTGATAGAGAAATGACCAATAGATCTGCAGCCACTCAAAAGAAACAATTTCGGCATCATCCATCATTATCATGGAAATTGCAGGAGCAACAATCAATTGCTGAATTGGATAAGGAACTAGGCCACGCGGATGGATGTATGTCAATGTCTGGTTCCTTACTAGGCAATGCAAATTCTTCTGCTGCCAGGATGGGGAATCGTGCTTTCCTGCCCAATGCGAGAATTGGAGGGCAACAATTTCATTCTGTGGGATTTGAATCCACTTCTGGGCAGTCACCTTTGCGACAACGCTCTCCCTCGCCACCAAGTATTGACCACTCTCATCGAATGGAAGATTTTGATAAGCAAGACCATCCTCACATTCGCAAAACATCTCATTTTTTGGGAGGTATGCAAAGCCAATATATTGAAGATTCTTCACCCACCCCGTCTCCTAATATTCAGGTTGGAGACTTGCGAAGATCTTCACAGGTAAAAGACTTGCAGGGTCCATTACCTTCAGCAAGTTTTCAGCCAAGGTATCAGCAACAACTGAGCTCTTCTCACACTGAAGTACCTGTTAAGACTAAGAAGCCACCCTTGTCCAATGTTTCTCTAGCCCGAGAAACCTCAGGGCAGCCAGCCACAAGTAATACAGAAGCTGCAAGTGTGAAGAGTAGGTTATTGTCCAACATGCCAATTACTAGTAGTCTGCCATCTCTATTAGGGTCTCGGCCTTCTCAGTCAAGTGGTTCTTCCCCTGCCACATTAATTTCTTCAGTGTCTGCAAGTGCTTCTCCGTCTTCATCTGCTCTGCCAAAAAGACCTAAAAGAAAGGTTGGACAATCAATAAGGACATCTACTCTACCCCCAGCTTCCTCGAATGTTAGCAGTGCCTCAGCCCAGACATCGGATGCTACAAATAAAACCTCAAATCCACTTGCAAACCTTCTAAGCTCATTAGTTGCAAAGGGTTTGATATCCACAGAAACTGAGACACCGGCTGAGGTGCCATCTGAGGTGGTGACTCGATTGGAAGATCACTGCGACAGCTTTAGTACCAGTAGCTCTATGCCTGTTGCTTCATTGTCTGGTTCTGCAGCTGTCCCTGTCCCTTCTACCAGAGATGAGTTAGATGATACTGCAAAAACACCTATGTCCTTATCTGAATCAACCATCACAGATATTAAAAATGTCATTGGCTTTGAGTTTAAGCCTAATGTAATCAGAAAATTGCATCCAGCTGTAATTAGTGGATTATTTGATGATTTTCCACATCATTGCAACATTTGTGGCCTTAAGCTCAAATTCCAAGAACAGTTTAATAGACACTTGGAGTGGCACGCTACAAGAGAAAGAGAACACGGTGGTTTAACTACGGCATCAAGATGGTATCTGAAGTCAACTGACTGGGTTGCTGGCCAAGCTGAATATTCATCTGAAAATGAGTTTACTGATTCCTTAGATTCACAAGACAAGGGAACAGACGAAAGTCAAGAGGATGCAATGGTTCTAGCAGATGAAAACCAATGCTTATGTGTGTTGTGTGGTGAGCTATTCGAAGATGTTTACTGTCCGGAAAGTAGCGAGTGGATGTTCAAAGGGGCTGTTTACGTGACTAGTTCTGATAGCGATACTGAGATGGGAATCAAATTTACGAGTTCCGGAAGGGGTCCCATCATTCACACAAGATGCTTATCAGAGAACTCCTTATCGAGTGTCCTCAAGATGGTAAGGCTTACTATTTGATGTTACTATGTTAGTGGACATGATAGAGGATGTCCAAAGTTCAAATTCATCTGTTTGTAGAATGACTGTTCAAATATTTGTTGGGTCGGAGGATGATCATTATAAATCAAACTTGCCGTGTTATCACTAGGACAATGCAAATGGCGGACCTAGGTCCTTTCTTTCTCATGTGAGAAAAAGTATATATTTATTTTCTGTTTCATTACCTGGCTTCATTTCCCTCCACCTCAATATCCTTCTTATTTGCCGATATAAAATTGAATGACTTTTATTACTGGGAATGATCTGGCCCTGTTATATTTTTCAGGAACAGGATTGAAACAAGTTAAGAACACTGGAGCTCTGATGTTTACAAGAATTAAGAAACTGAGTAAACCCAGGTTTACTTTACTTTTTAACGGATCTTGATAGGTCTTCATGCTCATTTATTTCTCTAATTGGTTTCTAGAGCCGACAAACAAACTTCGTGCTCCAGTTTTTTGTTTTGTTTTAGTTTTCCTTTTCCCTGTTCCTTTATTTTTATTTTTTGTATTCAGGAGGATGCTAAAAAGTTCCTCAGTGTTCGAAGTATATACATGCAATAGTTTTTACAGCTCAACTCTTGGCTCATTAATGTGGTTGTATTGTAAGTTAATTTTATACGATAAAGCAGATTTGTGGTTATTATACAGCATCTGCCTGTAACATGAAGCAAGGGCACCTAGGCCATTGTCGCAAATATTGCGTTGCAGTCTCTGTATCATTATAATTTCAAATTTCTACTGTATTGCTGGTTCTCCTTTCTGCATCTTAAAAAGTGTGACTAATTCAATATGTATCTGTAGATACCTGATATAATGGAAAACCATTTACATATGTCCAACCTTCACAATTAGAGCTTTGGATTTGGACAGAACACAGATGCATTACATACACCTTTCATTTATGTTTATTTTTGTTTTGATAAAGACTCATGCTCAATTAAAACACTGCATTTGAATAGTTTCAACTTTCAAGGCTTGTGGTGTTGGGTGTAGATATAATCCAAGTGAGCCTCTTCAATCATCCTTCTGCTAAAGCATTCTTCATCCTTTTCAGAACACTCCTCTGATCCCATCAACTACATAAATTTCAACCAAATTCAGATAAAACATGTGTAGAATGAAAAAGTAGCATGTAGATAGAGAAGGGGATAAAATCATTATGTATATTCTATTCTTACTCGCTCCATATCTTCTTTCATTTCGGTGGATGATATACCAATGATCTTCAATTCCTTTTCACCTACGTACATATCAAGTTGTTCTAAGCCTCAAAAATCAGTTAACAGATGGAAATGAAGTGAACAAAACAACATAAAAAAGTATAACACAACAACATAGTTACCATGTTTTGAACCATTTGGTGGTACAAGTAGCCGAGCAGAAGCAAAGAAAGAAGAAAGAATGAGAACAAAGAAAAACAAGAGAATTTTATGCTTCATTGGCGATACTTTAGAAGGATTGTGACAAAGAAGAGAGTAAATAAATGAAACTTTGCATAAAGCTGCTTAAAGGAGAACTTGAGTTTATGTCACGTGGAGACTCCAAAAAGTCCACAACTTAGAAGCACCTTCAATGGGACCTACCTGTTTTCGATCTCTCTTTGAATGTATAGATAGAGTTTTCTACATTCTTCATGTGATGAAAGCATCTCATCATTTTCGATGTACAGTAAGGAAACCACTATGAAGAAACAAGAGAAAGGGATTGTTATTTTCATGGTGGTCCCTAATGGAGCAAGAAAACAAAAGGAATTAAAGTGAGAGCATAGTCAACATTAAATGATGGGTGTGTTTCATTACTAGGTGTACCCTACTTTCTGATTTTTCTTCATATAGTCAACCAAGATATCCTATGTCTATACGATATAGTACCGAGTGCCTTCATTAAATGTTTTGAAATATTTTGGCATAGTTTATTTTTCAGATTTTGTAATTCATATGATTTTCTTATCCACTTCTGCGAAATTTTATTTTTGTTTTCGAAAAATCAAAAATAAATTTTTGGTTAGCATCCTATATTATGCAAATTACGTTGAAAAAGAGTTGGGTGTGAACTGGAAGTATATTTCCGATTTTAAACTCTATGTAATATTTTAATAAAACGTGTATGTGAAACCAAATTTAGAACCGGAAATATATTTTTGATTTTTACTCAAATATTTTAAAATATGGTGCATACCGAAAATATATTTTTAATTTCCAAAAATATTTTTGGATTTTTACGGGATGTACACCACCCTTATGAAGTGGGAAAAGAAATCCACTCATCTTTTTTAAAAAATATAACATTTTGAATAAAACATACACTACTTTAAACAAGATCCAAAACATAGACTACTTTAAACAAGATCCTTAACGGTAAATTGATCTTCTCGAATTGGTCAGTCACGATATAAAATAAATTGTCAAAATAAATTGTCAAAATTAAATAGTTGGCTTAGCTATAAGATAATTGATTTATAAATTAAATTTAGGTAAGTAGTTAAAAAATACTTGGTTAGTAACAGATGAGTGATAATTAAGTAGGAGGGGAAAGAAAGAGAGATGCATGTAGTGGATGCTCAGAGAGAGCACTCATATTCTATTTTTGGATTGTTGACAGCTATTTGATACCAATTTTCGTTCGACTTTATTTCTTTATACGGGTAATTTTTAGTATTCCTTTCATTTTAATTTGAATATTGTTTAGTTTTTCAGTATGACGAAAGTAACTTATGTGAAATGAGTGTTTTCATAACTGATTTTTTTTCAAAATCCGTTTTCTAAAATAATGAAGTCACCGTTTAATGTTATTTGTTCATAAAGAATGAAAAAATATAAATAAAATTCACGAAGAAGGATAAAGCGTTCTACGAGACCAAAAGATATGAATTTGAGAGTCGATTATGCAAGAGGAAGGTATTAGCACCCCTCACATCCATCGTACTCGATGGTAACCGTTTAGTTCGTGCGTGTTTACGTGTGTTTATTAAAGTTGCTAACTTCTAAATTTAAGAAAGGAGAAAGAAGAAAAGTCTTTATTTATGAGTTTTTGAACTCGCCAAAGACATTGCATCTTGTGCCTACGTACTCCCTCGTGCAATGGAAAAGTCAGAGTTCCGTAGTTCCTCTTAAAAATGTCTTGGTTGGTTATGTTGATTTTATAAGAAAAATTGTGCATTAGACATTTCAAATGCTTGAACGTTGACTTGTTTAGTTCGTTTGAAAAACTAAGTCTTTGTTCGTATTTGAAATGGCTATTGCACACTCTTTATAAGAAAAGAGTTTGAATAATCGCATATGAACGAAAAAGGAGTTGAGTAAGTTGAGTTGATTTCAAGCGGGTGAAAAGTACCGAACAATAGGACTAGCGTCCTACAATCCAAATACTAGAAACCAGAGGAGATCAATGCTCAACGACTCGTCTATCATCCCAAAAAGTTTTCTTATGAAAAAGTGAAGTGAAATAGAGTTTACGTTATTAAGATTTTTTAAACAATTAGTCTAGCGTCCAACGATTTAGGACTCAAAGTTCATTTGGCACAAGTTTTTAAACAATTGTTCTAGCGTCCAACGATTTAAAGACTCAGAGTTTATTGTGAAAAAGAATTTTTGAAAAGGCACTCGACGTTGGATCGAGGTTTGTAACTTTTAAATTATGAAAGTGTTTTAAGGTTTGGTATATGGACCAAGAGAAATTGAATCGAGTTATGATTAATCAAGTATATGGACTTAATTAATCTCGTGAGGATATGTGCTCCTATCCCTAACTATGAAACCCTTGTGCATGGATAATTGGTATGTGGACCAAATTTTATTCGGGTTATGGTTAATCAAAGCAAACTAGGAATTCAATTAGCCTTGTGAGAATGACCATGCCCATTCTCAACTATGAGACCCTTAAGGAATTTGGCGTATGAACCAAGCTAATGAATGAAATTGATTGCATCAAGTGTGTGGAGTGTACAATAAATGAATAAACCATACAAGTATACAAGAGACAAGTAAGTATTAAGCACACAATACACGTCCAAATCTTTTAAATAATTATTAGAATAACAATTTTATTTTGATAAAATTGATTAATAGTTTAATCAATAATATAAAATAAAATTATCATAGACTAATAATTATTTAATACAAAATAAATTTTATTTGCATGTTTTATAATATGAAAATAATTAAGAATAATTGAAAAGAGGTAAGGGTTTAGAGGTAGACTGTTTTGAAGTTAGATTTGGGGTGTAGATAAGAAGGAGAATCACATCGTGTAAGCTCGGGATGTTAGGTAAGGGCGTAAAGAATCGGCTAAGCTCAATGTATCGGATGAAAATCAAGTAGAAGTCCCTACATCACACAAGATACAAACAAAACTAACAACGCAAAGCACCTCTTACGTCCATCGTACTCGATGGGACCCATTTAGTTCTGAAGTGTTTGTGTGTGTGTTCTCTAATTTCTAAATTATGAATAAGAAGAAAAAAAAAAGAAAAGGGGTTTGTTCATTATTATTTTGAGTTTGACACAGTTTCGAAACCGCGTGCCTACGTATTCCCTTGTGCAATGGGAAAGTCAAAACTCTGTAGTTCTTGTTGAAAATGTTTGAATTGGTTATATTGATTTTAGAATAAATATTTTTGATGATCGCATATGAGCGGAAAAAAGAATTTGAATGGGTTGAATTGATTTTAATTGTAGATGACAAGTACCAAAATGTTAGGCTATCATCTAACGATTCGAATACTCGAAATTGGTGAGTGAGCTCGACCAATTATCTCTCATCCAAAATCTTTATCATAAAAAAAGTGAGGTGAAACAAAGTTCTCATTTATTAAGTGTGTATGGAACAAATATATTTAAGTCATTAGTCTATCATCTAATGACCCGAATACTTTAAATTTAATTAAATCGTCGGGATATCATCCAACAATTTAATTAAATGCCATAACACTATATTTTTTTTTTTAGAACATGGATAGAAGTTTCTAGTTTATTAGGCTACCATCTAACAACCTAGAAACTTCGATTTGTTTAAATCGTTAGGCTAACATCTAACAATTGAAACAAATCCCATCCAAGTGTTCTTTTTATTTATTTATAGAAAAACTGATTTAAAGAAAACAAATTCAATTAATTATTTTAATTTGAAAGTGTTTTAAGAGTTTCGATATTGGACGAAGAGAAGTAATATTTCGGGTTATGATTAATCAAGTATGTGGACTTGATTAACCTCGTGAGGATAGGTGCTCCTATCCCCAACCATGAGACCCTGGTGCATGGATAATTGGTATGTGGACCAATGTTTATTCGGGTTATGATTAATCAAAGCAACGAGGGCCTTGATTAACCTCGTGAGGATGGCCATGCCCATCCCCAACTATGAGACCCTTAGAGAATTTGGCGTGGGGACCAAAATGAGAGATCGGAGACGTTGTTTCTTTGATATTAATTTGTGAGTGGAGTGTACGATTGTGTAATAAAACATGCAAGCGGATAAAATAATAATAAAAAAACGGATAAAAATTAACACACAATACAACTGAAATTTAAATAATTATTAGGATGAATTTTTTCTATTTGATAAAAAATCAACTAATAATTTAATCGATAATTTAGCAAATAAAAACTATCTTATACTAATTATTATTTAATACATCAAATAAATAAAAAAATACTTGCATAATAAATAATTTAAAGAGTGAATTTAGAAATGGGCCTGTGGTTGTAGTCAGATCTAGGGGTGTGAGGAGCAAGTTGAGCCCAAGCCCAATAACACTTGCTGGATCTTGTATGGAAGCTCCATGGAAATGCAAGGTGGACCATCGTTCTGGAACGTCAGATTTGAATTTGAACAGATCTGATGGTTATAAGGAAGGGAGCAAAGTTGCTATTAAGAGTGTACCTGCAGCAGATTACATGTGAACCACACAGACGGTGACAAGTGTCACCGCCTGAACTAACCAACAAAACTTAATCTAATTAACTCAATAAACTGTATATTATCTTATTAACTAAAAAAGAAAAATATTAAACTTAATTCTATTTAATAATACTAATCCTAATCCTAATAATAATTATAAATCTTAAAAAAAACAAAAACTAATTAAAAGAAGAATCAGGCTCTCATCTGTCTTTCACCCACACGATCCTCTCGAGTTCCTCATCTCTCTCGCTCACGATTCCCAGAAACCAACTCTCTCTCTCCCCCCCTCTCTCTCTCTCTCTCTCTCTCTCTCTCGCGATTTGCCCAGAAAACTCATCTCTCACGTTACTCTCTCTCTCAAAAACTCACCCCTCCCTCTCACGCGGTTCTCACAGTGTTCCTCATCTCTCTCGCTCGCGATTGTTACAGAAAACTCTCTCCCGATCTGTTTGCTTATGTTTTACTGATTTCTCATCATTTTTCTTTGATTCTCATAGGTAATCGAAACTGAAAGGGGAAAACAAGGAACCCTAAGCCCTATTTGGGTGTGACGACGATGGTGATGTGCAAAAAATAAAGAAGCAGAAGAGAAAAAGGAGGACGACGGCCATGGTGGTTCGCAACCTCCTCCTCTTCCTTCAAAAACCGGGTATTACCTTACGAATCTCTTCTCTTTTTCGATTTTCTGAAGGGACTCTGTTGTAGGAAAATGATGATGTAAGGTTAGGGTTTAGGGATTGTGGCCGTTTTAGGGTTTCTGTCAATAATATCTCTCTGCCTTGGTTCTTGTGTCTTCAATGCTTTTATAATGTTAGAACTAGGGTTTTGCTAGACTTTGTTGTTCTGATTTTTCCAGGAATGAGGCCTCACGAAATTGCTTGCCGGGCTTTCAATTGTTTGGTATTGGGCTGATGATTTATGATTGTGTTTGTAACTCTGAAATGTTGATGTATTGGGCTGATGATTTCTGTCTTTGATAGGCTGTAACCTACTGTTTGTGGTAATACTTTGACCAAAACTGTACTTGCCTTTGCTGCCCTGTGTTAATTTTCTGTACTATGATGTTATGCTGAGTTATGCTTTTGCCTTTTTCCCTTTTGCACCTCCTACTGTGAACCAGGAATTAATTTCTTGAGGATTTGTAGTAGCGAGCCAATGATTTGTTTATGAGGCTTGTTGTCGTTTGAACATGATCTAAACTCAACCTTGATTCCATGATTCCTGCTAGAGTTCCCTAATGATGATCTTGAAATCATTTGCTTGAAAATACACGTTCTTACCATTTGTTTATCATTTGATATCTAATTATGTTTCATTTGTTTCATGGCATGAACTCGATGATCCAACGGCGTGGAGAGTGAAGAGGAAGTACTCGTGGCTTAAGATAAAGCTCCAAGGCATGTTGGAGGGAAAGTTCAAAATGAAGTCGAGGCCAAAGCTAAGAGGAAATCGAAGAGGAAGAAATCTCTAACTTAGAACAAAAGATAGCATCCATTAGAAACTTGTAGTAGAATGTTCCAAGCTTGTAGTTTCTTGTTGTTGTAGCTTACATAGAAATCACTTGTAATATAACTTGAAAGTTAGTTCATGGTTATTTAGACATTTCCTTGCAACTTATGTATAAAACAACTTCAAATAAATGGAAATGGCATAATTGTTTCATTTGAAAGTTTTGAATTCTCTTGCAAACGTACAACATCATTTATATATGAATTTATTTTCAAATTGTTAATTCATGCTCTTGGAACCTTGAAGACTTAGATTATAAGGCTTGTGTCGTAACCTTGAACGAAACATGAATGACACTTTGAATGATTTCTTGATGCAAGATAAATCTTTTGGATGAAATTTAAAGAATGAATTTTGTCTTTAGTAAAACACTTTCAAATAACTTCAATTCAAAACAAGAATCATAAAATGAATGCTATAAATGATGGACTTTTAAGAAAACTTTAAAGTAAATGAATTCTTCATCTTTGCAAATGTTTATCCCTTAACTTAAACAAAAATCGAACCTTCCAAATAAATTTAAAATTCCAAATCTTGAGCGAAAACAAGCTTACCTGTAAATTTGGCTTATGCAATTTGAATAAATCAAAATTGGAATAGCAATATTAGCTTAGCATGGTGCATATATGAATAAACTTGAAATACTCAAAATCCATAGATTAAAAGGTCATGAAACCTCCAAACATGATTCCCTCTTTTGCGAGACGTACGCTTAACCACACATTGATCTCAAATCAACTTCAAATGATCAAAAACAACCTTTCTGTGTAATCTTCAAGGAGCCCTCGTTTTAAAATGAATATAAAACCACAACTCTTGGGATGTACATTGGATGGATAAAGGAAGATAAGTATTTTAGGTCATCCGGGTACTAAGTGATCATTTCTTATTTCTTGAAATAGACTCACTAGAAGACACCTTGATCCCGTAGCCATATAACCGATGATATGTATGCATATAAGTGTTATGATAAACGCGAAGCCTAAGCCAGATAAAGTCGAGGTAGGAGGGCAAATTTTGGGGTGCAACAATATCCATTCACTATTGAATTAGTATTGATTCTAGTCATTAAGTATACTACTAGTCCACAACACGACAACTAGCCAACTTCCACTATTTCAACGCTACTACAATACCTTAGCTAACCAAAACACCGTTCGTTATCCTCCACCATTTCGCTCTTGTCGGTATTTTTCATACCCCAATTTTTGACCTAATATACCACTTTACATTTGCAGCATTGCATCACTAACAGTTCAGAACAGAATTAATCGGGTGTGGCTTCTATAGGTCAAAATCAGGGTTTCACAAATTTTTCATCTGATCAAGAGGTAATCAATTAGGGTTTGAGTTTCTACTCACCTAAATTGATCTATCTTAATCAATCATCAACCTTTGATCTTCAGACCTCCAATTTTTTCTCATGATCTATCAAGGATCGACCAATTAGGGTTTTTGTCGAGGATAAGGAATTACTGATTTTCTGATCAATGAATGACTTTTTTGCTTGGAGATTGATCTTCATATCTTCAATACAACATCTTGACCTAATTTCTTGATGCAAAATATCACAGAAGTTCACATTTTTCATCAGTCAATTTCTGGATCATCTGATGAAATTTCATCTGCACTGAAAAGTCAAATTTTGACTTTTGGTCAACTTTTTCAAGATAAAACTTTTTCAATCATCAAAATACTTCAAATGATCCATCATGATCATAAAAAATCAAGAAATTTGGAAAAGTCAACAAAAAGTCAAAAATTTCAACACTTAGAAAAATTTTAAGTGTTAAAAATTTCATGTTTTTTCCTACTTTCATGGCAATTTTTCACATAGTTCCACTTGGAATTAGAAAAAACTCAAAACATGAAAGTTGTAGCCCTTGTTACAAGCTTTCCAAAATGTCCAAGAACTTGCAAAAATATTTTGTCTAGCTACACTTTTGATTTTGAAACATAAAGCTCCAAAAGCCATGGATTTCAAGTTCACACTTCAAAGTTATAAGTCATTTTTTGCAAAATCTCTTTCTAGAAGCCTTGTCACCAATTGAAGATAGGCTAGAGCTGATAAAAATCAGATGGGAGGTAATTATGATGGAGATAAGATCAAGTTAAGTTTTAGCCATTGTCATACCCCAAAATTTGCCCTCCATCTTCTCAAGATATTTCATACATCCATACTCAAGGATTCCTCAAGAGTTGATCAGACAAACTCTCTCCTAGACAATCAACCCAAACTAGGGTTTGGCAATTCTCAGATCAAGATGAGCTTCCAACATCTCCAATGGTCTTCATGCCTCTTCATGTGCTTCAAAGATTCTCCATGTCAAGTTTCAAGCCTCACAAGTCAAGTTTCCTCAGACAATTGCTCAGATGGTTGAAAATCAGTTGTATTGGACAAAAAGTCAACTATGGTCAACATATAGTCAAACCTCATAATTTTTGGTCAACATCCTCATTTTGAAGTTACATTCATCATTTGATCAAGGGTTGATCATGATTCATCAAGAAAACTCAAGATTTGCTCAAAAGTCAAACTTTCTAAATTAGGGTTTCTAGATGAAAAGTCAACTGAACTTTGACTGATCATAACTTCTTCATACTTTCTCAGAAATTTTTCCACCACCTCTTGTTTTGAAGGAAATTCAATTCTCTACAACTTCATGTCTCACAAGAATGCCCAAAAAATGCTTCATTTGAGAGGTATGGCTCAAAACATTACAGGTCATTTTCAAAGTCAACAAAAAGTCAACTTTTTGTTTTGAAGATATATTGAGCATGGAAACTCCAATTGAGATGAGACCAAAAAGTTTGGTTAGAGAACTATTAAATCTTTCCAAAAAGTCCAAGAACACTCAAAAATGTGGAAAAATGAGCAAGATACACCATTCACAGGTTGGGCAATTTTGAAAGAGTGCACAAAGAGAGATGCTTCTAAAAATCAAATTTTTTGCAAATGGGCTTACTTTTTCTTCATTCAAACTTGTTCCTTATACAATTAGGAATATCCAAGCCCAATGCCACAAATTTTTATTTTATTTTTCTATTTAATTTGGAATTTATTCATTTAAATACAAATTAAATTCAAAAATAAAGTATAAAATCAAAATTAATTGCAAACTTGATTTTTATTTCTTCCTTGGGATCCAATCAACTCATTAAAGCCAGCAATTTTCGAAATTGGATTGATATAGCAAGATTGGATTGAGAATTAATCAAAAATTTGAAGATTTGATTTTCTACAAAAATCAAATTTGATTGGCATTGATTATTGATCAATTCTTTCCCAAAACAACTCCAAATCCATCCAGTATAAATGTACAATGCATACCTATCAAGAAAAAACGAAAAAATTGGCTCAAGAACCCTAACCTAGAACTCAAAAAACCGTGCCTCTCAAGCAACAAGCAGCCTTGGATTTAGGTGGTTTCAAGCAATTTTGAGCATTCCATCTTATTCCTTGTGCCATTCAGAATCGATCCAGACCTTTACATTGCTCGAATCCATCCAGAATCGTGAAATCCGTGTTTGGTTTGTTCTTGAAAAATCCAAAATCGTATTCTATTATTCATGCATTATTAACATGTTTTGTGATTAGTGATGTGTTTGCAAGCTTTCTGGGCACTCTAATTGAATTTCCATGGCCTGAATCGTGATATACCATAGCTAGGGTTTCTGAGCTCGATTTAGGGCTTTGCTTAAATGGAAAAATTGGACCATGAGACCTATACCAATGTGTTCGGAATGATCTCAGGAATCGAACCATGGCCTTAGAATTTATTTATATTATGTGTGCTTGCTTTTTGATTTTGCCAGGGCCTGTAGCGTCGAGCAAAAGCCGACGCTGAAGTTTCAAAAATTCAAAAGGAAGAAGATGAAGTCTGGCGCGAGGACGAGGCAACCAGAAGGCGACGCGTGTTTTGATCCCACTCACTCCGTTTCCAAACATGCTTGCACACTTGGCTCAGTTGGTTAAGGCGTTCACTGTTCAGAGATGCTCTCACATGTCCCCAGTTCGAACCATGCCAGGACCATTTGGTTTTCTTTTCTTCAAAACTCATATTTTCATATTTTTCTAATTATTTAATATTTTGCATATCATTTAATTTCTTTTCATATTTTTATTTATGCATTAAAAAATCATCAAAATATTTTTTCCTTTTGCATTTATTTTCAGAAAATGTTTATTTAATTTAATAAATTAAAAAATACAATTTTGCATGCATATTTATTTTTATTCATAATTTTGCATTTAAATCACTTTTAATTCATTTTTAATTATTAAATTGCATCCAAAAAATCTCAAAAATTTATTTTAGCATATTTATATTGTTTCCAGCATGTCATATTTTTCCCAATTAAAAACTTGCATTTTTCTAACATTTTTTCTCTTATTCGATTCCATCATATTTTCCGATTTCTCATTCTTTTACAGGTTGATCCGATTCAGACGATTTTTCTTTATCATTTTATTTTTTTTCCAATAATGTAACTGTTTATGGGATGTAATAGTTTACATTAGGTTTTTATTTTCCGCAAAGTTTAAATTATGTATCTGCCCCAAAGCCATGTAATAGCGTAGGACATTTACCTTTCCGCACTTTACATTCCGCATTTTAATTTCCGCACTTATAAACTGTTAGTAACTAGGCGTGTATGGTAAGACTAAAATCAACATAGATCACTCTAATCTTCAAAGATAAACATATCTGAATCAACACACTCTTTTCACACATGCACCCCTTAGGGTAATTCTCTCTCGTTGCCTTTACGAATACAAATGGTCATGTCCCTCGAACGTAGAGGTATTCTAGCACCGTTGCCTTCAAAACAAATCATCATAGTCCCTTCGATACAAAGATCATAAGACCCACGATGTCGCCTCCGAATACATGATCTTGACCCTCGATTGTCGCCTACGAAAAATGATGATAGTCCCTTCGAATGTGCTAGGATACTTCCTACAAGTTGCCTTCTATGACCATCCGATGTCCCTTCAAATGTCCCGCTTACATCCAACGAATGGAGTTACCTACCAACTAATGGTATGGATGACACTACTCTAAAGGAACGTAAAATAATACGAAAACGACCAATTCTGAGTAGGTAATAAGACTTTTAGTTGCTTGCTCGATCAAAATACTTTTCACACCTCACGCTTTTTCAAAGTTCAAATTCTTTTCAAAACTAAACATTTCCGAACACTTTGTATACATTCCTACATGAATCATTACAAAGTCAAAGCGAAATGCCTTTTCAAAACATTTTTGTCAAACACACAGAAAGCACAATTTTAAAGTGATCTAAGAGCAACTAAGAGCCCCGTAGATAACTACGGATGGAAAGGGGTGCTAATACCTTCCCTTTTCATAACCTTCTTCCTTACTCAGAATCTAACGAAGGTCTTTTTCTGTACTTTTACCTTCCCTTAATTGGATAAAAATAAAAGTCGGTGGCGACTCTTGCTATCCGCACATTTGCGATACAAAAACACTAAAAAGTCAGTTCACCGTATTACAGCCATGGTTAAAAAAAGATTCCATTTGCATTTATGACAAAAATGACTTTCTTGCCCTCTAAGGCAAGTTGTTCAAATCCAAGCCAATCTTCTTCACTTACCATTCGATTTCTTGACCTATAAATAGAGGTCATGTTTGCAAATTGAAACCACCGCAAAGCTATGCAAGAACAAGCTTTCTCTCTTCTTTCTTAAATTTCAAGTTACATAGTTCAAAAGTGAGGATTTTGCACTTTTGCAAATCTTGTGAAAAACTATGAAGAATTTGGTGTCTTACATGTTCTAAACTCTAATTATAACTTGTCTGAAACTTAAAATCAACACAAGAACAGCTAAAAACCAGAATTGCTTTTCAAATTTCCAAACTTGCAAAAACTGCCTTAAACTTCAAACTGTTGATTTGCTCGAGCAAGTTGTGTTTTTATCATTTGAACATCATCAATACACTTCATATGAATGATACCAGTCATCATCCCTGATCTGTAACACCTCTAACCATGAATTCGAGTTTCACTTCAAGCAACTATAGGTGGACTTGGGTAAAGAGTTCTAGACCATTTCAGAGTGTGCATAGTGATCAAACACCTTCCATAAGGTTCACTGGTGCTCCAGCAATCCTCAAACATCAACTGGAAACACTCCTTCGAAGAATTCAATCCCAGCTTCAAGAGGTAAGTTGCTCAACTTCGAACTCTTTGATTTTTGATTTACAGTTCAAAAATGGCTTGGCCGTTTTGTTTCTGCACCTTCACTGATTAATAACCCTCAATCAATTGCTTGATTCCATGGTCATACATGATTTGAATTTGATTTTTAGGAATTAGGGTTCTTCGTGGTTCTGGGAAAATTAATCATGTTTAACTAAAAATAAATGAAATTAAACAACATCATCATATTCCTGGTTCAATTTCGATCAAGTTTGATGTTTACATCATGCATTTTCATTGAGAAACAAGGAATTTGGGTTTGAAGAAGGATCGAGGAAGAAGAAGATGAGTTCGCGCGTGTTCTTATTGTTTTTTCAAATTCAAATATTTCATTTATAATATAATAACATGAAGTAACATAAATAAACGGATGTATTACCGCCCCAGCGGTTGCCAGCTCACCTTTAAGTCACTTGACTTGCCTTGCCCAATGGTCCCGGGTTCGAGTAGCCTTGGGACCATTTTTGCCAAACTTTTTTGTTTCTCTTCACATTTTTTTCAACTTTAACACTTTCAAAACCCAATCAAAACTCCTCATTTTGAGGTGATTTTTTGTACACTTGTCATTTAACATGCCTATTTTAGGATGGTGTCAAAAAAATTCAAAAATGTTCTCTTTTGATTACATTTTCATCAAGCCGAAAACGAGACATTTTAGGTACGTTTCAAGCACTTTTCAAAGATGTTTTTTTTCAAACTTTCGAAGCTCGAATCTTTTCCAAACTTCTTGCAAGTATATTTCATCTTTCAAAAACACTTTCAAGATCTTTTCAAAACTTTTCAACAAACTTACACTCTTTTTTTCCATGATCGACCCGATTTGAAGATAAAACCGAATTCGTTTTTTCCTCGAATTTCTTAACCGATCATGAGCCTCCCTCACGGTGTAAGTCCCAATTCTTTTTATGTACATAATTATTTCCTTGTACATATCCAATTCTTTTATGTACATACCAATTTTTACTCGTACATAATACAGATACCTTCGTAAATATTCAAGTATAGAAAACTTTTGTTCGTCTATTCGCTTGTTTATACACCATTTCCACTGGTATTAAAAGGAGCATTATTTCCGATGAAACTGCTGTTAAACCAATGGGCCTCCCTTACGGTGTAAGTCCCAACCCTCCTATGTACATACATATTTCCTTGTACATAAATACCCATTCGTGTACATATTCATTCCCTTGTACACATTCAAACTTGTAAATAATCAAGTTACGCTTGTTTTAAACGCTTGTTTTACACACTTGTTTATATTTCCTTCATAAACTCTTGTAAATAAACATTACACATTGTTTATATTTCCTTCATAAACTCCTGTGAATAGACTTCATACACTTGTTTATATAACTGTCTAGTTATAACATAACAACTAGTCTAACCATTAAGTTCCTCACAGAGTTAGCCTCCTCTTGGGCTTTGTACAAGGTAACTCATTTCATCTGAGTTTAGCCTCCTCTTAGGCTTCATATAAGACAACACTCCCCTGCTGAGTCAGCCTCCTCTTGGGCTTCGTTCAAAAGAACTCCTCTTTGAGTTTAGCCTTCTCTTGGGCATCAAACAAGAAAGAGACCAGGAAATCTCTTAACAGCCTCCTATTGGGATTCGAATACAAAGAATCACCCGCGCTAGGATAGAACCCTGAGAGTATGATTTCCCGGTGAAATCGCTCTTGAAATCCTAAGAGGATGGTTTCCCGGTGAAATCACTCTTAAAGCCAAAGCCAACCATACCCTATAGCTTCCTCTTGAGCTTCATACAAGGACCCTCGATGACCCTCGGAATGCCTTCTCTTGGGCTTACAATACAAGGATCCATGGGCTTCTTAAAAGCATCCCCCTAATCTAATCAATTTCTCCTCGAGATTTAGACATTTATCATCTCTATGGAAGAAGTATCTCATCTATCACATCACATACAATCAAAAACTTTTCAAACTCTTTTCAAACAAAAACATCTCTTAACAGTAAGTGGTAATGCTTGTACACTCAAGCAAAACACCCAATGCTTACAATTAAAAGATTCAATCATTTTTTCAAATATCTTTCTTAAAATCGTAAGTGGTAATGCTTGTACACTCAAGCAAAACACCTATAACTTACGATGAAAGATTTAAATCAATCAATCATTTCAAAATGTATGTGATGAAATAGATTAGATACATTTTTCATTAAGATGACATTCGTCTTTGTCTCTTAATAACATCCCGTTGCTTCCACTAGCATAAGTGGGAACTACGATTGCTCTGACTTTCTCAACATCCTTTTGAGAATACGTAGGCACAAGGTCTCATCCTTGCCGAGCAAATTTCTTTCTCCCTCAAAACAGACAAACCATAGATCCCTTTAGATCCGAGCTACAAATGCTCTGATTCCCATTAAGGGATATGTATGCAGAGGATCCCAATGATCTTTGCGAGCACAATAATAAAAAAACCTAGGATCCCACATAATCTACCTTTCTTAAAATCCAAAGGAGAAACTTTCCCAATCATAGAAATAGCAATTTAAAACACACAAACATATCAAACATATTCATATATAAAGCTATAGATAACTATATATATTTAGGGTGCTCCATCTATTCCCTTTATATAACAAACCCCCTTGCCCGGAATCTCCCCAATGCGTTACGTCTAGTTCGCGCTAGTCGTAATGCATATCATATCAATTGAGGGTATTGCAACTTTCCCCTTTTTCATAATCATTTTTCTTGTGTTGGAAATAATAAAGCTTGATGCTCGCGGCATCTTTATAAACAAATCAAAAGATTAAATCGTTTGAGCCGAGAATTGAATCAGATTCGATTCCTCCACTTTTAACGGAAAAAATGGCGACTACTGGGAGTACGCTAAACTCTTATTTTCAAAAATTGTGACTCTGCCAAAGAGCACCAAGCTTTTTTTGTTTTCAAAAATAGAAAAAAAGGGGTTGAGCTTCCATATGTACATATGTTTGTTTTTCTTTATTGTGTGTTTCACGATTTCATCTGATGGAAAGAAATCCTAACCCGAATTTAAGAAACATTTTAAGATCTAGGTGGGGGTATAGTCCTATTAACTTGTGGGAAGTTTCATTACTTACTGAGTTAATTTGAGATCCCTCTCTCAGTGGAGGTTATCTTGGGAGTATTTGTGTTTAGCAAGTATTTGCGAAGACATTTTGCTTTCAAGAGAACTTACGGTCGAGTGGTCAGAAACACATAACCCATCCTGGCCATTTAGGATGTAGTGCAGAAATTATTCAGGCGTAAGCTTAGAATAATTGTCATGCGAGACTACGATCAGGCGAGTTTTTCTTGAAAAATATTATTGGACTTCGAGTATTCAACAAATCCGATAATATTTCAAAGAGAAGCGTTGAACTCAGATATCGTAGAACTCGTTTCACGATGAATAAGCCCTTAGAACTTACCCACGTTTGGTTCTTATTGTTGGCCTCATGCTCGTGACTTCGAACGCTTGACCGTGTGTATAACTACTAACCATGTTTGTAGCATTCATGCATTCATTCAAAAAACTTCATTTCTCTTCCCATTTCCAAAGAATTTAGAGTTTTTTCTTTGTAAATATTTTAGGTTAGAGTGATGGACGTTAGAGGAAGATTCACCAAGAAATACAGTTTTAGAATTCCTGATGTAGGAAAGTTAAAAGAGTTAGCATCCTTGGTAGAAGATCCGTCGGATTTCAGAAAATGCTATGGA
Source organism: Vicia sativa (assembly GCA_021764765.1). Classification (NCBI taxonomy): domain Eukaryota; kingdom Viridiplantae; phylum Streptophyta; class Magnoliopsida; order Fabales; family Fabaceae; genus Vicia; species Vicia sativa. Next base: position 52,303,991 of record CM038797.1, on the reverse strand, counting down.
GCTCTTTTAACTGTCCTGAACACTAACGTTGATGAAGGACTTCTCAAAACTTTCGTTCAGTTTTACGATCCAGTTTATCGCTGTTTCACTTTCCCTGACTATCAGTTGATGCCTACTTTGGAAGAGTATGCACACATCCTAGGTATCTCAGTATCAGATGAGGTGCCTTTCAATGGTTTGGAAGCCATTCCTAAGTCACCAGTCATTGCAACAATGACTCACTTAATGAAATCTGAGATAGACAAAAACCTAACTACCAAAGGAAAACTCTTAGGACTAACTTCAAAGTTCCTAATGGAGAAGGCTCTTAAATTCTCTGAAGCCAGTAGTATGGTAGCCTTTGAAGCTGTTTTAGCTTTACTCATCTATGGATTGGTGTTGTTTCCCAACGTCCCAAGTTTCGTTGATATCAACGCCATAAGGATCTTTCTGATTGGAAATCCCGTTCCCACTTTGCTTGGTGATACGTATTTCTCCATTCATCATAGGAATCGTCAAGGAGATGGAACTATTGTGTGTTGTGTACCTCTGTTTTTAAATGGATTGTCTCACACTTGCCAAAATCTCCTATCTTCCGCGAAAACAAAGACGATTGGCATTGGTCTCGAAGACTCATGTCTCTTACAAACGACGATATCCATTGGTATACCTTGATAGACAATGAGATGGAAATCATTGAAAGTTGTGGAGAATTTGCCAACGTACCTCTCATCGGTACAAAAGGAGGAATCAACTACAACCCATTCTTGGCAAGACGTCAACTCGGGTATGCAAACTCTAGTAAACCTCTTGGTTTTACAGTAGAAAGCTACTTCTATCATGAAGGGGAAGATTCTCAAGGTTTGAAAGCCAGAATGATCAGAGCTTGGCATCATATCCGAATGAAGGAAAAGGGAAATGCAAGGAATTGTGTAGCCATGGAAATCTACACTTCTTGGGTAAAGAAAAGAGCAAAGGAATTCCGAATGCCTTATGCTTATGAGGAACCCATGTTCTCAACAGCTTCAAAATCAACAATTTTTCCCGTCGAGACTATGGGAGAATACCAAGAAGCTTTGGCCAAGATGAGGCTAGAGAAAGAGGCTTTGGAAGACAAGTTCTTTAAGACTGACCTCGAACACGAGAAGCTCAAGAGGCAAGTCAAAGATCATGAAAAAACGCTTTACTTCCAAGATGAATGACTCATGGAGAAAGATGAGAAGATTCGTCAGAAAGATAACGCGATCAAAAGATACATCAAAGAAAGGAAAAGAAAGCTTGAGGAAATGACAACCAGCGATCCTGCTCTCGACGAGTGGAAGAAAGCCATCAACAAGATAAAGGCCGAGAAAGCTGAACTAAAAGCCCACTATGGGAAAGAAATCCTGAAGTTGAAGCTACATCAAGCCTTTGGATCTTCATCCGACGAGGACGATTAATTAGTTTAGATTGTAGTTTTATCATTTATTTTATCATTGTAAGAGCTATGCTCAAAAACAAATAAAAATTGTTGTAATATTCTTCCAATAATTAATAAAATAAGTATTTTCCATCCAAATATTTGCCAGAAATTTCTCTTTTAGCGTAAATTCTTTGGAAAATATTTTCTCTTTGCATTCATAATCATGCATCATACTTTGCATATCGAGTTTATTGTTTAGAGTCTTATCTTTTGGAATTTTTTCCAGAAAGAGAAAGATCGTCAAGATGTCGCGTCTTAGAGTTTCTCGACCACGTCCACAGCCGACTCGTACATACAATACTCGTTCAAAAAGAAGGAAAATAATGGAAGGTTTTGAGCAAGAAAATGTTGAACTTCGTAGCACAGTGACAACACTTCAAGAAGAGGTGGAAAGACTCACTTCTTTGGTAAGTTCATTGGCAACTACGCAAAGTCAGCAAACAACATTAAGCAGTCAAAATCAAGCGGCAATTTCAGAGATTACTACTACTCCAGTCTCAACTGTTGCAGCTAGTAGTCCACTTTTCAGTATGCCAGAAGGTTATCCATGGGGAATGCCTTTCAATTTCGGCATCGGATTTTGTCAACCTATTTCTCAGGTACAAACAACCACGTTTGAGGTTCCTACTTTACAGAACTCAATGCTTACTCCGTAGCATGGAGTAACTCTGCCGCAAATCACTATGACGGTTTCTCAACCGATCATGACCAACTCAGCTTCTGTAGTTCACACTACTGCAGACGAAGAAGTCCACCATAGTCCAGGCGATAACACGAATCCTCGTGGCCCGATGGAGAATCTCCAGGAACAGCTCCATAAGATGCAGCTTAAGATTAAAACAATCCGTGGAAAGGAATTGTTTGGGAAAAATGCCCACGATCTATGCTTAGTCCCTCGTGTAAGGATACCTGCTAAATTCAAAGTCCCCGATTTTGAGAAGTATAAAGGAAATTCCTGCCCACAGAGTCATCTTACAATGTACGCTAGGAAGATGTCTACATATAATGACAATCACCAATTGCTCATTCACTATTTTCAAGACAGTCTTACCGGTGCCGCACTGAAGTGGTGCATGGGGCTAGATAGTGCGAATATCCAAACATTCAATGACCTAGGCGAAGCCTTTGTCCAACAGTACAAATTCAACTTGGACATGGCTCCAGATCGGGATCAACTCCACTCCATGTCTCAGAAGGAAAAAGAGACATTCAAAGAGTACGCCCAACGTTGGAGGGAAATTGCTGCCCAAGTCAACCCACCGTTAGAGGAGAAGGAAATGACAAAGGTTTTCTTAAATACTCTTGGCCCATTTTACTACGAACGAATGGTCGCCAGCGCTCCCGGAGATTTCACCGAGATGGTAAGCATGGGAATGCGACTAGAAGAAGGAGTTCGAACAGGACGCCTAGTCAAAGAGATAGGATCTTCTAGTGGGACCAAGAAGGTTGGAACCAGTTTTCCAAAAAGGAAGGAACATGACATAGGAATGGTATCCCGAGGGAAACCAAGGAAGAATGTCAGTCAACAACAATAGGTAGCTACCATAGCGCCAAGTGTTAATACAAGTCCAAATACAGGAATTGCTCCGCAGTTCCAGCAAACTCAATAGCATCGACAATAGGCTCAGCAATACAATAATCAGAACCGTGCGCCCCGGGTCTCGCAGTTTGATCCAATTCCAATGACGTACACAGAACTATATCCGGCATTAATAGAAAGGAATCTTGTGCAAACTAGGTTACCACCTCCAGTACCAGAAAAATTACCATGGTGGTACAAAGCAGACATGTCTTGCCCTTTTCATCAAGGGGCACCGGGTCATGATCTTGAACATTGCATAGCACTAAAAGCTGAAGTACAAAGGTTAGTAAGGTCTAATCTTCTCTCCTTCAGGAACACAAATCCAAACGTGCAAGCAAATCCACTTCCCAATCATAGTGGACATACCGTGAATTTAATACTAAGGAATACAGATCGGTATCTTGTCACAGATGTGAATATGATAAGAGAAAGTTTGGTACAGCTCTATGATACATACAGTACAATGGGCACTTTCACTAAACATGACTACACAGCTTGCAGAATCTGCTTCAAGGATTTTCGAGGATGTCCAACCGTAAGAGCAAACATTCAACGGTTAATAGACATTGGTGATATTCAGATCTTCAGAAACAGAAACGACTATGACGTGAATATGATAGGGCATTTTCCGCATGAGCTTTTAGTCTCAGATATCAACTCGGAAATTCCCGAAGTAAACGTCATTATCCCCTGTTTCAATGAGCCCAAGTGTGTAGAAATTGAGTACAACGGTGCCGAAGTCCCAGAATCTCCTTTGGTGATCTGTTTACCTGGTCCCGTTCCGTACAGTTCTAACAAAGCAATTCCCTATCAATACAGTGCAACTATGATAGAGGATGGGAAGGAGAAACCCATGCCAACTCTTTCAACTGATGTTAACATAACTGAAATAGGACGAGTAACGCGAAGTGGACGAGTACATACTCCGTTACCGCCAAAGCAATCTGTTGTTCCTATTGTTAGACAAAATCCAGTTAATACATCTCCCGAGAATCCCATGGGGATTCCTGCAGATAATCCAAACACAAATTTTGGTCCGCCTGATGGGACCAACGTCAACTCAGATTTCGATGAGATTTTGAAGCTAATCAAGAAAAGTGAGTACAGAGTTGTGGATCAGCTCACGCAGACTCCTTCTAAAATTTCAATACTGTCTCTACTTCTGAATTCCGAAGCCCACCGAGAAGCTTTGATGAAAGTGCTAGATCAAGCTTACGTAGATCACGATGTGACTACAGATCAATTTGGTGGAATTGTGGGCAATATAACAGCTTGCAACAATTTAAGCTTTAGTGATGAAGAACTCCTAGAAGAAGGAAAAGATCATAATCTGGCTCTGCATATCTCAATGATTTGCCAATCAGACTCTCTGTCCAATGTGTTAGTAGATACCGGTTCATCCTTAAATGTAATGCCAAAAACAACTCTCGCTCATTTATCTTACAAAGGAACACCGATGAAATTCAATGATATAGTGGTAAGAGCCTTTGATGGGTCAAGGAAATCTGTTATTGGGGAAGTCGACCTTCCAATGACGATTGGCCCGCATACCTTCCAAATCACCTTCCAGGTCATGGATGTGCCAGCTGCTTACAGTTGTTTGCTAGGAAGACCATGGATACATGAAGCAGGAGCTGTGACATCCACTCTCCATCAAAAGTTAAAATTCACAGTAAATGGGAAGTTAGTGACCATCATCGGTGAAGAAGCGTTACTAGTAAGCCATTTATCCAGATTTTCTTTCATCACAGCCAACGACGTTGAAGGAACATAGTTCCAAGGACTTTCGTTAGAAGAGGAATCTACAAGCAAAAGCAGATCGTCTATCTCCTCTTACAAAGAAGCAGCGCTGATATTGAAAGACGGTAATGCCGCAGGTTGGGGACAAGTAATAAAACCTGTCAACAACGAGACAAAGGCCGGGCTCGGATTTGCTCTAGTATTTCCTAAAGACAATCAAAGGGATGAAGTTCTTTGCCCAATCAGAGAAGTATTCCACAGTGGGGGTTTCTTAAACCCTGTTCTTCAAGAGGTTAACGTTCTTACCGATGAAGGTGATGAAGATGATCTCTCTGGATCTGAAGAGTGGAGCACTTATCTTACCAGCTCTGAATATGTATCTCAGGAAGAATCATACGCGCCATTCTATCCTCCGACTGACCAATTTAAAGGCATGTCCTTACAAAAGAATGAGAATGAAAATCCACCTGTCCCTTCTGAATTTTGGGATACCTTGGGAGAACCAAGTGGAAAGTTTGACTACATGGTGAAATACACTGCACCTGAAAGCTCAAAAATCAGAATTGAAGACATCCAGCCCACTGGATGGGATGATCCTTTTGAGTATCCTAATCAACCAGAAGAGTTATACACATCTTCTCGATCTCATCAACCAATTGAGGTTCCAAATGAAGATCTCTGCTTTAACGTGCCTGTGGAGTTTGTTAAAACAGATCTTAACTATCACTACATCAACGTGATTACTGAAGATCAGGGATACGATTCTGGAAACGAATTGGAAAGCATTGCAGACAATGAGTCTCTTCACTCAGAAGATTGGAAAGAACATCCCCAGAATTCAACACGAATGCCAATGGAAAGTACATATGCTGTGTTCCATGCTCCTCGATCTGCCAATCAAGTCGAAGAAGATCGCTTCAGTAGCACAAAAGGCAAGGTCAAGCATCCAGAGTCTTCAAGGCCTGTTCGACCAACGACCAAAGTCTATTCAAGAACTAAGCTAAGTGGAAAACTACCAGAGTATCTTGACATCCAAGGAGTTCGCTACTATTGGAAGCCTGTTGAAGTTCGAATTAATGTTCATAGTTCTAAGTAGTTTATTTTGCTTTTATTTTGAACTCTCGCCTTGCCCAAAGCGAAGCGATGTTTTATAGGGTTTAGCTTTTAAATAATTTCTCTTTGTCTTTCCCAAGACAAGTGAGTTTGTATTTTAGGGCCCTGTTTCATATTGTGAATCATAAATAAAACGCGTTGTTTTGATTCCACACTTTGTGTTTATTTTTCGTTTTTTACCCTTTTTCTGGAAATGGTAATCCTAAAAAACACAATAAAAATCTTCAAAAAAAATAAATAATCTGCATACACTTTCACATTAACTTTTTCTAAAAAAAGAAAAGAGAATAGTTAATTAATCAAACATAAATCAAATATGCAGATGGACAAATCCATTGAACGCAATAACTCTATGCTCTCTCCCAACTTTGAAATCCCCAGTGAAGTCTCCGAGGAAGAAGTTGAAGAAGAGATCCCGGATGAGATTTCTCGACTGCTTAAGCATGAGGAAAGAATCATTCAGCCTCACAAGGAGCCTTTGGAAGCAATCAACTTAGGTTCTGAGGAAGACAAAAAAGAAGTAAACATCGGAGCTCTACTCGACAGCAACGTCAAGGGCAAACTGATAGATCTTCTCAAAGAATATGTTGATGTATTTGCTTGGTCCTACCAAGACATGCCAGGTTTAGATACCAGTATCGTGGAGCATCACTTGCCATTAAGACCGGAGTGTCCGCCAGTTAAACAAAGACTACGAAGAGTTCACCCTGACATGGCTGACAAAATCAAAAAGGAAGTTCAAAAGCAGCTCGACGCAGGTTTCCTCGTCACCTCTGAATATCCTCAATGGCTAGCCAACATAGTGCCTGTCTCCAAGAAAGACGGAAAGGTCAGAATGTGTGTTGACTACCGGGACTTGAACAAAGCATGCCCAAAAGATGATTTCCCACTACCGCATATCGACATGCTAGTGGATAGCACTGCAAAATTCAACGTCTTTTCCTTCATGGACGGTTTCTCCGTTACAATCGATCGTAATGGCTCTCAAGACATGGAGAAGACATCCTTCATCACGCCATGGGGCACGTTTTGCTACAAAGTAATGCCGTTTGATTAAAGAATGCAACTTACCAAAGGGCAATGACTACTCTTTCATGACATGATGCACAAAGAGATCAAGTCTACGATGACATGATAGCAAAGTCTCGACATCAAGAAGAGCATATAGAATATCTCTTAAAGTTGTTTTAACGACTAAGGACATTTCACGTGAATCCCAACAAATGCACCTTTGGGTAAGATCCGAAAAATCCTAGGTTTCATTGTCACCAAAGAGGTATTGAAGTTGACTCGACAAAGTCAAGGCTATTCAAGAAATGCCTACGCCACAAAAAAGCAAGTAAGAGGATTTTGACGGTTGAATTACATCGCCGATTTATCTCTCAAATGATCGCTACTTGGGCCCATATTCAAGCTTCTCCGCAAAAATCAAGAGGTTGTATGGATGTAAGATTGCCAAAAGCGCTTGACAAGAAGGAATACCGCGAACCGCCAATATTGATTCCTCCAATGAAGGAAGACCATTAATCATGTACCTTACCGCTCTAGAAGATTCCATGGGCTGCACAGCAAGATGAAACCGGTAAGAAAGAGCATGCCATCTACTACTTGAGTAAAAGTTCACCGATCGTGAAACTCGTTACTCCATGCTCGAGAAAACATGTTGTGCTTTGGTGTGGGCTTCAAAACGTCTCCGCCAGTACATGATCAATCACACGACTTGGTTAATCTCCAAAATGGATCCAATCAAGTACATCTTTGAAAAGCCTGCCTTAACAGGAAGAATTGCTCGATGGCAGATGCTATTATCGGAATATGACATCCAGTACCGTGCTCAAAAAGCGGTCAAAGGAAGCATTCTTGCCGATCACTTGGCTTATCAACCGATCAACGAATACCAATCTCTCAAGTTTGACTTCCCTGATGAGGATGTTATATACTTAAAGATGAAAGATTGTGACGAACCGCTACCTGAAGAAGGTCCTGATCCAGAATCTAGATGGGGTTTAATCTTTGATGGAGCGTTAACATTTTTGGCAATGGAATTGGGGCAGTCATCATCACTCCCGAGGGTTCTCATATCCCGTTTTCCGCCAAATTGCTATTTGATTGCACCAACAATATCGCAGAATATGAAGCTTGTATCATGGGTATCGAAGAAGCCATCGACTTGAGGATCAAGATCCTTGACATATATGGAGATTCCGCCCTTGTGATCAATCAAATCAAAGACAAGTATGAAACTCATCATCTTGGTTTGATTCCATACAGATATTATGCAAGACGTTTGTTGACTTTCTTCAACAAAGTGGAACTGCATCATATCCCTCGAGATCAGAATCGAATGGCAGACACCCTGGCTACTCTATCTTCCATGTTCAAAGTCAACAATTGGAATGATATGCCTAAGATTCGTATCAGACGCCTTGAAAGACCTGCATATGTGTTTGCAACTGAAGCAGTCTTCGATGATAAACCGTGGTTCCACGACATCAAACGCTTCCTTCAAACTCAAGAGTACCCACTCGGGGCATCGTACAAAGATAGGAAAACTCTAAGGAGGCTTTCTAGAAATTTCTTCCTGAATGAAGATGTGCTATACAAAAGAAACTTCGACATGGTCCTGCTCAGATGCGTCGACAGACATGAAGCAGACACGATAATCCACGAAGTGCATGAAGGGTCCTTTTGGAACCCATTCAAATGGGCATGCAATGTCCAGAAAGATCTTAAGAGCAGGATACTATTGGATAACAATGGAATCCGATTGTTGTAAACACGTCAAGAGATGTCACAAGTGCCAGATTACGCAGATAAGATCCATGTGCCACCAACTCTACTCAACGTTCTCTCTTCTCCATGGCCTTTCTCCATGTGGGGCATCGACATGATTGGGATGATCGAACCAAAAGCGTCCAACGGACATCGCTTCATTTTAGTGGCTATTGATTACTTCACCAAATGGGTCGAAGCAGCATCTTACGCCAACGTTACAAGACAAGTGGTTGTGAGGTTCATCAAGAACAACCTCATTTGCCGATATGGAGTTCTAAGTAAGATCATTACAGACAATGGATCGAACTTGAACAATAAAATGATGAAAGAACTGTGTCAGGAATTCAAGATCGAGCATCATAACTCATCTTCTTATCGGCCAAAGATGAACCGCGCCGTTGAAGCTGCCAACAAGAACATCAAGAAGATCGTCCAAAAGATGGTCATCACTTACAAAGACTGGCACAAAATGCTGCCATTCGCTCTGCATGGGTATCGTACTTCAGTATGCACTTCAACATGGGCAACTCCTTTTTCTCTAGTATACGGCATGGAAGCAGTGCTCCCCGTAGAAATTGAAATTCCGTCAATGAGAGTTGTTATGGAAACTAAGTTATCTGAGGCAGAATGGTGTCAAAGCAGATACGACCAGCTGAACTTAATCGAAGAAAAGCGCTTGACCGCTCTGTGTCATGGAAAATTATATCAAAGAAGGATGAAGAAAGCCTTCGACAAAAAGGTTCGACCTCGTGAATTCCGAGAAGGCGACCTCGTGCTTAAAAAGATTCTGTCTTTTCAACCGATTCTAGGGCAAATGGACTCCTAATTACGAAGGCCCATACATCGTCAAAAGAAGCTTTTCGGCGGTGCTATGACTCTCACAACCATGGACGGTGATGAACCCGCATCCTGTAAATGCTGATGCCAAGAAATACTTGTCTAAAAACAAAAGAACAACTCGGTAAGTCGAAAACCCAAAAGGCGGCTTAGGCAAAATGAGCGCCTCGTGGATGAAACCCGAAAAGGCGGTCCAGTAAAAATTAGAGACAATAAATGAAATTATCCGATAGATTGAAAACCGAAAGGGCAATCTATGCAAAAATTAAGGATACAAAATGACAAAGTAATCGATCATCTGACGTCAATCAAGAAACTTCCATCAATGGACCTTCAATCAAATCTTCTAAAGCAAGAAGCACAGTTGGAATTCAAAGTTGTTAGGGATAATAGTGGTTATTTTCTTTCAATGTAGCCTTTTCCCAATAAATTATCATTTCCAACTCTTGTAAATAGCTCATGGAATCACGCCTTTGGCTGATTACCATTCTATCAATAAAATTTGAGCCTTGTGCCCATTTGATTGCAATTCTTGCTTTATTCTGTTTTGCAAAATAACGCTTTTTGTTGTGAAAATCACTTTTGGAACTAAAATTTTTTAAATGAATTTTTACTTCAAAATTTTGAAACAAAAGCGAAATTTTCCTTCGAACTATGAACACAGAAGGAACTTCAACAGTTTTCTCCATAAAGTGTTTCGACCTCTGAAGGATAAAACAGCTGCTAAAGAAGTCTTCTTCTCCTTAAAAAGAGATCATCAAAGGACGGTATTCTTATCCAAAAAGAATTCCCAACAAAGTTGCCAATGAAATGCCTTTTTCGGAAAGTTTAAAGCATGCAACTCAGATTCATCATCAGTAATGTCTACGCCATTGCTGCGGATTTTGCTGAGTATTTGTTTGAACTGTGACGTAGTCCTTTTCCCAAATACCCCTTTTTGTTATCTTGTCAAGTATCGTCAGCATGCGTATGATCATTCATAACATTCATCATTCATACATAATAGCATCAGTAATGCATTCCTGCATTTCTCAAATGTTTGCTTCAATATCACTTGTTTAGGATTGCATTTGCTCCCAAGAAAAAAACAAGTGAGGGTGTGTCATCTCTCCAGTAGATTATCCCCAAGCAGAAAAATTCATATTTTTTCTCCTATTCCCCAGCTGAGATCATTCCTCATTGGGAACAAAGTCTTGATTGACTGTTTCTTTCCAGTTCATTCTTGGATAAAACCTCGTCTCTGACCAACTCAGGGTTAGATTTCACAGAAAAATCTACCTACAAACAATAAGCAATAGCCTCGTCATCCGAGCCGCTTATTTTCTTTTCATCTTAAAACTTGTCATAAAACAATTGTTCTTCTCAGCAAGTTCAAATCATGACAGTTCAAGAAATCCCCACAATTGTCTTTCTGTCTAAAGAAACCTGTGTCTTATCAATCAAAATGCCCGCATCTCCTCGAGAGAGAGAGAGATCCCCGGCAAGATTGTAGCTGTGAAATAGAAACTCATTTTGAGATCTGTTTCCATCATTGACTGTTATTCACAGGGCTGAATACTCAGTAAATTTCTTAAGAATTACCTTGTTATAGGTATCACTTTGCTGATAATTGGTAATATCTTCAGAATTCGTTACCATAAACTATCACAAGACTGATAATTGGTAATATCATCTTCATTTACCTTAAACATTGTCACAAGGCTGACAGAAGGTAATTTCCTTAAAACAGATATTCACTTACATTGTGAATCTATTTTCCTAGTGAAACAAATTGCTTGTTTCCCAACCAACAGGATTCTCCTTTCTTAGACAGATTGAGTCATCCTCACAAATCTTTCCCCCATCATATCATTCTTTGATATTTCCTAAGTGAAATTTTCTGCAATCATTTTGCATCATCCTCATTTTTGGTATCTTAGGTCCAAAATTTGCGTATTCTGATATTTAAGTCTCTTCACACCTATCGAGATGAAGATATTCATCTTCATATCTCAGTTTAAAGAAACTTAAATAGGGGCATCTGTCATACCCCAATTTTTGACCTAATATACCACTTTACATTTGCAGCATTGCATCACTAACAGTTTAGAACAGAATTAATCGGGTGTGGCTTCTACAGGTCAAAATCAGGGTTTCACAAATTTTTCATCTGATCAAGAGGTAATCAATTAGGGTTTGAGTTTCTACTCACCTAAATTGATCTATCTTAATCAATCATCAACCTTTGATCTTCAGACCTCCAATTTTTTCTCATGATCTATCAAGGATCGACCAATTAGGGTTTTTGTCGAGGATAAGGAATTACTGATTTTATGATCAATGAATGACTTTTTTGCTTGGAGATTGATCTTAATATCTTCAATACAACATCTTGACCTAATTTCTTGATGCAAAACATCACAGAAGTTCACATTTTTCATCAGTCAATTTCTGGATCATCTGATGAAATTTCATCTGCACTGAAAAGTCAAATTTTGACTTTTGGTCAACTTTTTCAAGATAAAACTTTTTCAATCATCAAAATACTTCAAATGATCCATCATGATCATAAAAAATCAAGAAATTTGGAAAAGTCAACAAAAAGTCAAAAATTTCAACACTTAGAAAAATTTTAAGTGTTAAAAATTTCATGTTTTTTCCTACTTTCATGGCAATTTTTCACATAGTTCCACTTGGAATTAGAAAAAACTCAAAACATGAAAGTTGTAGCCCTTGTTACAAGCTTTCCAAAATGTCCAAGAACTTGCAAAAATATTTTGTCTAGCTACACTTTTGATTTTGAAACATAAAGCTCCAAAAGCCATGGATTTCAAGTTCACACTTCAAAGTTATAAGTCATTTTTTGCAAAATCTCTTTCTAGAAGCCTTGTCACCAATTGAAGATAGGCTAAAGCTGATAAAAATCAGATGGGAGGTAATTATGATGAAGATAAGATCAAGTTAAGTTTTAACCATGGTTAAAAGAAGATTCCATTTGCATTTATGACAAAAATGACTTTCTTGCCCTATAAGGCAAGTTGTTCAAATCCAAGCCAATCTTCTTCACTTACCATTCTGATTTCTTGACCTATAAATAGAGGTCATGTTTGCAAATTGAAACCACAACAAATCTATGCAAGAACAAGCTTTCTCTCTTCTTTCTTAAATTTCAAGTTACATAGTTCAAAAGTGAGGATTTTGCACTTTTGCAAATCTTGTGAAAAACTATGAAGAATTTGGTGTCTAACATGTTCTAAACTCTAATTATAACTTGTCTGAAACTTAAAATCAACACAAGAACAGCTAAAAACCAGAATTGCTTTTCAAATTTCCAAACTTGCAAAAACTGCCTTAAACTTCAAACTGTTGATTTGCTCGAGCAAGTTGTGTTTTTATCATTTGAACATCATCAATACACTTCATATGAATGATACCAGTCATCATCCCTGATCTGTAACACCTCTAACCATGAATTCGAGTTTCACTTCAAGCAACTATAGGTGGACTTGGGTAAAGAGTTCTAGACCATTTCAGAGTGTGCATAGTGATCAAACACCTTCCATAAGGTTCACTGGTGCTCCAGCAATCCTCAAACATCAACTGGAAACACTCCTTCGAAGAATTCAATCCCAGCTTCAAGAGGTAAGTTGCTCAACTTCGAACTCTTTGATTTTTGATTTACAGTTCAAAAATGGCTTGGCCGTTTTGTTTCTGCACCTTCACTGATTAATAACCCTCAATCAATTGCTTGATTCCATGGTCATACATGATTTGAATTTGATTTTTAGGAATTAGGGTTCTTCGTGTTTCTGGGAAAATTAATCATGTTTAACTAAAAATAAATGAAATTAAACAACATCATCATATTCCTGGTTCAATTTCGATCAAGTTTGATGTTTACATCATGCATTTTCATTGAGAAACAAGGAATATGGGTTTGAAGAAGGATCGAGGAAGAAGAAGATGAGTTCGCGCGTGTTCTTATTGTTTTTTCAAATTCAAATATTTCGTTTATAATATAATAACATGAAGTAACATAAATAAACGGATGTATTACCGCCCCAGCGGTTGCCAGCTCACCTTTAAGTCACTTGCCTTGCCCAATGGTCCCGGGTTCGAGTAGCCTTGGGACCATTTTTGCCAAACTTTTTTGTTTCTCTTCACATTTTTTTTCAACTTTAGCACTTTCAAAACCCAATCAAAACTCCTCATTTTGAGGTGATTTTTTGTACACTTGTCATTTAACATGCCTATTTTAGGATGGTGTCAAAAAAATTCAAAAATGTTCTCTTTTGATTACATTTTCATCGAGCCGAAAACGAGACATTTTAGGTACGTTTCAAGCACTTTTCAAAGATGTTTTTTTTTTAAACTTTCGAAGCTCGAATCTTTTCCAAACTTCTTGCAAGTATATTTCATCTTTCAAAAACACTTTCAAGATCTTTTCAAAGCTTTTCAACAAACTTACACTCTTTTTTTCCATGATCGACCCGATTTGAAGATAAAACCGAATTCGTTTTTTCCTCGAATTTCTTAACCGATCATGGGCCTCCCTCACGGTGTAAGTCCCAATTCTTTTTATGTACATAATTATTTCCTTGTACATATCCAATTCTTTTATGTACATACCAATTTTTACTTGTACATAATACAAATACCTTCGTAAATATTCAAGTATAGCAAACTTTTGTTCGTCTATTCTCTTGTTTATACACCATTTCCATTGGTATTAAAAGGAGCATTATTCCCGGTGAAACTGCTCTTAAACCAATGGGCCTCCCTTACGGTGTAAGTCCCAACCCTCCTATGTACATACATATTTCCTTGTACATAAATACCCATTCGTGTACATATTCATTCCCTTGTACACATTCAAACTTGTAAATAATCAAGTTACGCTTGTTTTAAACGCTTGTTTTACACACTTGTTTATATTTCCTTCATAAACTCTTGTAAATAAACATTACACATTGTTTATATTTCCTTCATAAACTCCTGTGAATAGACTTCATACACTTGTTTATATAACTGTCTAGTTATAACATAACAACTAGTCTAACCATTAAGTTCCTCACGAGTTAGCCTCCCTTGGCTTTGTACAAGGTAACTCATTTCATCTGAGTTTAGCCTCCTCTTAGGCTTCATATAAGACAACACTCCCTTGCTGAGTCAGCCTCCTCTTGGGCTTCGCTCAAAAGAACTCCCTTTGAGTTTAGCCTCTCGGGCATCAAACAAGAAAGAGACCAGAAATCTCTTAACAGCCTCCTATTGGGATTCGAATACAAAGAATCACCCGCGCTAGGATAGAACCCTGAGAGTATGATTTCCCGGTGAAATCGCTCTTGAAATCCTAAGAGGATGGTTTCCCGGTGAAATCACTCTTAAAGCCAAAGCCAGCCATACCCTATAGCTTCCTCTTGAGCTTCATACAAGGACCTCGATGACCTCTAATGCCTCTCTTGGGCTTACAATACAAGGACCCATGGGCTTCTTAAAAGCATCCCCCTAATCTAATCAATTTCTCCTCGAGATTTAGACATTTATCATCTCTATGGAAGAAGTATCTCATCTATCACATCACATACAATCAAAAACTTTTCAAACTCTTTTCAAACAAAAACATCTCTTAACAGTAAGTGGTAACGCTTGTACACTCAAGCAAAACACCCAATGCTTACAATTAAAAGATTCAATCATTTTTTCAAACATCTTTCTTAAACTCTTAAGTGGTAACGCTTGTACACTCAAGCAAAACACTATAACTTACGATGAAAGATTTAAATCAATCAATCATTTCAAAATGTATGTGATGAAATAGATTAGATACATTTTTCATAAAGATGACATTCGTCTTTGCCTCTTAATAACATCCCGTTGCTTCCACTAGCATAAGTGGGAACTACGATTGCTCTGACTTTGTCAACATCCTTTTGAGAATACGTAGGCACAAGGTCTCATCCTTGCCGAGCAAATTTCTTTCTCCCTCAAAACAGACAAACCATAGATCCCTTTAGATCCGAGCTACAAATGCTCTGATTCCCATTAAGGGGTATGTATGCAGAGGATCCCAATGATCTTTGCGAGCACAATAATAAAAAAACCTAGGATCCCACATAATCTACCTTTCTTAAAATCCAAAGGAGAAACTTTCCCAATCATAGAAATAGCAATTTAAACACACAAACATATCAAACATATTCATATATAAAGCTATAGATAACTATATATATTTAGGGTGCTCCATCTATTCCCTTTATATAACAAACCCCCTTGCCCGGAATCTCCCAATGCTACGCCTAGTTGCTAGTCGTAATGCATATCATATCAATTGAGGGTATTGCCCCCTTTTCATAATCATTTTCTTGTGTTGAAATAATAAAGCTTGATGCTCGCGGCATCTTTATAAACAAATCAAAAGAGTAAATCGTTTCGAGCCAGAGAATTCGAATTCAGATTCGATTCCCTCGCGCGTCACTTTTTAACGCGAACAGTATTCACATAATATACATAATCCAACTAAAACCAACTTAATTAAATTAAAAACCAAACAACCATATTGTCACTTTATTAATAAACTTTCCACCAATATCAATCACTTATCTTAGTTGATTCCAATGGCACACTATTTCAATTTCCTTCAAATTCCGGTTAATTGGCTATATCGTTTACAACTACCAACAATCACTACGTTCCACAACAACAACAACAACGAACAATAACAACTTTCAACAACCAACCACAAAATTTTTATCACATATTAGACATCATATAAATAGAACAAAAGCTCCCAATTTATATGGCAAAAGTATAACCCACAAAAATATACCCATCGCATGTGTTTTAAATAACAAAACGTCCGACAATACAACCTTTCCATAACCAACCATTAATAAAATCATGTACTATCCTCTAAACCAATCCTATTAGAAAGAATATTCCATTATCTTTCTAACACTTCGAACGACACCCAAAACGGAGTTACGGTTCAAAAGTTATGACCAAAACAATTTTTCAAATTTCTGTCAATAGTACGCGGCGCGCAGCCTAGTTTGGGCCGCGAACTTAACAAGGTCAGAAGGTTCGCGCCACAAATAAAGTTCGAGCCACGAATTGGGCGAAACAGAACCCAAAAACTTGATTTTTATGTTTCCAAAACTCAATTTTAACCAAACTTCAAAACCCCAAACATCTTTTATCACTAACCCACTATTTCTTATCATCAACACAACATATATACCTCAATTACAACATCAAAACATATTTCTACCATCAATTTGGAATTTCAACAACAACAACAAAATACCAAAACAATGGCAAAACTATAAACCCCATCCCATATATCATTCATCATGCATCCCGTTATAGAGTTAGAACCCCATCCTTACCTCATTGATGGCAACTCTAAGCTTGACTCTAACTCTTGGTTCTTCTTTGCCTCTTCTCCAAACCCTATCCCTCTTTCTCTTCTCCTCTCTATTTCTCTTCTTTCCTTTCCTTCTCATAAAACAACTTCTTTCTCTATTAATAAACCCACTAATAATAATAATAATACTATTATCTTACTACTTATCATAATGGGCCTAACAAATAACACCTCCTCATTACTTTGCGATACCATAATTAAAGCCCAACTCGATTAATGAAATAGTCCATTATTAACAATAATATTATTTCTAATATTATTTCTTCAACGTAATCAACTGAATTAATTCTCCGACTAACCAAATAAAATCCGACTTCAACTTAATAATCCAAATACGTTTCCCAAAATAATACCGACAAATCCAATAATCAAATCTTTAAATAATTCAATTAACCAATTAATTAAATCCGGGCATTACATGATCACCTTGTCAAATTGAGTGAATAAAAGTGAGATGAGAGACATATTGAATACTTGTGTGTTTGGAATAACTTTTTCAAGTTAATGGAATTAAATTAGGTTACATAAGTGTTGATCAGAAAAAATAAGAAAGGTGACGTTATTAGTAAGGTTAAGCATTTTATTTTCGATGGAATTTTTAGTGTGCAAACGAGTTACTTGAGGACAAACATCAGAGTACGTTTGAGGTTGTGATGACACTTGGTCATAATGTTTAAAAACCCAAACCAGTCATCAAACCGGTGAAAGTATTGGGTCACTGGTTTATTTGTTGAATCACTAGGTCACTGATCGAACCACATGAGTAAGTCACATAACTCGGTTGAATAAACAAGTCTCTATAATCAGGATATATAGTAATTAAACGGTCAAAATAGATGACTTTGTCTCTAAATAACAATACCTAAATAATTTTAGATTTAAATTCTAAAGATAATCATCACACACAATAAAACAGTACAAAATTCAAATCCAAATAAATTTTGAACAAAATTTATTGCAATATAAATTGAATAAGAAAATAATTACAATATCTAATAAATTTAATTGTAGGAGGAAAAAAGGTTTCAATTTTTTTTTGTATAAAGCCTACTTATATTTAATATTATTATTTATTTAAAAATTATTAAAACGACACTAATTTTTTTGAAAAAAATTAAGTAAGCATTTAGCCCGTCGGTTTTTCAAAACCGTTAGCTCAATGATTTTGATCGGCTTTGACTGATTCTGGTCGGTTCACACGGGCTAAATATATTTGGTCCAACAATCATATCAGGCCAGTGATTCTTCCGGCTCTCGAGTTGATGGTTTGATTGACCAATTCAATTCAATTTTTAAAACATTGTTCGATTATTACATAATATAATTATGAGCAATTTCAAATAACAAGGGTGAAATTATGAACAAAATCCATGATAAGACGTGAAAAAGTGAGTAAAAATATTCAAGAGGAAGAAATTTGAGACTTAGTAGAATTTTGAAGAAAAAGGAAGAAAATAAAAGAGTCTTGCCATTGATTTTCTCGCGCTCACGATACTCTCATCGTGGACGCGGTGACGTTGCATCTGTTAGACGATGTGCTCAATCTAGAAGGGGGAATTGAATAGATCGGTGTTTTAAAATTTGCGCATTTGAAAATTTATAACGAAAACCTCCTGGATTTTCAATCGTCTAAACGATCCACTATTGAGAAGATCGGATATGTGAACCATATGGATAATATGAGAAAACTAGCTTTATTACTTCTTTCACCTGTGATGAGGGCTAGCATGACTTTTTCGATCTGCTGATATCTGGTCTCGGGCCCTTGCAACGCTTTTCTCGTGAAATAGACGGGCTTTTGTCCATCCTCTGTTTCGCGGATGAGGACTGCGCTCACGGCTTCATTCGAGACGGCTAAGTACAAGTACATGGTTTCTCCATTTTATGGCCGCGAGAGCACTGGTGGTTGGGAAAATTCCCTCTTGAGGTGCAAGAGGGCGTGCTCGCACTCCTCGCTCCACTCAAAGGTCGGGCCTTTCACAAAAGTTTGAAAAATGGAAGGGCATGCTGGGCTGATTTGGTGACGAAGCGGGAGAGGGATGTTAGCATGCGGTTCAAGATTTGAATAGATTTTTTGGAGCTGGTGGAGCTGGGCGTGGGCAGCTCGGAGAACGCCCGACATTTGTCGGGGTTCTCCTTGATCCCCCGTTCGGGTTAGATAGAATCCCAGGAATTTTCTCGCCTTGACACCGAAGGTGCATTTCTCCGGGTTGAATCGCATCCGACATCGTTGGGCTTGATCGAACACCCTTTTTAGATGTACGACGTGATCGGTCTCAGTGTGAGACTTGATGATCATGTCGTCCATGTAGACCTCGAGCATGTCGCCGATCTCGCCGCGGAAGACTTTGTTCATCATCCGCTGGTAGGTGGCTCCTGCGTTCTTCAATCCAAAGGGCATTACGTTGTAGTAATAATTGCCCGAGACCGTCATGAAGGTCGTACAACGCTTGTCGCTCATTGCCATGGGTATCTGATTGTAACCTGAATATGCATCCATAAATGACAACAATTTATAACCGGCTGAGTTGTTGACCAGCTGAAACAACCAGCTGAACATCATCCGATAACTATATCAATGAAGTCTCCATCGAACGTTTTTTATCTCACAAAAGGAGAAAGGTGAACGCATCGCGAAAAACCTAAAAGGGATAAGGCACGGTCTTGCGACCGAGAGATAGGGGTAAGGGAATCTATTACGCGAAGGGAAGGTATTAGCACCCCACGCGCCCGTAGTACTCTACGGTATCCACTTCTACTTTCTGTCTAATGGGTGTGTTTATATCTATTTACTGCTTATTGCTATAATGTATGCTAAAAGAGAATGTATGTGAAAGAAAAGAAAATAAAGAAAACACGGGGAAAAGAAGGAAGTATTTACAAAGTTCGCTCGATCGAGCCCCGTGACAAGATGCCTACGTATTCCCGCGTGCAATGGGAAAGTCAGAGCGCCGTAGTTCGGCTCACATGTTTTGATGGGTTATGTGTTTTTTAATTATGAAAAAGAATTTTAAACATAATAAATAAAACCCGTGGGCAAAAAGGTTTGCATTTGGTTGGTTGTTTTTACCTTGAAAAAGGAGTTTGAACCATTATTAAGTGTTTTAATTTGCAAATGAAAAAGAAAACAATTTTTAGTTTTATTAAATGCATGAATGCAAAAGAAACTGTAAAACAAATAAGGGAAACTATCTAATGCTATCCCTAATGTCATCATGCATGGATTACATCCTAAGGTCTAACTCGAATCACTAACTAAGGTAGAGTCGAGAGAATCCTAAAGGAACATGCAAAGGTTTACCACCTAGATCTATGTCTATCTCGAATCACCAGCTAAAATGGAGTCGAAGATGACAACAAAAGGATGGAAAAGGTGTAAAACCTAAGTCTATGTCCATCTCGAATCACTAACTAAAGTAGAGTCGAAGACGACAAAAGGGATGAAGCAAACAAGTGCTTTGACAGAAGCACACAATTAATGCAATGCAAAAACAAATGTCAAACAAGCGTAGGCATAACCTACAGAGCAAATGATGCGAGTTCAACAATAAATGCGAACCCCATGAATGAGTGGAGAGTCAGAATAGGGGACTCTTGCCACTTTTTATTGACTCGATAAAGGAAGCAACACGATTCGCGTGTGCGGAGCTGACACGGACTAGAACTGTGCGGGGGTTGGTTGCGGACCCTACCTTCTGGCTTGCCCATATATCAATGACTCGATGACAGGAAATATAAAAAAGCGGGACTTTGCTTAGTGCTACCACGTCGGGCGTCCTAACCACTCTGACCTATGCAAGCACAAATGTAAACACTTACTGAGAATTACCTCCCTATGCAGATGGAGGATTTAAAACAAACCAAACACAATTAGCAACCAGAATCGCCCTAAACGGGTCTTTAAATAAACCAGAGGGGTTCCTGAACATGCTCCAACTACGGAAGCCCCTTCATACATTTCTATTCCTACTTCTCATGGCAATGAAAGCAGTAAAATCCTACTTCTCATGCTCTCTAGAAAAGCGGTAAAGAAATGCGATAAATAAAATAGAATAAATACCCGACGGATATTAAATCCGAAGAGCAACGCAAGCTATAGAAATACTCCGGAAAACTTCAAGTACTGCTGGCACGCAATAAGAAAATCCGGTGAGAAGTATGCAGAGACACAAAAAGCATAATCAGAATGTGCGTCATACACATCTGAATCAAATACACCTGCACAAGATCATAATCCAGACAAACAGATACAGAACACACACATATGTGTACAATCATAAAATACGGATTTTATACGTCCAAATCAACAGTATAACGCTCCGCGTACCTTGCATACAAAACAGAATGTCAGAAACAGCAGCAATGCGGCTTTTAAATAAAGCATAAAACGCAAAAAAATGATTATTTACAATGAAATCGGAATATCAAAAATAAAGTTGAAATTTTACTTACAACACTAAGATAAGGTATACTTTCAACTATAATTAAACGGTATAAAAATATCCTAGACTTTCTAAAAACAATATGACATTATACTCCTAAGTCAACTATAAAGGGAAAAAACATCTAAATGCATTATTTAAAAATGAATTAGAATTAATAAAAGAAATTAATTAAAAAAATATTAAAAAAATGTCAAAAATACTCTAATATCCTAAAATGTCAGAATATATTTTCTATGTATTTTTTACATGTCGAAATAAACAAAATCGAAAGCTAAAACGAAATTGCATGGAAATTGTGAATTGAAGAAACAGGGAGGTGTATTACAGAATTCCTAAATGAACTGGAACTAGTCATTGCTACGCTTGGGCCTGGAATGCAGGGGGTACGAATTAGTAAAATACCAGGGCCCAGTCCGAATTGATACCAAGTCCAACTGTTTTTTTTTGTCCAAAACTATTATTATTATATTTTTCATTATTTTTTTTGGTCAGATTTTATTATGGTAATGTCACATTTACATTTTATGTATGTACATACTTATATATCAATTGGTCACATGTATTAACTAAATATTCAGATTTTAATTTTTATTAAATAAAAGAAAAGGACACATGTCACAATCCTGCTGGTGAGTATGGAAGAAAGCATGAACGAGTTGGATGGTGACACGCGTGGGGTTTGACAGAACAGGACCAAACATTGCCGGAAGCCACCGTCTTCTCCGACGAGAAAACCGCCATTCGCGGTGGCGATTGGAACCAGGACGTCCAAACAAGAATTAAATCCGCCGTTCTGCTCGTAATTTCGCGAGGATTCCGGATCTAAACCTATTTTTCACACATTCTCAAACTATCATCCATAAACCACGACACACGAACAAATCTAAACGCATCGAAATTTCATATATTCAAAATCAAAAAACTCAGCCCTGCTCTAGCATCAGTCTTTGATTACGAACAATTCGAAAATGCGATGAATGGAGTTATCATGGATATCTTAAGCATGTTGAGAAAAGGTTCAGATAACTTACGGAACGGAGGATGTCCGCTGCACCTTCAAACTTGCACCAGATTCAACAGAAGAAGATCCGTTGTTCCAATATTCCTCACTGATATATAGGCTCAAGAATGCTTCGAACCCGATTCTCTTTGATGATAGGGAGCGGTCGTACTTCGAGATTCCGGCGCCGGCAGAGAGTTGAGATAGAAAACACCACGCGAAGACGATGAAGTAATGGATATGGACAGAAAGAAAGTGTGATTCTGCTTGCTTCCACAAATCGATGGAATCCACCTATAATCCTCTCTAGCCGTGATGAATAAGGAGGAGAAGATGTCACCTAGAAAGGCTCCCGTTCTTGCAAGCTCGAGGGAGATTGTCAATCGTGCGAATGCGGAGGAGAGAGGGAACCTACTGCGGTGATGATGAGATGGCGGAGAATTGGTGGAATGGAGAGAAAAGTGAGAGGGAGAAGGAGAATGGCGTGAGGTTTACGGTGATGAAAAACGGAAGAGATGTGTGGGAGTTAGAGAGAAGAAAGAGTAACCGAAAAAGAGCAGCGTTGCACTGGTGAAAGAAAAGAAGAATGGTGGTGGTCCATGGATGAAGGTGAGGTCTGTTACGATTTATCGAGAGAGAGAAAAAAAAGAGTGCAAGAGAGTTGGACGCGGGGAGAGTTTTTTGTTACTGTCTGTTAGAAGAAGAAGAAAAAAGCAGAGAGTGGTGGAGTTGTGTTGATGAGGAAAGAAAAAGAAAGAAGAAGCGGGGTGATGGTGATGAGAGAAAGGAGAGGATAATGGAAGAGAGTGTGCATGGAGGAAGAATGGAGAGGGAGTGAGGAAGAGATGAAGAATGGAGGAGGTGAAAAAACTGTAACCGTTTTCTGTTAGAAGCTTTTTTGTTATATGTTGTGTGTATGGTATGAGAGATTATGGAGTGAAAAAGTGGGAATTTCTTTGTAACAGCATAGTGTGTGCAAAAATGGAAGAAGAAAAATGGTTTTGTTATGGTTGTTACTGATTTTTTGTTACTGTGTGGAAAAGAAAAAAAATGGATTATGTCAGTTTATTTATTACTGTCATGTATATCTCTAATGCCAACACTTTTTCTAAACGAAAAATAGCCACGCCCGCTACTTTGTATGCTCCTATCTCAGTGTGTAAGAGTCCGATTGATACAACCAAAGCGTCGAATTGAAGAGCACACCTGGCATAACAACTTTGATGTTGAGTGCCCGACGAAAAAAAGATCACAAGCTTGCCGTAATTAGCTTCGAAGTCATGCCGACACAAACTGACTTGAGTATTTGAAAAAATTTCTCTAAGTGTCAAAGTCTTAAATTAACTCATGTGCACCAGTTTACGGATCCATAGCTCTTGATTTATCAACTTTCGCGTTTTGACTCCAAAACCAAAATTCTAGAGTATGTTAGAGTGAATAACTTTCATGTTGGGAATTTTCCGATTTGACACCCGTAGCACGCTTGAAAACAGCCCTGAAGTCGTGTCTGCACCACTGGTCGCATTATTACATAATTTTCCACACGCCGCTTGCCATGTGATCATGTCGGATGCGCTACTTTGCAGCCCCATAGTTCTTTCCACATTCGACCGAATGACGTAATCCCGATACCGTTGGAAAGATAAAGTGGAATAGAACAAATTTTTAGTTGTATAAAAATCCAAACAAAGCATTTATCACCGAATAAAAAGTGTTTGAAGTTTGTACCGTGACTGTTCGATGAAATTCCTGGCCTGGCTGGGCAAGTCTTGCACATGACATCCAACAGTTTTCCAACTTCAAACCATTGATTACGGTGTTCCGTATTTTCCGCTCCGTCGTCCGAAACGAAAAAGTTTCTAAACAGAACTTGTAGATTATACGGCAAACTCCAACTTTCATGTTCAAAGTTTTTCCGTGCGGCGAACGAATCAACGAGAAAACAGCCCCGAACATACGCACAAAAACTGTTCGATGAAATGCGTCTCATAGCCATGGCAAAAATGTGCATGCTGTCTTGCATTTTAGCAACTTCAAGCTGTCACTTACAGCGCTCCGTATCCTCCAGCTCTGACGTCCGAAATAGAAAAGTTTCTAAACGCAACTTATAGATGGAATTACGAACTCAAACTTTTGTGTTCGGAATTTCTTCGTGCGGCGACCGAATCATTGACGAAAACAGCCCTGAACATGTGCACAAAAACTACTCGAACCTTACAAACATAATGAGTTCTTATTTTCCGAGTTTTACAACTTCCGATCCGAGTCCCGAATGAATTTGACTTCTTCAGCAAAGTTTTAGATTGCCGTGAAATGAACAACCTTTCAGTTGAGCATTCTCCGATTCGGAGCCACGAACTGTGATAAAATCGATCCTGAAGCTGTCAGCTTGAGCAAAGAAACAAACGCTTCAAAATATTTCTAAGTGTTGAATTTTTGAGAAATGATAAACCGTAACTTCCAAGCTCCGTAATTTTTGATCCGTTTCTCGAATGGATTCGATTTCTTCAGCAAAGTTGTAGATTGCCGCTAAATGAACAACTTTGATTTGAACTCGACTCAAATCGACGCCTCGAAACACGTGTAAAATACCTCCAAAGTCGAGCGCACGAACACATTAAAAACACTTAAAATTTTCACTAAGTGTAAACTTCAAAAGTTACAAACATCCAACTTCGGAGCTTTATAACTCGAAATTCGGGCATTTCTGGAAAAATATTCACAATGACAAAGTCGGAGTACAAAATGAGCTCTTTCCAACGACTATCAATTCATAAACTTCTGACCACAGACGGGCAAGATACGGATGCGGCAACATGGCTCCGTGAACACAAAGTACTTAAAATGCAAGAAACCTCATTTTCACCCGATTCTTTCGATTTTTCTCAACAAATGATCGCATTTTCTCAAATGTCGACTTTTGACCATAATTTTGACCCGAAATTCCGCTCGGTCAAACTTTGACTTTTGTTGACTTTTTAGCAAACGCATTCAAATATCATTTTATCTGTCCGTTCTTGATTTTCTGATGAATCGCGCGGATCGGTAAGTCGTATACTGATACTTCAAAACTCACAGAAGACCGTATAATCAATTCGGGCTTAGATATTCAACCACCACACACTGTAGCTCGAAACTGTAATCAATATCCACCTGATAGGCGATCAAAACACCAAAACCTCAACTCGCGAGATAATAATCAGAAGTTTCTGGACACACTTGCGTATTGAAATGACGCTTGAGATAGCAGAACTTCAGATATCCATCTTTCGGAACCAAACCTCTTCTTCTGAATTGCACAGGCTCACATGATTTAGAAAATCTCGAACCCATGATCAATGCATGAATGATATGTATTTGATGCACCTATTAATTAAGTGTTAGCCAATTATTTATTAACAAAATGAAGAGGGCAAATTTTGGGGTGCAACACCAGCATGTCAATGTTAGGCAAAGGAAAAACATCTTTGGGACATGCCCGGTTGAGATCAGTATAGTCAACGCACATATGCCATTTTCCATAAGATTTTTTAACCAGTACAACGTTCGAGAGCCACGTTGAATACTTGGCCTCAAAAATAAAATTTGCCTCTAGGAGGTCCTTTACAGCTTTTTCAACAGCCTCCGCTTTTTCGGGAGACTGTCTACGCCTACGTTGTACTATGGCCCTAGCGGTCGGATCTACGACGAGTTAATGGCATGCGAACTTAGGGTCGAGTCCGGGCATCTCCGCCGCGCTCCATGCAAAGAGGTCTGCGTTGTCCCCGAGGCAGACTTTGAGTTGTTTCTTGGCCAGGTCAGGGAGATCTACTCTAAGCTTGACACACTTGGTGGAATCGCCGAGAGGAACGAGCTTGAACTCGCCATCTGGGATCGCGCAGAGGGGATCTTTGTCGCCACTCTGTCCTTCGACCTCTTCCTTTGTAAATTGGGTGTCGAGGTCCACCGATTCTACCTTGGGACCTTGAGGCTCTTCAGTCTTGGGAGGTTCGGCGCGGGCGTTGTCTGGCCCGTCCCGCTTGTCGGTCTACTGGGCCCTCGGGTATGTCCCCTAGCGGCGATATTGTAGCACCTCCTTGCTGCTTTGATGTCCCCGCAGATGGTAGCAACACGTCCCCTCTTGGTGTATAATTTCAGCTTGAGATGGACGGTTGAGGGGACGGCGGTGAGCTTAGCCAAAGTGGTCGTTCCCAGAATGACGTTGTAGAGTAAGTGGCAGTCTTCTACTAAGAAGCGGACCTTGACCTGTCGAGAAGCGACGTCCTCGCCGAAGGTGACAAGGAGCTCGACGTAGCCCCTTGGTCGAGAGGTCGAGCCGTTGAACCCTTGTAAGTCAGACCCCACACGGCGATAGGTGAGATTCTTCGAGCTGTAGAGTTCAGAAGAGATTAGTGTACATCACGTCTACTGAGCTGCCCTCGTTGACCAGGATCCTATGTACCTCGAAATTCGCCATCCTTGCATTGATAAGGAGGGGGATATGTGAGTTGGGCGCGCTCCAAGGAAGCTCTCCGAGGTAAAAAGTGATCGACTCAGATCAGCCGCGGAACTGCTCGAGGGAGACCTCGTTGACTGGGGCCTTTTCAATCAGTTCCTCGAATTTCCTCTTGGCCGAGTTGATTGACAATTGGGTGTCTCTGCCACCGGATATGACCATGGTCGCGGGGAATGCCTCCCAGCAACTGTAGGTGAGCAGTAGGGAGTCCTCGTCCATGTTTTTGGGGACCCTGAAATCTTCTGGTCTGGTCACCAAGTAAGCTCTGGAAGGGGCCATCATCCCCTTGCGGCCTGGTCTCCTCGTCGACCTCTTTGCTCTCCCGAGTTCCCCGAGATGTTTCAGGCCTCTTGTATTTCCCAAGCCTCCCGCCCTTGATCAACGTCTCGATTGCGTCCTTGAGATGGACGCAGTCCTCAGTCAAGTGGCCATGGCTCTGATGATACTGGCAGTACTTGGTTTTGTCAGCCCCTGGTTTAGGGGTGTAGGCTTCGGGCGTCTGACCCCGCCGTCCTTGAATTCAATGGCCGAGCACTCAGCCAGTATCCGCTCGCGGAAAGTCGTCAGCGGGGTGTATTCTGTGAAGCGTCCGGCAGGGCCGCACTGTTCGCGGGGATCCCGGGGTTTGTCCTCCCTCCGCTTTTTATCGAGGCGTCGGGATGTCCCAACTTCCTGGCGTTAGGCATCGTTCTGTCGAGCAGAACCGGTTGAACCGCGACTCCTTAATTCTCGGGCGTGATTAGCAGCTTCCTTCTCTTCATAGGTGATATATGCCCGGGTTTTGTCGAGGAGGGCATCGAAGGTAGCTGGAGGTTCGATGCCGACTGCCTTTCTAAAATCTGTACCGGGGAGGAGTCCCCTTTATAGTAGGTAGCACTTCATTTGATCATCGCAGGGGACCTGGATGGCATCCCTGTTGAAATGGTCGATGTGCTCTCTGAGAGTCTCGTCGCTTCTCTGGATGATGGCCTCTAGGGAGGCCTCAGTCTTTGGTTGCCCGCGGGAGGCAGTGAAAGTGCTGGTGAACTGGGTCTTCGGGTCCCTCCACGAGTGTATTGACCCGGGGGGCAAGTTTTTGTACCAGTCCATGGCCGTTTTCCTCAAAGTGGTGGGAAACAACCTGCATTTGATCGGGCCCCCGACGTTGAGGTAGTGGAGCATTGCATCGAAGCCGTCGATGTGGTCGATGGGGTCATCCACCCCATCGTAACTAGCGAGCTGAGGAGGTTTTTCCATGCCCCTGGGGATATGAGCCTCCATGATGCTAGTGGACAAGGGACCGCGAGGGTCTTCTTTGTCACTACGGTCAGGAGAGCGGGACGGGGATCGGCGGAGGCGGTGAAGTCTCTTAGAGGGGTCCTCAGTTCGAGGGTTCCCTCCACGATTCTTCCTCAACTCTTCGGCCCCGCGTTCTCATCGGGGAGGTGAATGGGCCCGTTTCTTGGGCTGCTCTGGGGGGTTCCGCTCGGACACGGGACCTCTGCCCTT
Organism: Vicia sativa; assembly: GCA_021764765.1. Classification (NCBI taxonomy): domain Eukaryota; kingdom Viridiplantae; phylum Streptophyta; class Magnoliopsida; order Fabales; family Fabaceae; genus Vicia; species Vicia sativa. Next base: position 52,275,673 of record CM038797.1, on the reverse strand, counting down.
GGATCAACGTGTCGGGCTCAGAGTGTCATCCCTCCTGGTTCTCCGCGGGGGATTCCGGGAGCGATGCCTTCCTGGAGAGAGTGACCAGGAATCGGGCCTCCTGTGTCTCCTCGGAGAATGGCGGGAGGTCTCCAACATGTTGAGACGTTCCCCCTGGGTGAACAACATGAGATTGATTTGATTGATGGCGACGAACAAAGCGGCGGCGGTTGGATCCGCGTTGGCGGGAGCCTGGATTTCTTGAAAAACGGCAGGGTCGGGGACCTATTGATGGTGAGTTTCGCCTTTGCGCCCGTCACATCGGTGAGACCTCGTTGAGGAAGAGGCGGTGTGCCCGTCCCTGGGGTCCGACTCGGGGATGCTGTTGCGGTTGGTGTTGGCCAGATCGGCGAGAAGAGTGTTCTCAATGTTGGTAGCTGGGTCGGCCATGACTAAGGAAAAAGGTTTGTTTTGGTCTCTGGGTTGGAAAAAGACGGGGAAACAAGCTTCCCACAGACGGCGCCACTGATCGTACCTGATCAGAAGGTTTGTCATGACCCAACTGCATTGACGGTTGAAGGAGAAAGAGGGGGGGGGGTACCTGCAAGACACTCCGATGCCAAAGTAAGAATAGGCGAGAGAGCAAGGAAGCAAAGAAGAGAGAATGAATGTGTTACCTGACCCTCTCGAATGAGAAGGTATTTATAGACCCCCAGCGCTGGGCCGAGGTCCAATTAGTGGGTAGCGGATCCAAGCCCACTAACGGACTGCCAGGGCTTGCGTGTGCAAGGAGTCCAGCACGAAGCCTCCTCCCTGGTTTACCGCTCTGTGATACGCGGGTTGCTTGACCCGGTATTTGCGGAGGACAGGTGACGGTTACGTTGCGGGAACGCATGGCGCTTGACCCGGTCTTCTCGGAGGGCACGTGGCGGTTAAGTAACCGTTAGTCACATGGCCCTAACGTGCACAGGAAGGAAATCCTATCCATTATAGGCAGATGAGCTTTCGAATCTACCTATTGGATTGAGCTTCAATGGTCATGGACCAAGTGTTGGGTCAGTCCAGAACACCTTTAATTATCAAAGCAAAAAATATATAAAGAGAAGACATAATAAATTCTGTTCCGCCATTCTCTTCCTCTTATAACTATCACTGTAAATCAAAAATAAAATAAAATTCAAGACAAAAATAAGAGAGGAATAAATTGATGGAAAAAATGTAGAGTGCACATGCATCTTATTGAAAACACTAGTTCATTTTCTTTCCACTATAATCAATGAAACTTGCCCCAAAAATATATATAAACAGGAGCAAAAGAATGAAAGAGTTGCAAAAATTTAGGACATATGAAAACAAAAAATAGAATGAAAATGAAATAAACATTATTAAGATTGGTGAGAATAAAAGAGATGATGATGAATTTTTTTCTTCTTAATCTCCCACAAACTATGAATTATGAAGGATAATTAGATGATTGTGTTTTATCTAATTTCTGCAAACCCATTCTTTTGAATTTTGTTTCCACCAGACTCTGTTAGTTACATACATGATACATGTTAGCAGGTTTATAAAAACGTGAAAAAATAAACTATTGATTGATAGTTACATGCCGTTACCACAATTTATAGTTAACTGCATTCACTTAATTAAAACTGCACTATTTTATTAAAATTTTAGTAGAGTATAGAAATATCACACCAAATTGCAGCAAATTTTTGTCCAAGTGGTTTACCATACTCGAGGACGAGAGAAAAAAAATGAAGATGGTGATAATTGAATGTTGTGGTGGCTCTGGAAGTACAACACGTGTATGTTCCTCTCTTTCTCACACAAAATATCCATGCAATATTACAAGAAGACCCTTATCTCTATCCCTCATCTCCACCACTTTTTCTGCTTTACTCTTCTCATTTCCTCCTCCACCTTCATCTTCTTCTCCTTCTCCCTTTCCTTCTTCAAAACGTCCAATAGCAGATTTCTGTGAACTCCCCAATTCCGGCGGTGTTAAGGCTTTGGAACTCCTTGTTGGCTCTGGTGAAGTTCCCTCAGATGGAGACCAGGTATGTATGTATGTATGATTGTCTCCTTCAAGTTTGTATAGATATTTTATTTTAGAATATTAGTAATGATTTTGATTAGAGTGTATGTTGTTGTTAAATTTAAGGTTGAGATTCATTACTATGGTAGACTAGCAGCAAAACAAGGATGGCGTTTTGATTCAACCTATGAACACAAAGATGAGAATGGTGATCCTAGTCCTTTTGTCTTTGTCCTTGGTTCTGGTAAGGTAAGCTTTATTTTGGCTCATTTCTCCTATGCTTTTATCACGTCACATAAAATAACTTACTATTATTAGCGATTGTACCAGCACTAATGCACTAGATTCAATCAGAACTCGGTGAGAGTAGTACTAGGAATGTGTTGCACCTCTAAGAAAACTTATAGTATGTGAGAATGAAATGGTTTGTATGTTCAGGTGATTGGTGGAATTGATGTGGCAGTGAGATCAATGAAAGTAGGTGGAATTCGTAGAGTCATTATACCTCCATCACTTGGGTACCAAAACACATCACAAGAACCTATTCCACCTAATGTAAGAATGCAGAAGTACATTGCAATTATTAGGTTTATTGAATAATCAATTAGTATTACATTACTGATTTTTGTTAATTTCCAAAAATAAAGTTCTTTGACAGACAGAGGCTGTTCACTACAATTTTTAATCCAACTCGACTTGCAAATGGTGAAGGGGCTACTCTAGGGACACTTATATTTGACATTGAGCTGGTTAGCACCAGGCATCTGTGAATTCAATGTGTATGATCCACCAATCTAGAAAGAAACAAATATATATTCTACTATGTATATGTCTTATCACCTCCTTGAACAACTATTTACTAGCTAACCTCTCTATAACAGTCCTTCAAATGACACACTCTGGTATTCAGGTACTCAGCATAGGATCTTTTTACAGTTCTACTTATGTGTTTTGTTGATTCTTGTTCAGTTACTGAGAAAATGCTGTAATACCGTGTAACAGTTGATTTCATGCATCTAAAGTGTATCCAAACATTCATGTGGATCGTACGACCAATTTTCTCACAAGCAGCGGTTTCGATTGCAGTTGAACCTTGTCCACGAAGTAAACTTAATATTGTTAGTGCGTGAGGCATTGGGGTGAGAGAAGAAATGAGAGAATGAAGAATTAAAGATTGTTATTATTGAAGGTATTGAAAACTGAATTACAAATGTGTATTTAACTAAGTAACTAATATACCTAATTCTAACTATCTTGGGTTTGGGCTATTTAATTTATTAATCAAGTAATTAACTTGAATTATATCTCAACATACCCTCTATAATTTAAGTTGTCGAACACAAACTAATCATAGTCGATCTGAACTATTCATAATTTTTTTTCAAATTTAAGTATCTATCGATCTTCAATCCTTTGGTGAAAATATCGGTCTATTTTGCTCCAATTGAGCAATGTCTCACTTCAAGTTCACCTCGATATACCTTCTCCCTTAAGAATTGAAATATAACTTTGATGTGCTTACTCCTTTTATGCATAACTAATTATTTGCAAGATTTATGGTTGACTTGTTGTCGCTCTGCAACACCAAAGGTTTCTTCACTTCAACCTCTATTTCTTTCACCATAGATCTAATCCAAATTGCTTGGCACGCAACATAGGATCATGCTATATATTCATCCTCACACAATAATAATGTTTTCACATGTTGCTTTCTCGAACACCATGAGACTGGGGCACCAAATACATGAAAGAAATAACCAATTGGGCTTCTTCGATCTTCCTTATCTCTACACCAATCAACATTTGAATAGCAAATAATCATAGCTTCTTTACGTTCAGAATCCCATGAAAATATAATTCTTCAATTTATCGATCCATTTAGGTATATCAAGATTCTTCTTACAGCCTTCATGTATAACACCCTTGATTCACTGATATATTTGCTCACAAATCCGACTGAGAAACCTATATCAGGTCGAATGTTGCACACATGTTTCAAATATCCAACAATCTATTTGATCAATGTGACATCGAATTTGTCTTCCTCTACATGCTTCTCCAGCTTTAAACATGGTTCGACAAGTGATGATGCATGATTCGAATCATCCATTTGGAATATCTTGAGTATTTCTTTGACATACTTCCTTTGATATAGCAACATACCTTGCTTGATAATTTGAAATTTCATGCCTATGAAATAAGATAAATTTCCTAGATCGAACATTTCAAATTCCCTCATCATCATCTCTTTGAACTTTAACAAGTTCTCCAAGCTATTTTTAGTTGCTAGCAAGTCATGGACATATAACTATATTTTGTGCCACAACATGAACATAGACACCATACTCAGACTTGCATTTGACGAATCCCATTTCGACTAAGTATAAGTCGATCTTCTTGTTCCATGTTCTAGGTGTCCGTTTGAGGCCATATAGGGCTTTATGCAACTTGTACAATTTTCTTGCTTTCTCCTGTATCACAAATCGAGGAGATTGTGTGACATATACCTCTTCATCTAAAGGACATTTAAAAATGCTGATTTTACATCTAAGTGAAACGTCAATCAACCTTGCTTGCATGCCAAGGCTACCACCAATATGATAGTCTCCAATCTTGCGAGTGGTGCATATACTTCATAGTAGTTGAGTCTTTCTCTCTAAAAAAATCTTAAAGCTACTAATCTTGACTAATGTCTTGTTATATACCCATAATCATCGTGCTTCAAATTGAACAGTTGTAACACCCCAATTCTACCCCGGTAATTATTAAGAAAATCAGAGTTTCAAAATTCTTTTCAACAACCAATTGGAGTATTACGATTTAACTTAACATCAGCATGCTATCACAGATACATAACACATAAGTTCGGAGGAACTTTAACAACATGAGTTTAACTTTATTAATATAAATCAGCGGAACTACATTATTCAATTTGGAAACTATAACAACTTTTTAACTTAAAGACCATTTTAAAACCAACAGCTACTTTTCATGTATCAACATGGTTATTCAACAACAAATCCAAAACAACTAAACAACTAGCGTTCATCCCCGAGTGTTACGTATCAGAACGACTACCCAACTCGAACTAACAGCAACTAAATCTTCGACTGGGGTACCTGCACGTTACCAATATAAAGGTAACGGCCAACAAAATATAAAGGGTAAGATATCGAAAAATATAAGCAAAAGTATGATAATTCATGTATTAGGTAAAGAATCATACAATAATTACTACTTCAATCAACAAAATACGATATTCTACAAAACAACGTAAAATCAACAACAACTTCAAAATGCAACTCGAATGAGACTCGACTATGCAAATGCATGTGGATCCATTTGGAGTAAACTCCCAACTTAAAATCATGCCAGGTTATCGAGGCATTCAACAAGGCATAAGCCTTCAACTTTCAACGTGGTGTCAATCCAGGCCAACTTAATAATGCACATGCTATGTATGACACAACGACCACAACATCAACAACAACTTAAAACAACAACAACTTAATCATGCATTAGCTGCATCAACTTAATCAACACGATCAACTTCGACTTCAACAATAATTAACAACTTCAACAACAATGCAACTTATAATTAACACAATCAACTTCAACTTCAACAACAATTACCAACAGCAACAACAACACAACTTATAATTAACACAACCAACTGCAACTTCAACAAAAATTAACTACAGCAATACAACGCAATTTATAATTAACACAATCAACTGCAACTTCAACAACAATTAACAACAGCAACACAACGCAATTCATAATTAACACAATCAACTGCAACTTCAACAACAATTAACAACAACAACACAACGCAATTCATAATTAACACAATCAACTTTTAAATCAACACAATTAACTACAATTTCAACATTGACCATTTTAAGCCTACAACTAAAATCTGTCAAATTTGGGACAAAACAACTTAGTTAGACAGTACCTGGAATTACAACAATCGACGAGAAATTCAACAAAATAACACGACTTTATTCAACTACTAGTATACGCGAACTGCCCTATAAATTTTCATCCAATTCCGAGTAACTAATTTTACCGCTTAATTTGGCTAACTGTCTAAATTCTGCACTATTTTGTTTCCTGCAACAATGCTACTTAATTACATAAATGTTGTCAATTTTATTCTATCTCCGCCATTTACTTTCCTGCATTAATAGATTGTTTTTGCTACACTATTTTACACTGTCTGTTAGTAACTAGAATTATATTCTGCACTATTCTACCTCTTGCAGTAATACTAATTAATCATATAAATTCTACCACTTTTATTCTACTACTATCTTTCATTTTTCTGCATTTTTAACTTACCCTACTGTAGTGGTATTCACTACCGGTTACTAACTTCTGATACTGCTAAAATAATGTTTTACTATTAATTTTCCAGTCTGCTAGCTATTTTTAACATTCTTGCTTCTACATAAGTTACCTGCTAAGGTTTATTCTCCTGTACTGCTAGCATGCTTGATTTATTATTATGGCTATCATGTATCTTTAATTTACACTACTATCAAATTAATTTATTCAGAAATCCAAGAAATTCCTAGATAATAATTTCCTAGAACAACCATGCCATACAACATTCACGTGGCCATAAGGGACAAAGGGGAAAAGTGTGAGGCGCCCATCCCTTAGGTCTGAGGCGGTCGCCTCCCCTTGCTGTTGGGGCCCACACGGTTTGCTTCCAACATTGGGACGATCGTGCCTTCTCTCACTCATCTCTTTGTTTTTCCATAGTGGGGCGGTCGTCTCCGTTTCCTTCTAGGATAGTGGGGCGGTCGCCTCCTATTACTCACCTTTTGTTTCTTCTTTTCATTCCTGCGTGTAGTTCAAGGGATTTTTCCAGAAAAGTACCAACGGCCTAATGCACCTCAATTATCAACACAATACCAACCAACATAAAAGCAATAATTCAACACAGTGGCTTCAACATTAGAACATCCAGGAAATCATAAATTCATCGCAAAAGCACAATTAGCAGTATAATTATATAACCCTAAACCCACATGAAAATTATCATACAATTGATTATAGTAATCGAACCCCACCCCTTACCTGTGGATCAAAGGGAGTTCGAAAAATCGACCGAAAAACGCCAATCTCGGACGACCAATGGAAACTGCTAGGAACCCTATTCCTCTTTTCTCTCCTTTTTTCCTCCCTGCTACGTGACTTGTTCTTCTTTCCTCTTTTTTTTCTATACTACTTATTTTTATTTTCCTTTTTATATGGTTACTACAAGTTACTAAATAATAATAATAATAATAATATTAGTAGTGAATTACTATTATAAATTGAGTTTATTAATTAATACCCTTAAAATACTAATTCATAATTCTAATTAATTAATCTTCTACGTTTAATTTTAATAATTCTAAAATAATAATTAAAGTCTAATAATATTCTTCTTCTGACTAATTTTCATCCGACCAATAATTTAACGATTCACTCACAAATTTAACTTAACTCAATTAATTTAATTAATAATTCTACTAATACTAATATTATTTCTAATATTAATTTCTAATAAACTATTATTATTTACCAATCATATTTTCTCCTGGTTAAAGTGACTAATTATCTGATTATCAGCTTATCAACTCAAATAACATATTAATTCAAAATGCCTCTTATAATAATTGCGATAAATCCAATTATTCCAGTAAATTCTCAAACTTCATCTATACCCAATAATTAAATTCTTCAATAATTAACTAATTAATTAATTTCAGGGCGTTACAACAGTCACTCTACTTCGATAGCTTTTGTGTGCATTGGCAATTCGACTAGCTCCCATGTGTTGTTTCTCTTGATTGCTTGTAACTATTCAACCATAGTTGACTTCCATTATTTCTTATTTGAAGAATCCCTATAGTTGATTGGTTCAACACCTACAAGTAAAGAAAAATGAACTAATTTTCTATCTGGTGTAACTTCATCATCACCAGTCACTTCATAGTCTCGAAGCTTTACTAGAGGAACTTTAGTTCTTCGCGGTCTTTGGTTTGTGCTAGCCACACCCTCTTGATTATATGCTTCGACTTCGACTTTGACTTTTATTGGAATATCAACAATTGCTTCGGTTTTGACCTCATTACTTGCTTCGTCTAAATCATAGTTTATCAATGGCTTGTCAATCGTATCACTAGAATTCCAATCCCAGACAGAATTTTCATCAATCACAATATTTCAAGTCATCATGATCTTTGCATTAATTGGATTAAATAGTTTGTATGCTTCAGTTTTGTGATACCCCACTAGAATCATAAGTTCACTCTTGTCATCGAACTTGATTTTTCTCGCATCAGGCACATGCTTGTAACAAATAAAGCCAAACACCTTCAAATGGCTCATTGATGGTCGTTTGCCAATCTGCACTTCTTCAAGAAACTTGTTCTTCAACTTCTTTGTAGGACACTTGTTCTGTATATATTTTATTTTTAAGTTTTATTAATATTAATTATAATAATATAATATAAGTATGAAAAATAATTATATAATATGAAATTAAAAAAGGAAGAGAGAAAAACCTTTCAGTTCCACAACTTCTCACGATATACGCTTCTTAACAGTTGCTTCTTAGAACGACCGCCGATTCTGCTCACCACCTTCAGAATTTCACCCTCATCTGCTACTAACGAAAACCGTCGATTACTCTCGTTCGTATTTCTCACTAAGGTTAGCTTATCCTTCTTTACCTTTCATTTGGTATATTTAGGGTTTCTCTCAATCTTGTAAATTTGGTCTTCTCTCTTCCCTATTTCAATTAAAGCATTACACGATAGTTATAGGGTTCAATTTCAATGAGAAATAGTAAAAAGGTTAACTTCATGTTAATTTTTCATTTTAATTTTTCACATATAAGCTCAAACTTGCATATGGTTGTGTTTCCCGAGTTGCCGCCTAGTTGGAATTGATGGAGCCTTGCTCTAAAGAGATAGATAACTGATTTTTCATTGTTATAATTATTGATTCTGGATTTTTATTAATAATTTTGGTTTGGGTAGAATTGTGTTTGGCATGAAATTTTGTGGTTCGTTCTATATTTCATCAAATGAAATATTTCTATCTCAATTTTGTTCATCCCTAGTACTTATGAACTATTACTTTATAGGAAGATTGTCTTTTCTTACATTTATGCCCAAGCTTACACAAGACAACAACACCAGTTAATTCTTTCATTTGTGACCGGCTTTGTTGCTAAAAGGTTGGCATTTGAGGCTTGAGTACTTATTTGATTACCATATCTTGAGTGATCAATTGATTGGGTGGACTAAAATTCAGATGGCCAAACCTCAAATGCCACAACCAACTACTCTTGTGGTCGACAACTACTTTTAGGCATTGTACCTCTGTCGAACTGATAATGGTCTTAAATGTCCTATTCTTCGACAAAGAAGATTTTAAGCCAAATTATTCAAAGTGTTGAACAATTCCAAGGCTCCATTTTTCATAAACATTGAGAAATCTTTTTCGACCAATTGTCAAACACTTAGCAGATATCAGACAACACTTCTTTCCTGGTACATATAGTATATCTTTGATCAAAGCTTTTTCTCCATTCCCCCTTTGAATAAATGTATCGCCAATACCTTCTGGTTTCGATGAGCTATTATCAGCAAGTTTAACTTTGCTCTTCTTCGACTTGTCGAAATCTACTAACCACACTCTTTGACCTCTCATGTGATTCGAGCAACTTATGTCGAGGAACTAGATCTTAGTGTTGACATGCTCATCTGCACATGCATTTATAACAACCATATCTTCAGAACATTTTAAAACTAAGTGATTGCTTACTAAAATAATCGGTAAACAAATTGACATGCTTAGTGGGATGCTTTTGTTCAAATTATCCATTTTTCTATAAGTGTTACATTCTATTTAAATTATTGTATATATATATATATATATATATATATATATATGCGTTTGAGAAATGTTCAAGCTCTCCCTGAAATGACATATCCATCTTCAAATAACCCTCTACTTCAAACCCTCAGAACGATTCCTCAAATGCAGGAGAACAACTGGTCAATCAATGAGAGGTGGTTGTTTTGACCTCCGTCAGAGCAAGTGCTCCTATAGTATCTTCGATGCCAATATTGTTGATAATATTAAATAGGGAAGTTTCCTCGCCACAAGTAGAGAGCCTTAACCTCGGTCTTAAAATCAAATTTGGGGGATCCTAGGCTACCTTATATTCCAAGTTTTTGATTTCATATGGGTAGAAGATAGTACTAATATGGTATTCCACCAGCAATGATGACAGACCTACAAATGACTTACATCGATGTAGCCTGAAACCACAATAGCTACAACATCACCCTATAATTTACATCCTACCTTGACTTCGACTATAAATAACCCTAGTCAAATGACGCCACTACTAGGTGGGTTATGTTATGTGCCTCACGCAACCTCAATGTTGAATACGACACCTCTCATGTTAATGAGGCAACAGATGAATGAAAGTAATTGTGAGATTGTCACCATGCTTAACCAACAGATTCATGCGATGTTCAATCCCTTGATTTATAACACCAACCAAATATATGAATTACTAGCCAACCATATGTGTATAATAACCGGTTTCTTTGGTTCTCCTCAGAGTCAGGCACGACCAACTTGATGGTCGGGCAGAAGAGGAAAATTTTGAGGATAATGTTTTATTGTGGAAAATGGTAACCAACCACTGGTCCTCCCAAAGCCCTAAAATTAAGGGTTACTGCAAGATCGACCGGTTGATCTTAAGACATGTGCTAAGATTTTTGATATTATACTGGTTCTGTCGAAATCCTTATCAAGAGAAACAATTTTCTATAAAATAAGGGAACAAGTATAACGACTTTCCACACAAAGATTCGACCAACTGACTGGTAAACTTGTGACTGACAGCAGGTTTTTATACGAAATAAGACTCAATAAACTAACTGACTGGTGACTCGTTACCGACAGAGAGTATTTGTAACACCCGTAATTAATTAAAATAATTTAATTCAATATCATTGAGTATTTTCGATTAATTCGTAATTAAGTCGAATTTGTGGGTGAATCGCTAGAGTTAAATAGTCGGGTAAAATTAGTTTGAGAAACCACCGAGAAGGTGAAGCTTATCCTTGAAAAGATGAAGGCTTCCCAAAGTAGACAGAAGAGTTATCACGACAAGCGGAGGAAATTTTAGAATTTCAGGAAGGTGAACATGTATTCTTGAGAGTTACACCAGTAATCGGGGTTGGACGAGCATTGAAATCGAAGAAACTTACTCATCGCTTTATTGGTCCATATCAGATATCGGACAGAGTTGGAAAGGTTGCTTATAGGGTGGCGTTGCCACCGAATCTTTCGAATTTGCACGATGTGTTCCATGTGTCGGAACTCCGGAAGTATATTCCTGACTAGTCTCACGAGATTCATATGGATGATGTGCAAGTGCGGGATAATTTGACCGTAGACACAATGCCAGTACGGATTACGGATTGCGAGACAAAGATTTTGCGTGGAAAGGAGATTGCATTGGTGAAGGTTGTCTGGTTAGGAGCTGCCGGAGAAAGTATGACATGGGAGTTGGAGAGCAAGATGCGAGACTCTTATCCCGAATTATTTGAACCAGGTAAATTTTCGAGGACGAAAATATTCTAAGTGGGGGAGACTTGTAACACCTGTAATTAATTAAAATAATTTAATTTAATATCATTGAGTATTTTCGATTAATTCGTAATTAAGTCAAATTTGCGGGTGAATCGCTAGAGTTGAATAGTCGGGTAAAATTAGTCGGAAGAAAAATAATATTAGAATTTATTTTATATTTAGAGTTACTAATTAAATATGGTGAATTAATTATGAGGGTGAAATAGCATTTTTAAAAGTATTAGTTAGTAGACCCAGTTTATGTTAGAGGCCCATTATTAATAGAGTGGCCTAGTGACATAAGGAAGTAGTATTGTTCATAAACCAAAACTGATAGTCATGTAGCATTAAGTAGAAGAGAAAAAGAAATTGAATTGGGAACAAGGGTTGCTAGACGGGTCAAATTGCTGTCCGAGAATTTTGTTTTTTCGATCAATTTTTCGGGCTCCCTTCGATCCAAAGGTAAGGGGTGGGGTTCGATTTATATAATCGATTGTATGATAATTTTTATGTGGGTTTAGGGTTGCATAAAATTACTGTTAAGTTGTATTTGCGATGAAAATTGTGATTCTGTGTTGATTTGTATTATTACATTGCTTCTGTCTATTATGATAATGTTGTTTCCTGTGCTATATTGGTTGTGACTTGTGTGTTGAACCATTGTTGTGCCTGGAAAAAGAGAAGATATCATGGTTATATGTAAGTTGAGGAAGGCGACCGTCCCATTCATGAAGAAGAGAAACAGAGGCGACCGCCCCCATTGGAGTATAAGGAAGAAGACAATCACCTAGGAAGAGAGGGACGTCCGTCTTAGCATGTGTAAGGAAATTATAGTGGTCCACTAGCAAGGGGAGGCGACCGCCTCAGGTTCCAAGGGTGGGCGCCTCACACTCCCTTCCTTGCTTTCCCCTATTTCACGTGGCAAGGCAGTAGAATAGCTTAGTTGGTTTCTTTCTTGGCACATTAGGATAGTATAACATGATGATAGTTAGTAAATTGAGTAAGGATTGCTAGCAAAATAAAAAGGTGAAATGGAAGATAGCAGAATAATACTCTTAGCAGTTGTAATACGGTGAACTGACTTTGTAGGTTTTTGTATCGCAAATGTGCGGATAGCAAGAGTCGCCACCGACTTTTCTTTTATCCAATTAAGGGAAGGTAAAAGTACGTAAAAGACCTTCGTTAGATTCGAGTAAGGGAGAAGGTTATGAAAAGGAAGGTATTAGAACCCTTTCCATCCGTAGTTATCTACGGCTCTTAGTTGCTCTTAGATCACTTTAAAATTGTGTTTTCGTGTGTTTGACAAAAATGTTTTGAAAAGGCATTTCGCTTTGACTTTGTAATGATTCATGTAGGAATGTATACAAAGTGTTCGGAAATGTTTCGTTTTGAAAAGAGTTTGAACTTTGATAAAAGTGTGTTGTGTGAAAAGTATTTTGATAGAGCAAGCAACTAAAAGTTTTATTACCTACTCAGAATTGGTCGTTTTCGTATTGTTTTACGTTCCTTTAGAATAGCGCTATCCATACCATTAGTTGGTAGGTAACTCTATTTGTTGGATGTAAGCGGACATTCAAGGGACATCAGATGGTCATAGAAAGCAACTTGTAGAAAGTATCCTAGCACATTCGAAGGGACTATCATCATTTTTCGTAGGCGACAATCGAGGGTCAAGATCATGTATTCGTAGGCGACATCGTGGGTCTATGATCTTTGTATCGAAGGGACTATGATGATTTGTTTTGAAGGCAACGGTGCTAGGATACCTCTACATTCGAGGGACATGACCATTTGTAATCGTAAGGCAACGAGAGAGAATTACCCTAAGGGGTGCATGTGTGATGAGAGTGTGTCAATTCAGGTATTTTATCTTTGAAAATTATGAGTGATCTATGTCCAATTTTATCTTCCATACATGCCTAGTTTACTAGCAGTTTATAGGGTGCGGAAATTAAAATGCGGAAATGTAAAGTGCGGAAAAATAAATCCTACGCTATTACATGGCTTCGGGGCAGATACATAATTTAAACTTGCGGAAAATAAAAGCCCTAATTAAAACTATTACATCCCATGAGCGATTACATTATTGAAAAAAAAAAGAAACGATAAAGAAAAATCGTCCGAAACGGGATAACTTGTGAAAAGATGACAAATCGGAAAATACGAGAGAAATCGAATAAGAGAAAAATGTTAATAAAAATGCAAATTTTTGAATGAGAAAAATATTTCATGCTGGAAATAACATAAATATGCTAAAATAATTTTTTGGGATTTTTTGGATGCAATTTAATAATTAAAAACTAATTAAAAGTGATTTAAATGATAAATTAGGAATAAAAATAAATATGCATGAAAAATAATATTTTTTAATTTTATAAATTAAATAAACATTTTATGAAAATAAATGCAAAAGGAAAAATATTTTTGACAATTTTTAATGCATGAATAAAAATATTGAAATAAATTAAAAATGCATGAAATATATTAAATAAATAAGAAAAATATGAAAAGTTTGAAAAGAAAAGAGAAAACCAAATGGTCCTGGGGGGAATCGAACCCAGGACCCTGCTTTCACAATGCCAATGCCTTGACCATCTGAACCAACGCGCCCACGTGTTTGAAGATTGGAACGAATGGATTACAAGCACGCGCCGTCTCCTGGTTGCATCAAACTCGCGCCAGACTTCATCTTCTCCGATTCAAATTTTTGAAAATCCAGCGTCGGCCTTTGTTCTAAGCTATGTCCCTGGCAAAATTGAAAATCATACACAAGTAATATAAATGAATTCTAAGACCATGGTTCGATTCTAGACATCATTCCGAGTGCATTGGTAATGGTCTCGAGGTCCAATTTTTCCGTTTAAGCAAAGCCCTAAATCGGGGTCAAGAACACTAGTTATGGCAGATCACGTTTCAGGCTATGGAAATGCAATTAACCTGCCCAGATCGCTTGCAAACTTTGTTCTAAGCATGAAACAAACATCAAAACTCGTTAATAATGCATGAATAATGAAACACGATTTTGAAAAAAAGATGAACAAACCGATTCGTGATTTCTTAATTCTGGATGCTTTTGGATGATGTAAGGGTCTGGATCGACTCCAGAGGTATCAAGGAATGCAATGGACACCTCAAAACCAATTGAAAACGGCTGGAACTAGGGCTGCAGTTTGCTTGTGTTGCACGGATTTCTTGAGCTTCAATAGGGTTTCTCCTGCCAGTTTTTCTACCCTAATTCGTGTGGCATGAGTTGTGTATATATAGTAGAAGGATTCAGAGTTGTTTTGAGAAAGAATCAATCACTAATCATCAAATCAAATTTGATTTTGTACAAAATCAAATTTTCATTTTTGATCAATTTTCAATCAAATCTTGCCATATCAATCCAAATTTCGAAATTTGCTGGCTTTATTGAGTTGCTTGGATCCCAAGGAAGAGAGAAAAATCAAGTTTGTATTTAATTTTGATTTTATACTTTATTTTTAAATTTAATTTGTATTTAAATGAATAAATTCCAAATTAAATAGAAAAATAAAATAAAAATTCGTGGCATTGGGCTTGGATATTCCTAATTGCATAAGGAACAAGTTTGGATGAAGAAAAAGTAAGCCCATTTGCAAAAATTTTGATTTTTAGAAGCATCTCTCTTTGTGCACTTCTCCAAAATTGCCCAACTTCTGAATGGTGTATCTTGCTCAATGTTCCACATTTTTGAGTGTTATTGGACTTTTTGGAAAGCTATAAGAGTCCTCTAACCAACCTTTTTGGTCTCATCTCAATTGGAGTTTCCATGCTCAATATATCTTCAAAACAAAATGTTGACTTTTTGTTGACTTTGAAAAGGACCTGTAATGTTTTGATCCATACCTTCCAAATGAAGCATTTTTTGAACATTCTTGTGAGACATGAAGTTGTAGAGAATTGAATTTCCTTCAAAACAGGAGGTGGTGGAAAAATTTCTGAGAAAGTATGAAGAAGTTATGCTCAATCAAAGTTTGGTTGACTTTTCTCTGAGAAACCCTAATTTGGAAAGTTTGACTTTTGAGCAATTCTTGAGTTTTCTTGATGAATCATGATCAACCCTTGATCAAATGATGAATGTAACTTCAAAATGAGGATGTTGACCAAAAATCATGAAGTTTGACTGTATGTTGACCACAGTTGACTTTTTGTCCAATACAACTTATTTTCAACCATCTGAGCAATTGTTTGAGGAAACTTGACTTGTGAGGCTTGAAACTTGACATGGAGAATCTTTGAAGCATATGAGGAGGCATGATGAACATTGGAGATGTTGGAAGTCCATCTGGAGCTGAGAATTGCCAAACCCTAGTTTGGGTTGATTGTCTAGGAGAGGGTTTGTCTGATCAACCTTTGAGGAATCCTAGAGTATGGATGTATGGAATGTCTTGAGAAGATGCAGGGCAAATTTTGGGGTATGACAGCAGAAACAGATAACAATAGCAGAAGAGTAACTTAGCAACAACAGAATTGTAGCAAGCAGTATGAATTAGTGTAGTAAAATGATCCATCAAATGTAGAAGAAGAATTGGTAGTGGCTGAATTAATTACTAGAATTTATGTGATTGAGTAGTAATGCTACAGGAGGTAAAAATAATGCAGAAAATTAGACTGTCAGTCAATTTAAGCGGAAAAAATTAGTTTCTCGAAATTGGACGAAATTTTGCAGAGTAGTTCGGGTATACGGGTAGTTAAATAAAACTGTTTTGTTTCGTTGAATTTCGCATCGGTTGCTGGATTTGCAGGTACTGTCGGAACAAGTTGTTTGTTCCCGAAATGGACAATCTTTGAATCGTAGGCTTAAATGGAGAAAGTCGAAAATTGAAGTTGATTGTATTAATTTTATAAGTTGCACTGTGTTGACGTTGTTAATGGTTGTTGAAGTCGAAGTCGATTGATTAAGTTGATGCAGTTCATGCATGATTTAAGTTGCTGTTGTTTTAAGTTGTTGCCTGGATTGGCACCACGTTGAAAGTTGAAGGTTTATGCCTTGTTGAATGCCTCGATAACCTGGCATGATTTTTAAGTTGGGAGTTTTACTCCAAATGGATCCACATGCATTTGCATTAGTTGAGTCGCATTCGAGTTGCATTTTAAGTTGTTGATTATTATGCTGTTCTATGGAATATCGTATTTTGTTGATTGAAGTAGTAATTATTGTATGAAATCTTTACTTAGCATGTGAATTATCATACTTTTGCTTATATTTTTCGATATCTCACCCTTTCTATTTTGTTGGCCGTTACCTTTATATTGGTAACGTGCAGGTAACAAGGAGTAGAAGGTTTAGTAGCTTATGGCGTCATCGCTCTGATATGTAGCACTCGGGGGGGGGGGGAACAAATGCTTCTTTTCTTTTATGTTTACGCATTTTCTTCCGTTGAATTAAAGTTGTGGTTTTGAGAAATATTAGTGGTTTCTGTTGCTCAAAGATGCTATGCTATTTTGCAATTATTCATGTTGAGAATCCGCTGTGGTTTATTTATTAAAGTTGAATTGTTGAAGACTAGATAAATTTCAATTGTTTCTTAATTAATATGTGCTATGTATGCGCTGAGAATTAAGTTGTTTTAATGTTGGTTCCAAGTTGTGAAAAGTGTAATACCTCAAACTTTAAGTCGAAATTTTGGCACTCTGATTTATAAAACATTGGGTAGAATTGGGGTGTTACAGTATTGAATTGTTTACACGAAGCAGAACATAACGTAAAAATTTTGCTCAAAGATAAATAAAAAACAAGTAAAGTATTCAAAAGAGACAATTGAAAAATAAATGATTTGCATTGAAATAAAGATGGTGATTCACGTACATCAAATATTTCTTCACTCTTTGTTTCCTAATGCTCGGAATGACGTAGTTTTGGCAAGTGATTTTAGTACAAGTGAACACACGAAAAACTACACTGAATCTACTTATTTATAGTATTTACAATGTAACTGCCTAGATGTAATCTACGAATAATATTTGAATCTTTAGGCAACTTCTCCACTGGATATCGCCACCTATTTGGCGCTTAAACAAAATGTATACTGCTGGTAACTTCGAAATTTGAATCTTCCTGCTTCTAGATTGCTTCGACGCGTTTCCTTTGGCAAGATTAAAACAACATAATTCTTCTAAGTCAAGAATCCTCTTTGGTCGACAAGACCAACTTGGACCTTTTCCTTGTCCTCCATCCTTTGGTCGACTAGACCAATTTCCAAATATCTTATGTTCTTTTATCTCATTCTGATCAACACGGCTTAACTTCGATATTTTGACTTAATATTCCCCTCGGTCATTAATTCTCTAGTTTGATAAAACCAAATTTCAAACACTTTGGCTTCAATTTCCTAAAAGCCCTTATTTTAGAAGATTAGCCTTAGCTTATGAGAATACCCTCATTTAGCTTACATGCTTGAATACCTTCAGATTTTTTAAGGTAACAAAATTCCCCCCATAGATGCCATTTTCGAATTCGACTCATATGAGATAATGGCATCTTTGAAGCGTCGGTTTTACCATTTCGACCAAATTGTTCCCACTCCTCCAAAAGTGGACGTTACTATTCCGCCTTTCTCGTGACGTCATGTAATCATGGTAACATATCATGCTTTTCAGTTTCGAGACGTGTGACATTAAATTTTCGCCATCATTGCGCTTTTAGTGGGAGACGTGGCCCACCAATCCTGCTTCGATCTCAAGGCACGTGTCCATTGAAATGACACGATTTATACTTAGGAAATCACAAAGATTTCCCCCATTATTTCTTCTTTTCCCCAGGGTCTATAAATACCATTTTTCTCCATTTTCTCACCTTTCTTCTCGCTTTCACTCTTAACTCTTAAACCCTTGTTTCAGAAAACGAACAAAATCCACAAATTTCTCCACTGTTCACCATCTTCAACCTCCTTCAAACTTTCTACAATGGCGAACACTGACAATTAAGCTTCTTCTCCTACCACCGCCCTTCAATTACGCCTTGTTGACGACAAAACATACGCGCCGAAACCTTTATCGCTGAAGAGAAAGCCAAAATCTAGCAATCTCAGGTGCTCATCCCTTTTTCTCTTGAAGAAAAACCTCTAGCTTTCTTATGTCCACTTCCGGGAGATACACCCTCAAAAATCTATGTAGATGATTAGGGAGCATTTTTCCCTACTAGTAGTGTCACCAGACCTATAATTTCTTCTCCAAACCCTATTTCTCTCCAATATATTGGCAGAAATTTTAGAACTGCTCCACCCTTGAATTGCCCTAAGTTTCGTGCTTGGATGACACATTTAGAAACAGAAAAAGGGGAACAATGGAAAGAAATGGGCATTTACACGCTTTTGGAGCTTTCTCGTTGTGGCCCGCCTTACTTTAGTGGCATGCTGCTGGCTTCCGTACATTTTTGGGAGGGGTCGACCAATACTTTCCACACCAAGTGTGGTCCTACTTTACTCGACTTTGCTACCATCACGGGATTAAAACCATCTGGCGTAGTTTTTAACTATAGAGATGTTGATCCTGTGCCTATAAAGTTCAACGTGGGTGAGGCTGGTAAACTGACTTACAACAAATTTATCGACCATCATGCTCAAACTTCCGGCCCTATTACTAATGAAGAGCATGTAGCATCTTTAACTTTATGGTTGTCTCGCTTCATTTTCTGTTCCAGGTCGATGCAGGTGGCCAAACAATTTTCTTATCTGGCTACCCAATTGCATATGGGTGACAATGTTGCTTTGTGCCAGCTGATTTTGGCCTCCCTTTATGCATCCTTGACTAACTCTGCTAATCAGATCAAGCTTTTCGACCCTACCAACCCAAAGAAAAAGAATGTTTAGGTACATGGTCCTTTTTTGGCTTTTGCAGTTATGGTTGAATGCCACTTTTTCTAAGGAAATCAGGCCCTTCAAAAGTAAAAAGGTAGCATGCCCTCCAACTCGAAATCATATCGTTTGGAAGCGCCTTATTCCATTGAATCATATCGACAAAGGTCCCCGAATGTCGAAGTTTTCAAACTATTGTTCAACATCATGTTGACAAGAGTCGATTTTGTACCCTTTATGGCCCCATTTTATACTAGACAAAATGGCCTAGAGTGGTTTACTAGGGCTTTCCCTCCTGAAAATGATGAAGACAGGAAAAATTCCCTAATCAACTGGAGACGCTTTTTAATTCCCCAATTTCTCTTCTGTGATTGTCGGCATGAATCCAGGCTTAGTCTCTTACCAGCCTAACTTGGTGGCTCAACAATTTTGGCTCTATCAACTTGTCCCAAAGTCCCTGTTCAATTCTTATGAGCTGCTGGTCGACATCATATCTGACCAACCTTTTGAACTTATCAAAAAAGATGTCGAAAGCATCTGGGCATGAAGACCTATGCTTACCCTCACTTATTTCCAACCATCATTCTACTGCACCAAAGAGTTCGAGACTTGGTGGTAGTCATATTTTGTTACATTCATTGGTGATCCTTACACGAAATTGGCTGAGCTAACTGCGTCTTTTGCTCATTTGTAGGGAAAACTGACTAAATGTAAGGATACTAACATCAAGCAGATTTAAGCTTTCGAACAATACTTTAGGGTGGTGTATTTACCCAATAACCTTCATCGGACCATTTCTGACGCCGCCCAGGAACTAAAGTAGAAGGTAACCGACAGGATCCCAAAACGTAAAGTCCCTGGTTACACGAAAGATAAATATCTTTATCCACTTCATTTTGGAAAAATTAAATTTCCTCCTTTGTCGGCTAGCCCTTTGTCCTTGGCTTTTTTCCCCTATCCCTGATTGATGGTATAGCTCCTGGTCGAACATTGAAAATGCTTACAAGAAAAAAGCTGAAAGAGTGGTGCCGATGAAGTATTAGTTACACAGCTACCCAAGTTTTCTACATATTGCCCCTCAATATGTGAGAGAGCTTGTTGTCGTACCATATAGTAAGAGCTTCTGGAAAGCTTGATTTCTTTTACATTTCGACTTTTTTATTTATTTGACTTTGCCAAATAAAGCTCTCGTCGACAAAATTGGCCCTTCGACATCACAAGTTCGACTTCACACTTTTGCCAATTATCTTTTCTCATCTGGCATTTCTAACTTGACTAATATTTTTTTCAGATTGCTCCTGTCCATCACCTGATGTTCAGTCCCCTTAACACTCCGACAAATCCAAAAGCCACAAGAGGAAAAAGGAATCCTATGTTAAAGACAAAGTGGCAAAAAAGAAAGAGAAGGAACCTGTAGCCCAGAACCTTGAAGCAAAGGTTGGCTCGAATCCTGCTGATAAAGTAGAAGAGCCAAACAATGTCGACCTACCCCTTTTCACAAGAAGGTTAGGTAAAGTGATCTTGGCTGAAAGTCCTGAAGTTAACCTAGATTTAGGTGCTGACACTATATTGGTAAATATAGCTATTGTTACTTCAACTCGTTCCCCCCCACTGATAAAATTCAAGATCCAATTGGGGACACTATTGTTGCCTCTGCTGAGCAGGACGAACCTGTCGATCTTGATCCATCAACACAGGTGCCTGTCGAATTTTCTTCAATTTCTTTTTGTTTGTTGAATTTTTCTGGGTGATATCTTTTCTTGCTTTCTCTAGGTTGAAGCCTCTGGCCAATAACAAAGCATGGCCGACTATTCTCCCTTGTCAGAAGCTTCTTCTCCTCACCACCATGATAATCTCGACATAGCCGCTGGTGAGTTCATTGATCTGACTGTTTTGGCTACTCTTAGTGACTCTAATTCACTCACTAGTCCTGCCAAACATAAGGGTTCTAGTTCGACTAGCTCTGACTCTAGTCTTTCAAATTCCCTGTAGGGTTCAGAGGAAAATAAATATTCCACCACTCCTCAAAGTCTCCCTCCTCCTACTGAAGGTACGCCTCATGTTTCTGCTGAGAAAAAGAAGGTCGACTCACCAACGCCTTCACCGAAATTGGGGATTAATGTTTCCACTCTAGAAGCACTGGGAAGGATATGCAGCTTCATGAGTTCTCGCACTCTCTCCTCTGACTCTGACTAATATCAAGCTCACAACGATAAGCTAGGGTCTGAGGTAACAAAGGTTAAGAAATTGACGGATAAAATTCGTACTTACCCTTTGAATCATGAGTTTCCTCCAATACTTCATGATGATCCAGATATTGGCCCAGAGATTTCAGATGCTCTTACTCAACTAAAAGACCTTGATATTTCTGAGTCAACAAGGTTCATGATGATAATGTTTGAAAAATTCTTTGTCCCTATGCTTGAAAATATCCACTGTATAAGGGAAAATGAGCAGTAGGTCGAGTTGAAGGAGGCCTTTGTGAAGGAAAATTTGGATGTGGTGGTAAAGGCTAACAAATAAGTTACTGGGATAATGAAAATGATCGACAAAAACAGTAAGAACTGAGTCCTAAAAAGAAAAGAGTTGCTGAAATACGCAGCCGAATTGTTGATTTAAACAAAGAAATTGTTGTTCTAAACGAGGAATTGGAGACCGTTATTGTGCAAGAGGAGAATATTAATAAAATTATCACTCCTGCTGAAGCGCAGGTCAATAAGATCGCCATGGACGTTGTGGTCGTAAGAAATGTAATCTCTACTGTCGAAACAGAGATTGCAGTTCTTAAGGCTAAAGTAGAGAACTTTGAGAATCATGTTGTACGCCTCCACGGGGATCTGCGGTCTTTCCAGAACAAGTTCAAACATTTTTAATCATTGTAACCATTATCTCATGATCCTTCTATATAAAGTTTGAACAATGGCTATTAGCCACTTTTTTAATGTAATGCTTTTCTTTTTCAACCTTATATATCTGCCTGTTGCACACATTTTATGCATGCTTAATTTGCTGGTTTCAACATAACTTTCTCCATCTTATTTATTCGACAAATATTTATCCTGTCTAGATTTTAACTTCTTGAAGAATAGGCTTATACTTCTTTAAGTACTTACTATTTACCCTTAAAATCCGTCGATCCGGGGATAATTCTTCAAGTTCATAGGCATTATTGGAAAAAACTTGTATCACCTTAAAAGGTCCTTCCCAATTTGGGGACCATTTTCCTAAGACTCTATCATTTCTATCCATAGGCAATATCACTTTCCAAACTAAATCGTCGACATCAAATACCTTATCTTTTACCTTCTTATTATAAGCTCTGGAAACTCTTTCTTTCTATCTCTTTAACGAATCAAGGGCCAACATCCTTTCTTCGTCAAAGTCGACAGGCTCATTTGCCATCATATTCCATTAATCTTTAGATGGTATTTCATGCTTCCTGTGGATTCTCACTGATTGAACTTGTATCTCCAATGGCAACACTGCATCATGTCCATATGCAAGTCGAAATGGAGTAGTTCATGTTGCTTCCTTGGGAGAAGTTCTACATGCCCATAAGGCTTGATCTAGTGTTTTATGCCAATTCCTTGGCTTCTTTCCAACATGCTTCTTAATTAGGCTAATTATTACCTTATTGGAAACTTTGACTTGGCCATTTGACTGAGCATAATAGGGAGTAGAAGTTAACAATTTATTTCCAACTTCTTGCGTAAATTCTTGCATTTTTTTGCCCAGTAAACACTGATCCTTGGTCAGTTGTAATTGTTTATGGAATCCCAAACCTGACACATGATAAGATTTTGTATAAAATCAATAACATCTTCTTGATCGACATTTGTTAAGGCTACAACCTCGATCCATTTTGTAAAATAATCAATGCCGACTAAAATGTACCTTTGTTGTTTTGATGAAGTTGGTTTTATTTCTCCAATAATATCAAATGCCCATCCTCTGAATGGCCAGGGTTTTACAGTTGCATGTAATTCACTTGCAGAAACATGTTCATGCATTTGGAATTCTTGGAAACCTTTAGCAAACTCAATGCAATCTTTTAACATCGAAGGACAATAAACACCTGAACGCACCATGCACCAAAAGCCATTTCATTTTGTGCCCATCTTGATGTGAACCACATGCTCTACTGTGCACACTTGATACTGCTACATATGTCTCACTTTCTCCAAGGCATTTAAGCAATACTCCTTCAGCAATTTTCTTAAATAATTCGTTTTCTATCAAAACATAATTGAGGGCACGATATTTGAACTTACGTTATTTCGAACCCGTAGGGGAACGTAGGTAGTCGACCAATGGCTTTTGCCAATCATTCTCTTGGCCATTGTCAATAGTTAAAATTTGAAATTTTTTGGCATCTACAACTCCTAACTTTATAATTGACAAATCTGAAGGAGATAACAAAGTTGCTTGAACTTTCTTTCTTACCAGAACAGGTTCTTCATTTTGATCTTTCTTGTATCTTGAAGCTTCTGTGCTAAGTCATTAGCCTCTTGATTCTCTCGTCGAGGTATATGTCGAATATTCACTTGCTCAAATTGTTTGATCAATCTAATAGTGATCATAAAATACACGATTAAATTTTCTTTAACACATCTATATTCCTTTGATACTTGTTTAATCACCAATTCAGAATCTCCCATAATTTCGACGTTTCTTGCCCCCAATTTTAGCAGCAGTTCAAGTCCTGTTATTAAAGTCTCGTATTCTACTTCATTATTAATACATACGTCGTTGATTGTTTCCTTGAACTTTGCTGGAATTCCATTGGGAAAAATTATAATTCCTCATATTCCAGCTCCATTTTATGGCTAGAACCGTCGAAGTATAATTTCCATGGAACCAAATCGACATACCTCTGGGGCACACCAACCATCGAGTGGTCGACAAGGAAGTCTGCCTCCACTTGCCCTTTCATTGCTTTCAAGGGCACATAAGTCAGAGAATACTCTGTTAATGCTAAATCCCATTTCCCAATTTGACTATGTAAAATTGGTTTGGACAACATGTGTTTAATAATATCAAAATGAGAAGACACATACACACCAACATGCTTTATATATTGCTTCAGTTTAATACAAGAGAAATACAAACATAGGCATAGTTTTTCTATATCACTATACCTAGTTTCATCATCATTTAACATTCGACTAAGGTAATACACAGGTCTCTCGACACATTTTTCGTCCTCTTGGACTAACATACTTCCTATAGTTGAATTTGAAGCTGCAATATACAACCTCGTAGGCCTATGTCTAATAGGAGGTGCCAATATTGGAGGCTTCACTAAATATTCTTTGATTTTGTCGAAAGCCTCTTGATATTCCTCTTGCCAGATGAAATCCTCATTCTTCAGTCGAAGTAGTGGTGAAAATACTTTGGTTTTGCCACTTAAGTTGGATATGAACCTCCCTAGGAAATTTATTTTGCCCAACAAAGACTGAAGCTCTTTTTTGGTCGACGGAGGCTTGACGTCCATGATGGCTTTGGTCTTGATTTGATAAACTTTTATGCCATTTTTATGCACCACAAAGCCAAGAAAATCACATGCCTGCACACAAAAAACACATATTAATGGATTCATTTTTAATCCATATTTCCTCATCCTTTCGAAAGACTTTAGAAGGTGTTGCAGATGAGTCGGTTTGCTATTCGACTTTATAACAATATCATCAATATAATTTTTCATGAAATCCTCAATAAAATCATGGAACATTGAATTCATTACCCTTTGATATGTTGCTATGGCATTTTTCAAGCCGAATGACATAACAACCTATTCATAGGTCCCTAATACCCCTGGTTAACGAAACGCCATCTTCGGCACATCTTCATCTACAATAAAAATTTGGTTATAACTAGAATAACCATCAAGCATACTTAAATATTCAAAACCAGCAGCAGAGTCGACCAACATTTCTGCTACAAGCATAGCATATTCATTGTAAGTTCCTTGAACGTGATGATTGGCTCAATTTTAATAAAACAAATACTAAGGAGCAATAATATATTGTACAATAGGATATATTAAGCAAAAGTCCTATTGGAATTCCTTAACATGCTGTGTTGAAGTTTTTCAACATCTGGAACAACATGTCAAATGCGATGTCGAGACATCAAACATCAGGACATCACACTATGGAAACTGTTAACTTTGTTACAGTTCTGTTTCAATTTTGCAGAATATTCTAGGAATATTATGCATCATATGTGGCGTGATTTTGAGGGCATATGTGGAGGTCCAAGAGCTTAGGAGAAAGATCGACAAGGAACTTGATTGTAGCAGAAGTTATCTGCGTATTTGTTTATGCAAAAGTTTGTTTGTGTAAAAGTTTGTTACAACTTATGATATTATTTTGAAGGCCCAAATTCAGTTGGGTAATAGGTTATAAATAAGCAGTTGTAACCTAGTTTAAGTAAGCTAGCTAGTTTTAGAAAGATGTAGTCTTAACGGTTAGCCATGTAGGTGAACCACCCAGATTTTAGGATGCTCACAGATTTGTGCCTCGAAGCCTGTAGGCAAGAGGTTTATTTTACTCACTCAAAAGATGTGAAGCAATGAGTGTAGTTATGTCCTTAAAAGAAACTGTGAAGTAATTCCAAGTTTGTTTGTGTCACAAGTTTGACATGTTTTTGTTTAGAGTGTGGTATCTCTAAAGAGTTTTGTTTTTGGAGTGAGGTATCTCCAAGCTGTTTTAGTTTATAGGAGCCAAGCCATTGATGCAATTACTAGGATGATAGTAACTGATAGACATCACTGAGGTGATTGCAAGTGAGCAGAGGTTCTCATATCTAAGTGTGGTATCTTAGGTAGAAGGGAAATTGGGTAGTTTGATTAAGTGAGGAGTGTAAATAGGACGGTTTCCCTCCAAATTAATACTGCTGATAATGGACTTCATTCTTGGCTTGGTATGCCCCCAAATGTAGGTTGGTTAGAACCAAACTGGGTGAACAATTCCCTGTGCTCTTTTGTTTCCTACACTTCTTAATTGTTAGTTATATATGCTACCTTGTCTGTTTTATAATGTCAGATCAGATGTCACGATATCCTGAGTCTGATAACACAAGAATTTTAAGTGGTATCAAAGCAAGCATCCTGTATGTTTTTGGATGAGATCCATAGGGGATACTTTCTGGTTGTATACAAGGTAGATGATTGTTTGAACAAGGAGTGTTCATATTGTATGGTCCCTTAAAGTGGAGGATGGACCTATTTGTGGAGAACTAGACCAACTTGACCAGAACTGTTGAAGGAAAGAAGATAATGAAGCTGGAAGAAGAGAGTTAAATTCAATGACTTCATGCGGGAGTGAAGATTTTGGATTGAATTTTTCAGCCTATAATCAACATAGAAAAAAATATTGTCAAACCCTTCATGCGGGAGTGAAGATATTGATAAGGTAACTCTTATGCTTGTGTGTTTCCATATGGTCAGGATATTGGTTGGGTCTAGTATTTTGCTTGGTGAAGAAGCAGGCTTATTGTAGGGTTGATTTATTTTCAATCCTTATGTGTTATGCTTATAAGTGAATTATGGAGTAAGCATTATGTAAATTATGTTGAAGTATGGCTATATTCCGCTGCATAGCCTTTGATGCAACCCTTATGTGAAAGAAGGATCCTAGGGTTATTTTTTTTACAGAACATTGAGCAGATTTTACAACATATTAAAAGTGTCAAAGATACTTGAGATTTCCTCAAGTCCACTCATTAAGGCATTTATTAATAAAGTTGATGAATATCAATTAACCAATGATTCTTATATTCATCTACAAATTATTTTGAAGACCTTGAAGACTAACAGGGATGATGTGTTCCAAGGAGATGTAACTGATGTTCTATGGGATGTTAGAACATTATTATTACTGATATGCAGCTGCCAGTTGAAGAACATATGTTCTGGATGCTAAACAAATGTAGTGTGAGTATATATGTTTGGAGTCTGCTCCTGATATGGAAGAGGAGACATCTGTATTAGTTGATCAAGACACGATCAAGAAACTCTTATACTCCGGATGTCAGTTTATTTCTGACCTGAGCTTATGGGAGTATAGAAGTGAAGCTCAGTACAAGTAGAAGACTCATAAAGGTATATTGTTCAGTCCATTTATGTGATATCTGTATGAGCTTATATCTGGTACATTCTTCTGATCAAAGGAACCATATATGTGGAAGTTTATTAATGACCATAGAATAGATTTTGTTTGGATATGAATACTGTATCCCAACCACAATGAGTCATGGTCATGAATGTTGACTGCCCTAAATATTGTCTTGGAAGGGTATTGTCAATAAATATCAAGGAAGTCAGATTGCTATTGAGAATCTGATTATTTTTGTGTTACGCCATAATTAAGTCAGTTCCAAAAACCTAGTTGAGGGAATCTCCTCTGTAGGTATAGAGTATGCCATCCATCATCTCAAAATCAGAGTGAAAGTTTGAAAGCTTATTGAGACGTGGATTATATTATTCCTTGGTTATGTTAATTATTTAGTTGTAAAGATGTAAAGATAGCAGTGCTTCCTTTGTTTCCCCCAAGTGTTATGGATGAGATATTATGGATGTTACCCCTGAACCATAATGGATGATGTCGTATCAGATGTCAAAACATCATCTAAATGTCTCCAGTCAAGAAAGTGTTAATTATTTCCAAGAAGTATGTGAGTATGAAGATGTAATTAGTCAGGATGATCTAGTGTGAGTAGAAAATTCTAACTGACTAATCTGGTAGGTACTTTGATGGGAGACTTAGTACTTATTAGTATGTAAACCTGAATACTAAACCACCTATACTCAGTCGCGAGCTAAGTATTTGTCTGAAGGACTCAAGATATATTGTGAACTGAATATCAATATTAAAGTTCACTGTGATCTTCACAAGTTTGGGATGTGTGGCAACATTGTCTGGTGATTATTTGAAGAGCTGATTCAACTAAGGAAATGCATACAGATGCTATCAAATATCTTGATGAGAGCTGGATATTTGTGTGAAAACTGCATGTGATGTATAAAAGAAAATGTTCTACATGAAGATGTAACATCACAATTGTTGAAGACACCAGAAAATGAAGAGGGCAAATAAGGTTCAGACTTATCTTTTGAGGATAAACGCATGGTAATCTATAAGGTTTCTTCTACTACAAGTTATAGAGTGTGACAATCTAAATCTTGTGTATCAAGCTAACTAAGGATTCCTAATTTGGAAACTGTGGAAAATTTCAAATAAATAATACTTCCAGTAATATAAGGATCAACATCAAAGAAGTCCTTATGTTTTTTTAAATAAGGGGAGAGCAATTGTCTGAAGATACAGTTTTGTTATAAACTTAGAACCAAAGCTAATAGGTTTTGTAGTAAAGTTGATGGTGTCCAAAATGATGTTATAACATCATTGTTGATGATAGTCTGTGGAAGAGACTTGGGACTATGGATCTTGATATTCTATGACCTCATTCAGAAGTCGAAGTTCTATCCTTGGTTTAGAATAAGGAGATTCTAAGTTTTTTTAGAGTAGTATGCTCTGGCAATGCATAACTACTATTCTAGTTTGAAGACTTTACTAGTATCAGAAACTACTAGCAAATGTAATGTCCAGAAGGGTGACTTGATCAACATAGCTGCTCAGAGGGAGTAACAACTTATTAAGGGGGAGAAACAATCTACATGAGAAGCAATTGTGTATATAAACAACATCTGTTAATTATGTGTACATCAGTGAATGTCCTATCTGTTAGAAGAATGTTTGTTTCTAATAATATATATTAAAGTTTTGATGATAACAAGCATAATAAAATTTGTATGAATGAATATGATACTCTAACGTGTACATGTTTCATTTCAGAAGGTGTTCTGACTCTAGCGCAAAAAGGGAAAATATCATGACGAGCAGAAGTTTAAGTTAGAAGTTCTAATGAGAGCAGAACTTTTGGACAAAGCACGCTAAAAGGAACTACTGAAAGAAACACACTTTAGAAGTTTGAATGAGACAAAACACACTCATAGCAACTGTTGACAGAAACACGCCTTAGAAGTTCTAAGCGAGAACTTCTGGAAGACACGCTACAAAGAAAGCTTCTGAGGTAAAGAGTAAAATACAACTTCAGATGGAAGCTAGCAAAGCGCAACCTCTGATAAAAAGCACCAACAATATGTTCTGAATAAAAGATGTATAACAAGGCTTACAGAAGATGAAGTATTAGAAGTTCTGATGAGAATAGAACTTCTGGTCAAGCAAGCACAGCTCAACTTCTGATAGAAGCAAGCACAGACGTACAAGCACAACGCAACTTAATCGAGCCAAGAACTCGATAGAAGCAAGCATATGCAACTCCGATAAGCAAGACAACACAACTTCTGATAGAAGTAACTTCTAACAGA
Source organism: Vicia sativa (assembly GCA_021764765.1). Taxonomy (NCBI): domain Eukaryota; kingdom Viridiplantae; phylum Streptophyta; class Magnoliopsida; order Fabales; family Fabaceae; genus Vicia; species Vicia sativa. The sequence goes on along the minus strand of CM038797.1, from coordinate 52,245,786 downwards.
AGCAGGCAAGAGTAAACTTCTGATGGAAACACCGACAGAAGTTCTGATGAGCAAATATTTAGAAGATCTATTTCAATATGAACGTTATCTTCTAGAGACAAAACCTGCTGCAGTAACGTAAACCCACTATGCTAAAAAGGCTAAGTACTTGAGTAGCACAGCTTCCAAGGTTCATTGGTTAAGAAAACTCACGTGGAGACAAGCAAGCTAATTACGTTTCCCATTATTCAAGACATGCCACCTCCAACCGAAAGTTTTCCTAGAAAGCTCTACAAATAGTCTTCAGTTCAAAAAGGGAAAAAGTAACATATACAGTACAAAAAGGTGCATCAACAAAAAGAGAAAGTACTGTACGAACAAAAACAACAATATAGTAGAACAAGAACTTTCAACAACATCTTCTAGAAACCTACAGAAAGTCGTTCTAAGTAAACTCACGCTGCCAAATAAAAAGTCAATTTTTGTAAAGTAGTTTACTATTCATTGAGCTTAAATTTTGTGTAAACTTCACTTAGTGAAGAACAACCTTTCTAGAAGCATTTTTGTACACAGTCAGTCAGAATTAATATTCTGATAGTTGTTCCTTGAGAAGACCAAATAGTCGTAATTTTGAGAGGCTAGGACTAGTTGAGTCTTAGAGGTGTTAGTCACAACGGTTGGTTGTGCGGTTTGTTCCTTGAGAAGACCGGTTGGGTCAAAATTCTTAAGAGGGATAGGACTAGTGAGTCTTAGAGGAAGTTAGTCACACCGGTTGGGTAGTGCACTCTGTAATTGTTGATTATAGTGGATTATGTCCTCGTTGAGAGAGGCGAAATCACCTTGGCGGGTGGACTGGAGTAGTTTGAGTATCGAACGAACCAGGACAAAAATACTTGAGTATTATATTTGTTGTTTGGGTAAAAGATCTAAAAAGTAAGAAAAACTTATTCAACCCCCCCTTCTAAGTGTTTTTCCAAGCCTTCAATTGGTATCAGAGCTCTTGGTTCTAGGTGCAAACACTTAACAGTGTCAGATAAAGATCCAGAAGGGAAGAACACAAGATGACAACAGATAAAAACAACGCAAAAGCTCCAATGTTTAATGGAGAATATTTTGCATATTGGAAGGATAGACTAGAAAGTTTTATTTCAGGGTATGATCCTGATCTATGGGATGTGGTGTTGGATGGTTACAAACATCTAGTAGATGCAAAAGGAAACAAAATAGATAGAAAATCTATGGAGAAACAACAAAAGATTGATTACAAAAATCATCACAAGGCCAGAAGCATCCTGTTAAGTGCTATATAAAAACTGGAGTATGAAAAAATCACAAATAAAGACACAACACACGACATTTTTGAGTCACTCAGAATGTCTCATGAAGGGAACGCTCAAGTTAAGGAGACTATGGCTCTGGCGCTGATCCGAGGCATTTAAGATGGAAGAAGGCGAATCAATTGAGGCTATGTTATCAAGGTTCCAAACTCTAACTGTTGGTCTAAGAGTGCTGGACAAAGGCTATACAAATGCTGACCATGTAAAGAAGATCATTAGAAGCTTACCTAGAAGATGGACGCCTATGGTGACAACCTTCAAAGTGTCAAAAGATTTAAATGCAATCTCCCTAGAAGAACTCATTAGCGTTCTGAGGAGTCATGAGATTGAGCTGGATGAATTTGAATCCCAGAATAATGGTAAATCAATTGCATTAAAATCCACAAAAAATTCTAACGTTAATACTTTTCAGGTAGAAGATGGAAGTTCTGAAGATTTGGAGTCAGAAGATGAATTATCCATGATCTCCAGAAGGATAAATAAAATGTGGAAATATAGGCAAAAGAAATTCAAGAACCACAGAAGATCTGAGGATAAAGGAGAATCGTCTGGACATAAGAGGTTCAGCAAGAGAGGCATCCAATGCTAAGAATGCAAAGAAATGGGACATGTCAGAAGAGAATGCCCCAACGTTCAAAAAGAAAAACCAAAGAAAAGGTTTGAAAAGAGAAGAGGAATGATGGCCACGTGGGATGACTCAGAATCCTCTGAAGTTGAAACCGACTCAGAAGATGAACTTGCAAACCTTGCTTTCATAGCAACTACAATGTATGACTCGACTGAAGTCGAAAAGGTATTTCGAACTAACCGTAATCGAAAGTTAGAAGATAGTCTATCAGAACTTCTAGAAACATATAGTCAACTCAAAATCAAACACAAGAAACTCAGAAAAAATCTTGTATCTGAAATTGAGCAACTTAAGTTTGAAAATTCTGAGCTTAAAGAAAATAATAATAAACTCAAAAATAATTTTCAAAATGTTAAGCAAATTTCCAGCTCAGAAGATGCATCAAGTTCTAAAAATATTTTGAAAGAATATGACTACAGTTTTCAGAAGTTTCTAGCTAGTAGCATAGACAGAAGCAAGATGGCTTCCATGATCTATGGAGTTTCTAGAAACAATAGAAAATGTTTAGGATATAAAGCCCCCAGAGGGAAAGAAATATATAAACCAAAATCTGTTGATGAAATGAAAATCACGTACAAACCATTACACAAACAATTTGAGTGTGGTCACACACATGACATTAAATAAACGTCACACTCTAAAGGGTTTTATATTAAACCAAGGTTCAAACAGAACCTTAGAACTTCTAACCAGAAAGGACCCATAAAAATATGGGTACCAAAAGAAAAAATTATCTATGTTGCAGATATTCTAAAATGTGACGTTGAAACACCAACCTTGGCACCTGGACTCTGGATGCTAGCTAGACATGATGGGAAAAAGGTTTATGTTCCAAGTTCTGGAACTTAAAGGTAACCAGAAGGAAATAAATTATAAGCGCTGGAACTATGGGAAATGGAACAGAAGTTTAGTAGTCAACCTCTAAAGAAACAAAATATATAATATCACACACAGAAGTTGCATAATTTTCAGAAGCTCTGGAACTATGGAAAATTGATCAGAAGTTTAGTTGTCAACTTCTGAAGAAACAAAATAAAAGTACAACTCAGAAGTTCTGGATAAAAAATTCAACCAGAAAATTATCTTCTGTATAAGTGTAAGACTCCATATCTTCTGTTACAATACATTTATTTTATATGAATGTTCAAATTAACATCTCTTCAGAAGTTAGAAGAATTGTTAGAACAAGTTTGATTATAAGCTTGGCCAGCAAGTGCCAAAGAAAGTTGAAAATAATGCAGGTACAGAAGTACTATTGCCAAACTTTGATGGAACAACACAGAAGGAAAACTCAGAAGTTCACATGTCCACTTCTGAAGACTCTGAACCGAAGCGTCACCCAGAAGTTCTGACTTCTGAAGAAAATTTGAACAACGTCAGAACCTCTGAAGAAACTTTCCACAAAAAATATCCAAGAATTATTTCAGCTCATCCAGAAGATGTCATTATAAGAAAGAAAAATGACCCTATCAGAACTAGATCCACCCTTAAAATAAATGAAGAATTAATGTTTGGACTAGTTTCCATGATTGAACCAACTTCGATAGATGAAGCTCTGAAAGATAATGATTGGATTAATGCTATGGAAGAAGAACTAAACCAATTCTCCAGAGATGACGTATGGGATTTAGTTCCAAAACCAAAAGGATTTAACATCATTGGAACAAAGTGGGTGTTCAGAAACAAGCTAAATGAGCAAGGAGAAGTTGTCAGAAACAAAGTACGACTGGTTTCACAAGGGTATAGTCAGCAAGAAGGTATTGATTATAATGAAACCTTTGCTCCAGTTTCCAGGTTAGAATCCATTATATTATTAATTTCTTTTGCTGTACAAAACAATATTACTTTATATCAAATGGATGTTAAAAGTGCATTTTTAAATGGATATATAGAAGAAGAAGTTTATGTCCGTCAACCTCCTGGTTTTGAAGATTCAAAATTTCCAGAATATGTGTTTAAATTAAAAAAATATCTTTATGGTTTAAAAAAAGCTCCTAGAGCTTGGTATGAGCGCCTTAGTAATTTTCTTCTAGGAAAAGACTTTACCAGAGGGAAAGTGGACACAACCTTATTCAGAAAATCTTTTAAAAATGACATTTTAATTTTCCAGATATACGTTGATGATATTATATTTGGAACTTCTAATATCTCTCTTGGAAGAGAATTTTCTAAGTCTATGCAGCCAAAATTTGAAATGAGCATGATGGGGGAGCTAAAATTCTTTTTGGGAATTCAAATCAATCAATACTCAAAAGGTACCTACATACATCAAACAAAGTATGTAAAATAACTTCTGAAGAAATTCCAGTTGTCAGAAAGTAAAGAAGCTAAGACTCCAATGCACCCCACATGCATCTTGGGAAAAGATAAGGTAAGTAAGAAGGTAGATCAGAAGCTCTATAGAGGTATGATTGGCTCTCTTATATATCTATCTGCATCTAGGCCAGATATTCTGTTCAATTTATGTCTATGTGCTAGATTCCAATCAGATCCTAGAGAATCTCACTTAACTACTGTTAAGAGAATTCTAAGGTATCTGAAAGGTACTACTAATGTTGGATTATGTTACAGAAAATCCAAAGATTTCAATTTAGTAGGATTTTATGATTCTGATTTTGCTGGAGATAGAGTGGAACGTAAGAGTACTTCTGGAAGTTGTCAATTTCTGGGACACAACTTGATATCATGGTACAACAAAAAGCAAGCCACTATAGCACTCTCAACAACAGAAGCAGAATACATTGTTGTTGCTAGATGTAGTACCCAGATACTCTGGATGAAGAGTCAATTAGAAGATTATCATTTGTATGAGAGTAAGATCCCTATCTTTTGTGACAGTACTTCTGCTATTTGCCTTTCTAAAAATCCTATTTTATACTCAAAGGCAAAACATATTGAAATTAAACATCATTTCATTAGGGACTATATTCAGAAAGGAATTTTAAATTTAAACTTTGTTGATACAGACCATCAATGGTTTCACAAAACCACTTTCTAAAGATAGATTTAAATATATTTTAAAAAATTTAAGTATGGAAAATTGCCCTAAATGAAATTTTGTTCAATATCAATTTAGTCAGAAGTTCTGTGTTAAATAAACCTCTAACTAATTAACTCTTCAGAAGTGAGAAGAGAAGTTAAGTTAGAAACCATATCTAGAAGTTCTGAAACCTTCAAACGTTTCAAGCTCTGATTATGGTCAGAAGTTCATTATAGTAAAACAGCTGTAACACGGTAACCTAGAAGTTGAACACGGGTTCAGAAACTTCTGATAGGTTACTTAAACATGCGTGCTAGCTATTGACAATAAAATTCATAGTAACTGTTGATCTTTTTTAAAATCTCAAGAAATCCCTCCAGTGTCAGATGCTACTTATAAGTGATGACTACTTTGCTATGAAATTTTTAAATATTTTGGTTTGTGACAAACCTTCAGGAACTATTTTTTTAAAGTCATCAAAACTTCGTTTCAATTTACAATTTTTTAAATGAATTTTTGATTATGACAAAAAGGGGGAGAAAACTAAGATTTTGAAATGATTCACTATAACATGTTGCTAGAAAAATATGTCAAACATTTCTAACAAAATATACAAGTGTACATTTTTTCTTCTAAGTGATAGAGAAAACTAAACTCTGCAAGCTCAAAAGACCGTGCTGAAAGCAAACTCTGGAAAGCAAACTTTGAGAAGTAAACTCTGGAAGAAAAGAAAAACTCAGGGAAGTTCTACCTTGTAATTTTTTCTTTTCAATATTTAGTTCAGGGGGAGAGTATTAATTTTAGGGGGAGATTATTAATCTCAGGGGGAGATATTCTTTTCATATACAAAATTTCGTAAATCAAAATCTAGATAGTTTTGTCATCATCAAAAAAGGGGAGATTGTTAGAACAAAGTTTATTTCTAATAATATATATTAAAGTTTTGATTATAACAAGCATAATAAATTTTGTATGAATGAATATGATACTCTGACGTGTACATGGTTCATTTCAGAAGGTGTTCTGACTCTAGCGCAAAAATGGAAAATATCATGCTGAGCAAAAGTTGAAGTTAGAAGTTCTAATGAGAGGAGAACTTCTGGACAGAGCACGCTAAAAGGAACTGCTGAAAGAAACACGTTTTAGAAGTTTGAATGAGACAAAACACGCTCATAGCAACTGCTAACAGAAACACGCCTTAGAAGTTCTGAGTGAGAACTTCTGGAAGACACGCTACAAAGAAAGCTTCTGAAGTAAAGAGTAAAATACAACTTCTGATGGAAGCTAGCAAAACACAACCTCTAATAAAAAGCACCAACAATATGTTCTGAATAGAAGATGTATATCAAGGCTTGCAGAAGATGAAGTATTAGAAGTTCTAATGAGAATAGAACTTCAGGTCAAGCAAGCACAGCACAAAAGCAAGCACAACACAACTTCTGACAGAAGCAAGCATAACATAACTTTTGATAGAAGCAAGCACATCATAGAAGCAAGCACAGTGCAACTTCTAACAGAAGCAAGCACAACGCATGTTCTGAAAGAAGCAAGCACAACACAACTTTTGATAGAAGTAACTTCTGACAGAAGCAAGAAAGACTAAACTTCTGATGGAAGTACCAACAGAAGTTCTGATGAGAAAATATTTAAAATATCTTTTTCAATATGAACGTTATCTTCTAGAGACAAAACCTGCTGGAGTAACGTAAACCCACTAAGCTAAAATGGCTAAGTACTTGAGTGGCACAACTTCCAAGATTCATTGGTTAAGCAAAATCACGTGGAGACAAGCAAGCTAATTACGTTTCCCATTCTTCAAGACACGCCACCTCCAACAGAAAGTTTTCCTAGAAAGCTCTACAAATAGTCTTCAATTCAAAAAGGGAAAAGTAACATATACAGTACAAAAGGGTGCATCAACAAAAAGAGAATGTATTGTACGAACAAAAGTGCCAAATATCCAGGGGCATAACTTACATCTGAATCACTTGAGGCATGTTACACTGATCACAAGTTTCAGGAAAAGCCATTGAGTTACTGTCTGTGCCAGTAGTATCAGATGCTGTCAGGATCATTCTTCCATAACATTCCTCAGAAAACTACTTGAGAAGGTCAAAACTATCAGGATTTCTAAATCCAGAGGTTCACCAATAACTTCAAGCGTCAAGTACGCCAGGATATTGATCCCAGAGGAAGATAAGCTCCCACGTACAAAGGGGCATATTCCAAGTGCTACAATGCTCACCACCATGAATGGCGAAGACTTCCCGCACCCTGTGAACGCAGACATAATCAAAAAATACTACGCATAAACGAGACCCGCTAGGTCGACTGGCCTAGGAAAAAATAAGGGTGTCCTGGCGAACCAAAAGGGCTCATGCAAAAATTAAGGACATATATACAAAAACATGTACACCCGGCAAGTCGAAAACCTGAAAAGGAGGCTTGGGCAAAAAAGGGTATCCCGGTAGACTGAAAACCCGAAATGACGGTCTAGGCAAAAGTTAGAGATTTAAGCGTACAACTATGTCTCGTCCCAATCACATTGTTGTCAGCTTCAAGTTCAAATGGTAAACATCAATCCAGCCACTTCCTTTTAACAGCAGAAATAGCATTTACTACAGGCTCTAGGAATTGAGATGACCACTCAAGTCACTAATACATCCCCATAGAGTCACTTTCACAAGAAATACCTCCACATGATCATCTCTACAATCTCTACAGAGCCATTTCTCTCCCTACAAAGACAAATATTCTCCAACAAAGTATTACATTATCATCTTCTCTCCACAATGTTCCAACACTTCAACTTCATCACGCTAAGTGATTCTATCAGTTTCATCAGCTTTAATGATCCTATCAGATTCATCACCTCAAGTGATCCCATAAATTTCGTAGCCTCATCAACTTTAATGATCCTATCAGCCTCATCAACTTTAATGATCCTATCAGCCTCATAAACTTTAATGATCCTATCAGATTCATCACCTTAAGTGATCATATCAGCTTCATCAGCTTTAATGATCCTATCAGCCTCATCAGCTTTAATGATCCTATCAGATTCATCACCTCAAGTGATCCCATCAATTTCATAGCCTCGTCAGCTTTAATGATCCTATCAGCCTCATCATCTTTAATGATCTTATCAGATTCATCACCTCAAGTGATCCTATCAGCCTCATCAGCTTTAATGATCCTATCAGCCTCATCAACTTTAATGATCCTATCAAATTCATCACCTCAAGTGATTCTATCAGCCTCATCAGCTTTAATGATCCTATCAGATTCATCACCTCAAGTGATCCCATCAATTTCATAGCCTCATCAGCTTTAATGATCCTATCAGCCTCATCAACTTTAATGATCCTATCAGATTCATCACCTCAAGTGATCATATCAGTTTCATCAGCTTTAATGATCCTATCAGATTCATCACCTTAAGTGATCCCATTAATTTCATAGCCTCATCAGCGTTAATGATCCTATCATCCTCATCATCTTTAATGATCCTATCAGCTTCATCAGCTTCAACGACCCTATAAGCCTCATCAGCTTTAATGATCCTACAAGCCTCATCAAGCTATAATGACCCTATCAGCTTCACCACGTCACGTCAGTCTCCAAGTAGTAATTGGTTATTTCACGACATCCCTAGCAAGGTCTATGCACAAGATCCCCAGGCGAGTATCCCTCGATTGCTAATATCCAGGCTCGAAATTTGGTCAGATAGTGCATCGGAGGAGTCTGAAGCATCTCTTTATCTCTCCAGCCAGGGTTTCCAACAACTCTATCCCCAAGAGAACGTCAGAAGTCTCCAGCAGAACATTCCTATCTTATTCAAGTTGGATATGTTTTGAAATACCACAACATCTACATTCATACATCTACATAAAAGTCATAACATGTGTGTGTATCATAACATTGTCATATACTCATACATCATAATCTACATAGGAGTAACCATATCCTGTCAAGGTTTTATTTCCCTAGCAGGTAAAAGTTATTTTCCAAACAAAAGGTCAAAGATTAATACCCGAAACAAGACGGGAGAACTATTTAAACGACCATACAAATTATTGCCAGGCAGCAGATTATGGATTAACACCTGAAGCAAGACGGGAAAACTATCCGCATCCTGTCAAGTATTCATCTTAGAAATAGCCAAGACAAAGGTTTATTCTGACTCTCTCTTACTATCAAGCTCCCCGGATGGCATCTTTAAGCCCATCTCCGACTACACATCTTCATCACCCTGGATGGCATCTTTAAGCCCATCTCCGATTCAAAAGACAAATACAGAGTCTAGCGTACGACTCACTCTCCAGCATCTACTTCTCCAAATGGCATCTATAAGCCCATTCCATACAACAGCGGGTGTAAATTTTAAGGTGTACTCGAGTGTTCAATCATCTTCTACCTTCAGGTCACGAAAGGCAAGCATGCCAATCTAACCCTTCCGATACAAGAAGATTGAATAGGGGAAACTGTTATACCCCAAAATTTGCCCCTACTTCTCAAGACAATTCACATCTCAATTTTCAAGGGTTAACCAGACAAACCCTCTCCTAAGCAATCAATCCAAGCTATGGTTTTGCTATTCTCAAGTCAAGATGGATTTCTAATGCTTAAAGTGGTCATCATATCTCACCATATACCTCAGAGAATCACTATGTCAAATTCCAAGCCTTACAGGTCTAAGTTATTCATCCAATTGCTCAGATAGCTGAAAATCAGTTGTATTGGAGAAAAAGTCAATTGTGGTCAACATATGGTCAAACTTCATAATTTTTGGTCAACATCAATATTTTGAAGTCATATTCATCATTTGATCAAGAGTTGATCATGATTCATCAAGAAAAGCCAAGATCTGATCAAAAGTCAAAGTTTCCAAATTAGGGCTTCTCTAGACAAAAGTCAACAGAACTTTGACCAAGCATAACTTTCACATACTTCATCAGAAATTTCTCCACCAAAGCTCATTTTTAAGAGAATTCACTTCTCTACAATTTCATGTCTCACAAGCTTGGTGATCGGAAAAATAGCAAGTGTACTATTTTCACCGGTGTAGTTATAATGAGTTTCCCCAAGTATCGATCTCGAGGACTGCATAGTAAATACCTATTTGTGCTCTTAATTCAATTGAACAAAAACAATGGTTGGGTTGAGTTTAGAACTTTGAATGATAATCGTAACAAAATAATGACTGATGAAATATATGGAGAATGATGCTAGGGTGAGTGGTTGATTTAACAAATTATGATCCGAATCCAGATTTCCTCATTACATATGAATACTTCCAATTACCTATCTCTAGATTGTTCTTCCTTAAGTCCTTAATGAAGAAAACTAGTAAAACCCCAATCCTTATTTAAATGTCTATTCAAATAGTTCTTGGTTTTAACCATAAAAATATCAAGAATTCAGGTGATTAAAAGGAGTTCCTAGTCCTAGGTGAGACTCCTAATAACCTAATTGTGTAGAAACCCTAACAATCACAGTCCTGCCAATTATTAGTCATAGGTCTATATGTATTTTTCCGATACATAATCATAAGAACACCACACAATTAAATTAAAATAGATAAACAGTACATTAAGGAAATCAATAATCGGAATTCACAACAATCATCAAATCCGGACCACCTCCATAGCATTGGAGGGTTTAGCCTCTCATAGTATTCGAAGAAAACATTAGATAGAAATTAAACATTACAAAGAATAACGATGACGTTGATCTTCAATGGTGGCTGCCCTTGAATCTCGTCGTCTCTGAATTCCTCGTAGTAGCTATCTTCTCTCATCTGTAATATCTTTCTCGTCCGTTTCAAAAGTCCCTTTTCTTTTTCCAAAATTCCTTATAATAGTCTCAGCCTCATCCAGGTCTTAGCCAAAGTCCAAAGTACCCTTAATGACAAAGAAAAGGTCCAAAACTCAAAAAGTGAAGTTTCCATACACGTCCATCAACACGGGCCGTGTTGACTAACACGGGTGCCCGTGTTGATCTCTTGAATAAAAAATATTTGCTGCCAGTTCAATCAACATGGGCAGTGTTGATTCACGCGGGCGCCCGTGTTGATTCACTGACTTTGGCTGTTTTGCACTTTCCACTGGCTTTTCAACACGAGCAGTGTTAATTAACACGGATGCCCGTGTTGATTTACTGACTTTGGTTTTTTTTGCGTTTTCTAGTGGCTTTTCGACACGAGCCGTGTTGATTAATACGGGGGCCCGTATTGATGCATCTGTAGCCTCCCATATTCTGTGTTTTGCACTTCTTTTGCCCCAATTTGTCCTGTTTTATTCTTCCGACCCTGAAAACACTCAAACACATAACCAAAGCATAAAATGCGGTAAAATGACACATAACACTAGACAAATAAAAGAAACGATAATGAAATTCAATGCTAAATATCTGTGTAAAAACCACCGACCAAACATAAAATGTTGCTTGACCTCAAGCGACGATTACCAGAACTCATGAAAATCAAAGAAGATCGGTACTCATATGCAAGAGGTCAGTTCTCATTGCTCAAAAAGTAGTGCGCTCGGCATTCACATGACACGAATATACCTTCCAACTTATTCGCACTTAAGTGTTCTCTCTTCCTGCTTTTCCTCTTTCATTCACACAATCGACATAATCGAGAACTTCACTTATTCGGCACCAAACGAGCAGCATTTGCCATTTTTAATACCGATGAAATTTTCAAACCTTTTGGTTATTTATTGTCCTTTATCCGGACGACGCTTGGGGATCAACCCCTTGGCTGAATAACCTCAAGTAGGCTACCCAACTTAGCGGTCGGTTGCCTTTTACCATCTTTTCATCATTTAATGCCATTTTTATTTGCTTCTCAATCAATCATACCGCGCATGTGAATCAATTATGCCGCATCGCAGATAGATAAACTATTCAAGGAGTACTTCACGACTTTAAGAACTATATGAATCTACACGCTGGACTCAGATCAATGTCACATTATTCGAATTTCCTACCTTCAAACAATCATCCCTGCATCTCACACAATATTATTCTCGACCTTATTGAAATACAAGCTCTTGTGTAAAACAAGACAAAATTTTCTACAAAATCGTAAATTTTTGGGAGAATTTCTACTAGTGTTATTACACAGCATTTAACATCAACTTAACAAAAAAAATCAAACAAAGTAATAAAACAAAACAAAGCAATAAAACCTCCCCCAAACTTGAACTAAACATTGACCTCAATATTTCGCATCGAACTCGGAGAAATGACTCAAAGGGTGGCAAAGACCAATTGCTACCTCCTAGCTTTCGCAAGATAGGATCCCTTTTTATTACCTGCAAACAAAACAAAATGAAAAGCTAAGTTCGAAAAACGTGGGTTGCCTCCCACGCAGCGCTTCGTTTAACGTCGCATGGCTCGACGGGTCATCCCTTTACGGGGGGTACTTTCTCTTCCACACCTTGTTGCTTGTACTTTCTGCAGCCCAAAATTCAACCCCATCAAAAGCATTAGCCACTGCATGATTCACGTTATTTCCAACTTTCATCTTCTCACCTTTGTCTACCTTCTTCTTTCCCTGCTTGGCTTCTTGACTGAACGTTGGAATCTTAATTGATGCCACCTGAGAGATTCTGCCTGAGACTTCTTCAGGGATTGATTTTGAACTTTTGCTCTCTCCATCTACTTTGACCATACCAACTGAAAATTTATTATTTTCACCTGCACCTTGTTTCTTGACTTCAAACACCTTCATGGTTATTTCATCAAAATATTTTAAAGAAGACCCGTCTCGATATCAAATTTGCACCTACTAGTCAATAAAAAAGGTCGACCAAGAATGATCGGGGTCTCTTCATCTTCAGGTATGTCCATGATCCGAAACTAATCGAAAAAGTAAAATTTTCAATCTCTACCAACACATCTTCGCTATCCCATATGACTTCGATGGTGTGATCAGAAATTTTAATTTTGTTCCACTCCCGCTATCTTTTCAATACCAAGCCTCTTGAAGATTAATAATGGCATTAAACTCACTAGAGCCGTAATCAATTAGAACCCTTTGAAATTTCTATCTTTTATGGTGCATGGTATTGCCAACGATCCGTGATCCTTCTACTGGTGTATTTTTCTCGGCGCGATTGCAAATAACTTCTCATCAACGGCACTGCTCATCATCTCGCTGGCCTCTTTTTGATAGGATCTCCTTCATGAATTTTTGGTACAAGGCATTTTCGAGTGCTTCAAAGAGAGGTATGTTGATCTCTAGCTTCTAGAACAATTTGACAAATTTATCGAATCTTTCTTTTGTGTCCTTCTTTGCCACTGTGAGGGATATGGCACCTAATCAGCAGTTTACTCTTTTCTTCACCGGCTTCATTGTGTAGCCACTTCTTCCTTTTTTTCTTGTTCTCTCACTTCTAAATCCACTTCTATAAGTTCATCATCAACTTTTACCTCATCTTCTTTCTTTGGCAACGCTACCCTTGTTGTGATAGCATTCACATTCTCATGGTTCTTCTGATTCCCTTGTGCTTGCATCGCTACTTGTTGCACAATTTGCCCCATTTGAACCTCCAAATTTTTAATTGCACGTGGTGTTCCCCTGATTGCTTGCTTTTCTTCTTGAATTGGGAAGTGTGGTACCATCTTTCAATCGCTACTTCCCATTCTTCCTTCTAAGGAACTTGTTGTTGCTGATCTTTCCAAGCAAAATTTGGATGATTCTTCCACCCAGGGTTATAGGTGTTAGAATATAGATTATTCTGCCTCAAGAATTTTATCTCCTCAATTTGTTTTGGAGTCGCAAGACATTGTGCAGTCATGTGTGGTCCATTACAAATGTCACAAACCATATTTTTAACTTGTGTTACCTATTGAGTTCCCATGTGTGATACGGTGAACTGACTTTTTAGTTTTTGTATCGCAAATGTGCGGATAGCAAGAGTCGCCACCGACTTTTATTTTTATCCAATTAAGGGAAGGTAAAGTACGTAAAAGACCTTCGTTAGACTCGGTACGGAGAATGGTTATGGAAGGGAAGGTATTTGCACCTTTCCATCCGTAGTTATTCACGGGCTCTTAGTTGCTCTGATCACTTTAAAATTGTGCTTCTCGTGGTGTTTGACAAAATGTTTTGAAAGGCATTTCGCTTTGACTTTGTAATGATCATGTAGGAATGTATACAAAGTTCTGAAATGTTTCTGCTTTTGAAAAGAGTTTGAACTTTTGAAAAAGTGTGTGGTGTGAAAAGTATTTTGTTTTGCAAGCAACTAAAAGTCTTATTACCTACTCGTAATGGTCGTTTTCATGTTGTTTTACGTTCCTTTAGAATAGCTAGCCGCACTATTAGTTGGTAGGTAACTCCATTCGCTGGATGTAAGCGGACATTCAAGGACATCGGATGGTCATAGAAAGCAACTTCAGGAAGTATCCTAGCACATTCAAGGACTATCATCATTTTTCGTAGGCAACAATCGAGGGTCAAGATCATGTATTCGTAGGCTACATCGTGGGTCTATGATCTTGTATCAAGGACTATGATGATTTGTTTGAAGGCAACAAGTGCTAGAATACCCCACGCTCGAGGGACATGACCATTTTGAATTGTGAAGGCAACGAGAGAGAATTACCCTAAGGTGTGCATGTGAAGAGAGTGTGTTGATTTCGTATATTTTATCTTGAAAATTAGTGAGCTATGTTGATTATTATCTACACGCCTAGTTACTAGTAAATATAGGGTGGAAATTAAAATGGAATGTAAAGATGCGGAAAGGTAAATCCCACGCTATTACATGGCTTTAAAGTATACATAATTAAAAATGCGGAAAATAAAGGCCTAATTTAAACTATTACATCCCATAGACATTACATTATTGAAAAAAAAATGAAAACGGTAAAGAAAAAACGTCTCGAAACTAATAATAACCCAGAAAGAATGAGAAATCTAAAATACGAGATGAATCGAATAAGAGAAAATGTTAGAAAAATGCAAATTTTAATTAGGAAAATATGACATGCTGGAAATAACATAAATATGCTAAAATAATTTTTGGGATTTTTGATGCAATTTAATAATTAAAATGAATTAAAAGTGATTTAAATGCAAAATTATGAATAAAAATAAATATGCATGCAAAATTGTATTTTTTAATTTTATAAATTAAATAAAGATTTTCAAAATAAAAAAAAAAAATAATTTTGATAATTTTTAATGCATAAATAAAAATATGAAAAGAAATAAATAATATGAAAATATTAAAAATATAGAAAATATGGAAAATAGAAAAGTTTGAGAAAAGAACAAAATCAAGCGAGGGATCGAACCGAGACCGAGGGGTATCTACACATGCGGAATGCCTTAACCACTAGGCCATGTGACACTTGGTGTCAAGTGAAAATCAAACTTTGAATGATTACGTGTCCTCGGATTGTTTAAATCGAAACACGCACAGGCCCCATGACCGATGGACAATCGATTGCTTGTTTCGCCACGCATGCCTCGGCCGATTCTTCAACGGTCAACGACCGAGCCCTAGCTCCTACGCTTCTCCCACCAAACGCGATCCAAAACCTGCAAAATAAAAGAGATAAACGAAAGGAAGACCCTACCCCCCAAACAACCTTCTCGAAGTTCAATGGTGCCACGCCAACGGTGAACGACTGCATTCACCGGGTTCGAAACAGCTCAAAACCCTAATAATGGCACTAAGACTTCCGTGACGCTCAAGTCAGCATGTGGTTCGATCATGCCCTAAACATCACCCTGAATCGATACAAACACACAAATAACATTAATAATGCATGGAAAACAAAATTCAAATTTGAGAAAAATTTCAAACCGGTGAGAGTTGGATATCACGATCCGGATTGCTTTGAAAGCAAGAGATGATTATGACTCGAAACCCTAGAGCACGCTTGGATGGATGGTTTAGGCTGAGAGAGGCTGGAAATTGAAATTCGAATTTCTCAAGTTTATGAAAATTTTTGACAACATAAGGGTTCTTTCTTGGGCTAGGGTTTCGTCCTTGTGGCTTGGTATATTGTCGAGTATTTATAGAAGAGATTTGAGAGGAAAAGAGTGAAAAGATTTGATTTCGAGCATTCAATATTTTTTCAAATAAAATCAATTTCTTGAAAGAAATTTGATTTCTCTTCAATGCATGATCATGCACGAATTTGGCAAGGTTTTGGGCTTTCTTGGACTTCAAGGAAGATATAAAATCACCTTTTGAAAAATATATTATTTTCATATTTTATTTAATTTAATTTGAATTAAATATTCTAAATTAAAAATAAATCAATAAAATAGAAATTGCCATGGCCAAGCATTTATGGGTCAAGAATCATGTCATGAACAAGTTTGATCAAAAGATTTTAGGCCCATTTGAAAATTTTGCATTTTGACCAAAATGTCCTTTTTGTGCAATCTTCAAAATTGCCCAACTTGTGAATGGTGTATCTTGCTCAATTTTCCACATTTTTGAGTGTTCTTGGACTTTTGGAAAGCTCTAAGAGTCCTCTAACCAACCTTTTGGTCTCATCTCAATTGAGTTTCCATGCTCAATATATCTTCAAAACAAAATGTTGACTTTTTGTTGACTTTGAAAATGACTCAGAATGTTTCGAGCCATACCTCTCAAATGAAGCATTTTTGGACATTCTTGTGAGACATGAAGTTGTAGAGAATTGAATTTCCTTCAAAACAAGAGGTGGTGGAAAATCTGAGAAAGTATGAAGAAGTTATGATCACCAAAGTTCGCTTGACTTTTCATCTAAACCCTAATTTAGAAAGTTTGACTTTGAGCAAATCTTGAGTTTTTTGATGAATCATGATCAACCCTTGATCAAATGATGAATGTAACTTCAAAATGAGGATGTTGACCAAAAATTATGAAGTTTGACCAGTATGTTGACCACAGTTGACTTTTTGTCCAATACAACCGATTTTCAACCATCCGAGCAATTGTCCGAGGAAACTTGACTTGTAAGGCTTGAAACTTGACATGGAGAATCTTTGAAGCATATGAGGAGGCATGAAGACCATTGAGATGTTGGAAGTCCATCTTGACTTGAGAATTGCCAAACCCTAGTTTGGGTTGATTGTCTAGGAGAGAGTTTGTCCGATCAACTCTCGAGGAACTTTGAGTATGGATGTATGAAATATCTGAGAAGATGGAGGCAAATTTTGGGTATGATACGCCTCGCTCAATCTTCTTGTAATCGAAGGTTAGATTGACACGTTTCTTTCGTGACCCGAGGTAGAAGATGATTGAACACCGAGTACACCTGAAAATTTGCACCGCGTTGGTCGATGATGCGGAATGGGCCATGATGCCATTTGGAGAAGCGGGAATGAGTCGCACGTTGACTCCGAGATTATTGATGCGAGGATGCCATCCGGAAAGCCGAGCCGACGCCAGACCTCGAGACGCTCTCGAAGGAGCATGGAGACGGGCTTAAGATGCCATCCGGAGGAGTCGACGTTAGACTTCGTGCTCATTTTGAATGAAGTTATTGGTTTGCATTGATTTTAACCATATGCAGATTCTCAAAGGGAAGAATGTTGATAAGTAATGAGACGGGCTTAAGATGCCATCCGGCAACCGAGTCGCACGCGACTGTAGTCGCTGTTGAAAAAGGAATCAAATAAATCTGCGTGATTACTCCGAGGGAGGTTGTAGTTGGCAAAATGTCGATAGCTTCCCCGTCAGGCATCGGTGTCATCCATTTCCCGTTATCGGAGGATAACCGAGGCGGTCTTTCGATAGTTTTCCGCCGATTCGGGCTTAATCTCGACCAGCCCTGAGGACAACCAAGGGCGGTCTTCGATAGTTTTCCCGCCGATTCGCTTAATCCGGACCCCATGGCGTCAAGTGATCACACTGCTTTGAAAAAACAAGAGAACTTTGATAGAATATTTGTTAGTTTTATGCAAAGTATGATGCATGATAAGTGTATATGAATGACATATGCATGAATTATGACTTTATGAGAAATGTATGAATGATAGATGGTGGTATTTCAAAACATATCCATCTTGAAGAAGATGCGGATGTTCTGTGAAGATTGACTTGCTTGGGGATCGAGTAAGTGAGAACCCGCTTGAAGGAGAAGAAAGATATCCTGGATTCCTCCGATGCACTATCTGACCAAGTTGGGCCTAGATATTGTTGAGGAAGGTAGAGATTGAAAAGCGCTTGTTGAGATCTCATAGACCCCTCCGAGGAGAATCTGGGAGCGATCCGCTGGGGATCTTGTATGTAGATCCCGCTGAGGAAAATTAGGAGGCGCCATCGGGATTCTCGAGTAGATCTCACGGAGAGCATTTGATAATCCGGAGACCGGGTTGAAGAGTCGAACCCATTGTAATCTCCGGCCGGGAATGAAGATGAAGTCCGATGCACTATCCGACCAAGTTTCGGTCCGATACCGCTACCGGGAAAAGGGAAGGAACTCGAGAGATAAATACCTTGACTGGGATGAAGTGTTACCTTGAGACCGATGTAATATTGCCGTGAATGGAATCACCGCTGGATTAACGATACTCACGGGGAGGTTTGTTGTGAGTGACACCCTTGTGGGGACATGCTCGCTGGGAATGTTTTTGGTGACTTTCATCGTCATCTCAATTCTCGAGCTCCTAGTAAGCTACTTTTGTATGTTCACTTTTCGTATGTTTGTGAAGAGATTTTTATTGTCAAATGCGTAATCATTCAAAGCAAACGCTGGACTTATGCAAACCACAACAAAAGTGAAAATTGTAAAGAGAAAGAACTTGTATTTATTTGAAATGTGGCGATGGCCAAGTAGTTTGTACACAAGAAAGGTAAAAAGCTATGCGGAAACAATCTCGTTAAGTTCCAACTATGCTAGTACTCATATTTCAACTATCTCATCTCCTTGTCACAAGAGAAAGAGGAATTGATCTCGCCATTTGAATCTTGAATGCCGATAAGTCCGAAGAGTGATCCGAAGAGACATAGTCGCACTTAAATCCCTAACTTTTGCCTAGACCGCTTTTCTCGGTTTTCACCAATGATACCTTTTGCCCAAGCCGCCTTTTCGTGTTTTCGACTTGCCGGTGTACATGTTTTGTATATATCCTTAACTTTGCCCGAACCTTGGTTCGCCAGATGCCCTTATTTTTGCCTAGGTCACCGACCTAGCGGGTCTCCTGCGTAGTATTTTTGACTATGTCTCGCTACGTGGTGTGGGAAGTCTTCACCATCCATGGTGCTAAGTATCATAGTCTACCGAAAACACTGCCTTGACTACAAACGGTCCTCAGGTGGGAGTCCATTTGCCCCGATCACCTTGTGGAAGAATGATGCGCTGACTACTAGATCACCGACTTGGTAGACTCGGTGCTTGACCTTCTTGTTAAATGCCTGATCATTCGCTCGATAGATCCGTCCATGGCATATGGACGCCAGTCGCTTCTCATCAATCAAATTAATCGTCAAGGCGAGTCGGACCCAATCGCTCGCCTAACTCTCGGTCCCGAGGACTCGTCGAGGGTATCCGAACTCGATGGGTAAGACGGCTTCCATACCGTGATACAAGAGAGGGGGTTTTCGCTGATGTTCAGCAGAAGTGCGATAACCATGAAGAGCAAATGGTAACATCTCATGCCAATCTTTGTAAGTCACCGCTATCTTCTCAGAATCTTCTTAATGTTCTTGTTGGCGGCTTCCATCGCGCCATTCATCTTAGGCCGATAAGGAAGAGTTGTGATGCTTGATCTTGAACCGCTGCGTAGTTCGGTGATCATCTTGTTGTTGAGATTGGAACCGTTATCTGTGATAATCCTTTCTGGAGTGCCATACCGAGATAAGATTATGCTTGATGAATCGAGCCACAACATTCTTGGTAACAGATGCGAACGAGGTCGCTTCTACCCACTTGGTAAAGTAATCGCCACAAGGATGAAACGATGTCCATTGAAGTCAGTGGGCTTGATTTCTCCAATCATGTCAATGCCCCACATTGCAAAAGGCCAAGGAGAAGTTAGAACATTCGAGGTACGGAGGTACGGTACTTTGTCGCATAACCGCATTTGTGACAAGATCGAGCGTACGGTGACAATCGCCTTCCATGGTGGACCAATAGTAACCTGCTCTCAAAATCTTCTTAGCCATGGTGTGTCCACGGAGTGGTACCAAATGCGCCTTCGTAACTCTTCCATGATACGTGCTGTTTTCGTCTACACAATGGAGTAAGCACAAGTCGTGGTTGCGCTTGTATAAGATGTCGCTGTCGAGGAAGAATTTGATGCAAATCTTCTCATGAACTTCTTTATCATTGATGATGCCCCTGGATATTCCCGAGTCTCAAGATACCTCTTCACGCCATAGTACCAAGGTTTCTCTTCCGTATCAAGCTCATAACAATACGCTGGTCGCCAAACTTCTCAATGATGATCCGGGAGCCTCGTTGTCCCATCTAACCTTGAACATAGACGACATAGTAGCCAATGCGCCCGCCAACCGATTCTCTCTCGTGGAATATGATTGAAAGTAATCTCTTCAAGTAGGGATCAAACTCGAACATGCTCTCGATAGGAATGAGATTTGATGCTTCGTATCCCACTCGCCTTAACTCGACCGATCACCAAAGTCGAGTCTCCATACACTTGTAAGAACTTGATTCTTAAGTCAATAGCAACTTTGATACCCATGATGCACGCCCATATTCGCCATGTTGTTAGTGCAATGAAACATAATCTGCGGTGAAAGGCGATGTCCATTGGTAGGGGATGTAATGATGGCGCCAATGCCATTGCTGGCAAGGCCAGGCTCCATCAAAGACCATAGTCCATCGGGATCCTTGTTCGGCCCCCGATTGAGATGATTCAACAAGATCATTTGCCATCTTGCTATTCTTCCCGAGAGCTGGTTTCTCAAATATGTATTTTATCGATCCATCTTGAAATCAACAAGGTAGTGTGAGTCAAACATAATCGCCTTAGTCGGCGAGAAATTTCAATAAAGCGCTGCAAGTTTTCTCGGTCAGGAGTATCTTTTTCACACCGGTAAACTTTTGCTAAGGTAGTATATTGCATGCTCTTTCGACTGACTCGCCATGTGTGCCCCAACACACACCCCATTGAATTCTCTAAACCGCCAAGTACATGATAAGAGGTCTTCCTTCTCGCGGAAGTGCATCGGATAGAGGATTCAGGTACTCCTTGATTTTGTCAAAAGCGATCCGGCAATCGCTTCCATTCCACTACTTGATCTTTCTTAGTAACTTGAAGATTGGCTCACAAGTAGCGCTAGGTGTGCAATGAACTGCAATGTAATTCAATCGGCCCAAGAAACCTCCACTTCCTTCTCGTATGGGGTCGGCATCTCTTGAATAGCTTTAACCTTGGCGGGTCAACTTCAATACCTTTTCCACGACAACAAACCCTAGGAGTTTTCCTGATCCGACTCCAAAGGTGCACTTGTTAGGATTAAGTCTCACTCGTATTTCTTCAACCTATCAAATAGTTTCCGCATGATCAAGATGTTCTTCTTCACCGTGATCGAGCTATCATGTCGCCGACGAGACCCTATCTCGTGATGAATCATGTCATGAAATAATGTCACCATAGCACACCGATAAGTGGCGCCCGCTCTTCACCCAAACGCATAACCTGCGTAGTGCCCCACCGGTAACAAAAGTAGTCTTCCATGTCTTCGTGAGCCATTTTGATCGATTGTAACCGAGAAACCATCCATGAAGGAGAAAACCTTATGCCGAGCGGTGTTGTCAACCGTAACATCAATATGAGGAAGTGGGAAATCGCTCTTCGACTTGCTTTGTTCGATCTCCGTAATCCACACACATTCGCATTTTGCCATCCTTCTTAGGTACGGGTACCACATTTGCAACCCATCGGGATAAGAAGTAACAAAGAAACCGGCGTTGAATCGTTTCATAACTCGCTTTGATTTTCTCTCGACATCTCAGACGCATGCGATTTAACCTTCTGCTTCACCGAGAAAACCTTCTTTTGTTGGCAATCGTGTACCACAATATCAATGTCCAAACCGCATGTCTTCGTATGACCAAGCAAAACCTCAATATAGTCTCGTAGCATCCGAACCAACCTTTCTTTAACACTGCTCTCAAGACCCGCCTCCTATCTTGATCTCTTTTCTGCCTTCGTCAGCACCAAATTCACAACCTCAACTTGCTCTTCGTGTAGATAACTCGCTTCTTCTTGCTGTAGCAGTCCGCAAGTTCTCCGGCACTTCACAATCTTCCTCACTTTCGTCTTCGGCTTGGTAGATCGGATTATCAAGTCATATTTAGCAATAGCATAGTCGTTATTAACGAGATTCGGAGTGATTCTGCAGTTGTATCACGTGGTGTGTAAGAAACACATAGCTTTTGAAGGGGTGATAAAGTAAAGAAAGAAAACAAACAATTGAATGCAAAAGTCCAACGAATTTATTGAATGAAAACGCAAACAATGTGATAATAACCTCGCAACGAGCCATGATGCCCCGCAAGGCACTAGGCTTTCAAAGTTTATTGTTCAAAACATAAAGAAATACGAAAAGCAAAACAAAACAAGAGCAATTACTCCCGCTAAAGGAGATTGGTATGACGCCTTCGGCCTTCCAATTGTCGAGCCCTTTGTCCGAGTCGAAGATCCATCGATGTCAAGTCGCTGTGTCCTCGCTTCTATAGCATGGATTCCACTGGCCGATGCGAAAGGAAGTGGTTGGCACGCTCACGCGTATCATCTTCTCGACCTTTGATGGTGAAGCCTAAACCATTGTCTGATTTGAAAGGAAGATCGTGAGCTGACCCCAATAGCTACCTTCAACAGCAATGAATCTTTCAAGAGGCCATCCTAGGCGAAGCTTTTAGTAACTTCAGAGGAGGAGAGTCAATGTCATGACTGGGTATTGTTTCAAAAGCTTGACAGGAGTCTCAAGAATTCACTCCATCTCGAGGTATCGGAATGACTGTAGATGACCACTATATCTTCACCACACACCGGAACAACCTTCCCTTTCACCGGTACTTCAACTTCGATGTAAGGTAGAGGTAATAAATACCGCCCCATGTATCCAAGGCCCAAGTAGGCAAGAGTAAGCGGACGGATGTCCATGACAAAGAAAGTGGAGTCAAAAGTCTGGGAACCGACTTTAACAAAGTAGTGAGCTCTCCAAGCACTGTTCGCTAGAACCATCAAAAGCTCTCACAATAATGTCACCGGGTCTCGTAACCAACCCTTCGACATCAAGTCGATCAAAAGCGCCTTCGGAAGATATTCAGAGCGTAACCGTATCCACCAAAACATGAGATAATGTAGTGCCCTTGCATTCAACAGTAGATGCAAGGCTTTGTTTTTTTTCCGCAGAGTCAAATCGTCGAGAAGCCTAGGCCGTTGTTGGCAGCCAGCTAGCAATACAAACTTCAAACCGGTCTGGTAGTGTCTCATGTACATGAGCATTCTTCGAAACTTCACCAAGGCATTAGCATGAGCCCTGAGCACAAGAGCAGCAAGCATGGAGATCTTTGACTCGAGTCCTAACTGCTCCACAACATTGTAGTCACTCTTCTTGATAATCTTCTAATTTCTCCATTTCTTGTTGGAGGTGTCTTCAAGAATTCCTTTGGTACTTCGTCGAAAGCAGATGAGTCACCGGTTCTTGGGGAATGATTGAATAGTTGAATGCGAGCTGGAGTCGCAGTGTCTTGGAGGAGAGATATCTGAGAGAATACCCTTCCGGCTCGGTCACCTTACTTGATCCGTGATGTTGTCAATGTCAGAATGGTAGCTTCAACAGTAAGATCTTCAATGGTCGAGGGTTCTTTGACGCCATGATAGTAAACATCACCCATAATTCCAAGGGATAGCTTGTCGAGGAATATGGAACTGGTCTTGAGAAGTGATAATGAGAGGTGCCACCTAGGCACAGGATCGCGAGGAAACTTTATGTGTTAACATCAAGATAGTCTTCTCGGGAAATCGTCACCCCATCCTGCTTTAACATCTTCAATAGGAATCTTGTAGTCTCAGAATGTGTACTTCACCATGTAATCATACTTTCCACTTGGCTGCCCAAGGTATCCCACAGATGGTACAGCCGCTTGCATTGTCAATCTTCAACTTAGACATTTCTTCACACGCTTCGCGTGTGGTTTCGTAAATAGTATCTCACGGTTATCCATCATGCACCGAACACGCCTTCTCAACCAAGCACAACCATCGTGCGGATGGGCACCAACGACATTCTCGGGCATCCCTGGTTGACACCGCTTGCAACAAATTCTTCTTAACACCATCGAGGAATGGTCAAGTCATCTATGTTGAAAACATAAGTATCGCCACCAACAAAGATTGGAACTCTTGTCATGGTTAGGCATAGGCGCTGATCACATCTCGAGTCTCAACAGAGGATCAAACTCAATCTGCTTAGCTTCAATCATATCTTGAATCTTGTTCTTCAGAGCCCAACAATCATCAAGTTATGTCCCTGGCTATTGGAATGGTAAGCACACTTAGCATTAGGATTGTATTTCGAGAGGAAGTGTTGACATTTCGAGGAGGATCCTCAAGGTAATCACTCGCTTTCAACATGTGTTGCAAGGCTTGCATAAATGGCATGTTGATCTTGTAACCATCTTCGTATGCTGCTCGTTGCACGCGCTGTCTCGCCGAGGTTGTGTGCCGTAGGATTCGAGATCACAACCGCCCCCACAGATTGAGCACGGCCGGTCTTTGCCTCGGCTCGACCATACACAACATTGGCTTTTTCACCACCAAAAGATCTCTTCGCAAAGATTGAAGATGTCTCTACCTGAATCTTCCCACTTGATACCGCCTTCAATACGCCGCTTCAAATATCACCTGAATCCGGTCAAGAGTTTCCAATCGATGATTGAAGAACGCCCCGTTGTTCCCATGAACATATCAACCAACTCCCTATTGGACAAGGGTTGAACTCGCCTCGCTAGATCTCTCCATTTCTCGAGCATACCCTTGAACTTCTCATCACGACCCATAGACATGCTTTGTAGTTGCATGCGAGTGGTGTCAATTCAAGATTGTACTTATATCTCCAGAAAGCATCACCAAGTCACCCAAGTACGGATACGGTCATTTCTAGCTGATAATACCATTCCAATTGAGTTCCGGACAAACTCTCTTGAAAATAATGCATCCACAACTTTCATCATCGTGGGGATTGATCTTCCGACATAGGACTTCAAATGCAGCTTAGGCAAGACATGCCATCATACTTAGCAAAAGTTGGAACTTTGAACTTGAGGAATCACAACACCGTGGACAAGACTCGATCATCAAAATTCAGCCCGGACATCTTCAAGTTTTCCACAAGATTCAGACGGTCTTCAAGTTGCTTGTACTTGTCATCTTCATCGAGTATTGGCCATCATCATAGTTCTTTCTGCCTGCTGACCGCCTTCACCATCACCCTTGTTACTTTGCTCATCCTCCTTCTGACACTTCCTTCGAGAGCTCAACCGACTAACCACTTTAGGACCACCTTTGTAGCGCCTCCCATGTTGAGGAGACCAACAACCTTCTTTTTTCTGTTGATGAGCTTCTTCGATCTTCTTGGCCTGGACCAAGCCGGTAAACATCCATGAAACCAGCATTCTCGAGAAGATCTTGATGATCTGCTCAAGAGCCATTTCGCTAAAATAAATAGCGAGCAAATGAGAAAACCAATCTTCAATGTACCGTGATGCAATGTTATGCTATGATATGCAATGTTTATGCGAATGCAATGCAATGTTTTCAAGGACCTTAGAGATTTAAATTTGTTAAACAAGCAATGAACAAACATTTATTAGTACTCTTTTATTATTCTTTTTTTCTTTTAAGTACAAAGGATAGTTCAAAACAAATAAAAGAAAATCCTAAAGCTCTAAGTCTCCCATGGGGCCTCTTGGTGCCGAAGGGCTGATGTTTCTCCCTCGTGAAGTAGTCAACTCTAGCACTTTCTTCTCACTTGCATAGCACTCGAGCTTCAAAGGTATCCTCTTCTTTAAGTTGAATCCGTGATCTCTTCAAGTCTTCAAAATCGTAGGCATGTCGATGGAGAACAGTATAGGTACGCCACCTATAGCAACAACAGTTCCATAATTACCGGTAAAACAGCGTGAATGGCATCATGAGGTTTTGAGCTCGAGCTCGCACCCATTTGAGGTAAGGTTCCCAAGGAATGGAGTTTTGGTGCCCCAAAGTCTTGGTATCGCCTCTTTACCATGCCCCAGCGTAATGAACCTTGTCGTACCGAGATCGTGATTGTAGTCGAACACAATATTGGAGAAGCATATCATGGGACCATCTCTTCGAGCAAAACCAAACTGACGTAGCTAGAGAAGGGTCAGTAATACCCCCTTATACCAAGTAGTGGTACATTAGGGAATTCTCCACAACGCCAATGAAGGTGAAGTCCTTTTGAGAAAAGATTCCAACGGATATCTGAATGAGAGAGTGACATTAACCTTGAGACCACTCATCCTTTGTTCATTCTTCAAAACTCGATGGAGGAAGGTGTAAATAAACCACCTAGAAAGTAACGGTATACAACACATGAGAGTTCCTTGTCTTAGTAGTACGAGTGTGGAGAGAATGTAGGATGTCTCCAAGTAAAGTAGGCATGTGATTGCGGTAAGAAACAACTTGATGGCGTTGACATCTATGAATTGATCCGAGTTAGGAAATAGAACCAAACCATAGATTAGCAAGGCCACAATGTCTTCAATGCATGGAAACTCATAACTTTGAGGAATTCTCGCTTTCTTAATTAAGAACTTGAAAGTAAACCCTTAACTCCACTTCTAGTTTCCCAATTGGCTTCAATGTCCGAGCGCTTAAGATGGGTCGATGCAATGTCTTCGCACTTAGGAACCTTTTCTAAACCGTGAATGGCATTTGGTCAAGAATAGGTATCCCAAGTAGCTTAGAGAACTCTTCCAAGGTAGGAACCAACTGATAATGGAATGTAAAGCAATGGTGTTTCGATCAAAGAACCGAATAGACATGCATCATATCTTCTTCAAAACCGAGATAACCAAATCAAGTAGATAACCATGTCTTTTGATGAACTCGAGCATGGTCGGGAATTTCAAACCAATTTTTGAGTTGAGAAGGTATACCCATGAAGTTGATTCGGATAGTCTTTCTAGAAGCCATAATCCCTACAAAAGAGCAAAGATAAATCCCTAGGTCCTTGAAATAGTTAGAAATGATATGCAATGCAATGATGTCATGATGTCATGTTTAGCACACACAAACATTCACACAATGAGCCTAGGTTAAGGCTTGCATGAGGTATAGGTGATTACCCCACCAAAAGTTTGAGTTGGTTCATCCCGTCTATAATAGTAACCGGTTCTAGGAATCTCATCATCGATCTTTCTCGTAGGCTTATTTCAATACGACTACCAAGTGGTCGATCGAAATGTCCCAAAAGTCTCGATCTCAATGAGCGTAGCATCGAGTATCAACCAACCTTAGTCTCACACAAAGTCGCCATCTCACTACCTTCTAATGGCCAAGATGGGTCAATTAAGGTTCTAAAAGTTTAGTTAGCGCTGATGACACCACGCAGAAGCCAAATACTATCCTCAACTTGGGAATGAAGAGTATCGGACAACCAAAGTGTCACGCTAACGTAGCCATCATGTTGACCGCTTTGATATACGCCTAACTCGCGACGATTTATGCTACTTACCTAAAAGGAAACCCGATCCGGTGTAGGATCCCCAACAATATAATACCCAAGCAACCCTTAAAGATAAAGCAAGCAAGTCAAACAAAAGCAATAAAGGTGATTCTCTTTTTAGGTGTCTCTCCTCAACAGAGTCGCCGCCTGCGGATACGTGAACTCGACTTTTAGTTGTATCGCAAATGCGGATAGCAAGAGTCGCCACCGACTTTTATTTTTATCCAATTAGGGAAGGTAAAAGTACGTAAAAAGACCTTCGTTAGATTCTCGAGTACGGAGAATGGTTATGAAAAGGGAAGGTATTAGCACCCTTTCCATCCGTAGTTATCTACGGCTCTTAGTTGCTCTAGATCACTTTAAAATTGTGCTTCGTGTGTTTGACAAAAATGTTTTGAAAAGGCATTTCGCTTTGACTTTGTAATGATTCATGTAGGAATGTATACAAAGTGTTCGGAAATGTTTTGCTTTTGAAAAGAGTTTGAACTTTGACAAAAGTGAGTGTGTGAAAAGTATTTTGATAGAGCAAGCAACTAAAAGTCTTATTACCTACTCGTAATTGGTCGCTTATGTTGTTTTACGCCTTTAGAATAGCGCTAGCCATACCATTAGTTGGTAGGTAACCCATTCTGGATGTAAGCGGACATCAAGGGACATCGGATGGTCATAGAAAGCAACTTGTAGGAAGTATCCTAGCACATTCAAGGACTATCATCATTTTTCGTAGGCAACAATCGAGGGTCAAGATCATGTATTCGGAGGCTACATCGTGGGTCTTATGATCTTTGTATCGGGACTATGATGATTTTTTGAAGGCAACGGTGCTAGAATACCTCACGCTCGAGGGACATGACCATTTTGAATTCAAAGGCAACGAGAGAATTACCCTAAGGGGTGCGTGTGAAGAGAGTGTGTTGATTTCGTATATTTTATCTTGCAAATTAGTGAGCTATGTTGATTATTATCTTGCCATACACGCCTAGTTACTAGCAATTTATAGGGTGCGGAAATTAAATGGAATGTAAAGATGCGAAAGGTAAATCCTACGCTATTACATGGCTTTGGGGCGATACATAATTTAAAATGCGGAAAATAAAGGCCTAATTTAAACTATTACATCCCATAGACAGTTACATTATTGAAAAATAAAATGAAAAGAAACGTCCAAACGAATAACCCAGAAACGAATGAGAAATCTGAAAATACGAAATGAATTGAATAAGAGAAAAATGTTAGAAAAATGCAAATTTTAATGGGAAAAATATGACATGTGGAAATAATATAAATATGCTAAAATAATTTTTGGGATTTTTTGATGCAATTTAATAATTAAAATGAATTAAAAGTGATTTAAATGCAAAATTATGAATAAAATAAATATGCATGCAAATTGTATTTTTTTAATTTTATAAATTAAATAAATTTTCTGAAATAATGTAAAAGAAAATAATTTTTGATATTTTTAATGCATAAATAAAAATATGAAAAGAAATAAAATAATATGAAAATATTAGAAAATATGAAAATATGGAAAATAGAAAGTTTGAGAAAAGAAACGAAACCGGTGCCAAATGAGGATCGAATCCGAGACCGAGGGTATCTACACAAAGGAATGCCTTAACCACTCAGGCCATGTGACACTTGGTGTTTAAAGTGAAAATCAAACGCCTTGAATGATTACGGTCCTCGATTGTTTAAATCGAGTCAGCCACGCACGGGCCCCGCTGATCGATGGACAACGATTGTTTCACCACGCATGCTCGCTTGATCAATGGTCAACGACGCCGAGTTCCTAGCTCCTGGCCGTCTTCTCCGACCAAACGCGATCCAAAACCTGCAAAATAAAAGAGATAAACGAGAAAGGTCTTATCTACCCCTAAATCGAACCTTTCCGAGTTCAATGGTGCTACCGCTGACCAAACGACTGTAACCATCGGTTCGATCGAAACAGTTCAAAAAGCCCTAATAATGGCACTATGACTTCCGATTCTGCTTGCATGTGAGGGTTCGATCATGCCCTAAAGCACATCCTCGAATCGATACAAACACACAAATAACATTAATAATGCATGGAAATAAAAATTAATTTGAGAAAAATTTCAAACTGTGAGAGCTGGATATCACGATCCCGGCAGTCCGGCTTCGGCGAGATGATTATGACTCGAAACCTCTAGAGCACGCTTTGGATGGATGGTTTAATCGAGAGAGAGGCTAGAAATTGAAATTAATTTCTCAAGTTTATGAAATTTTGACAACATAGGGTTCTTCTTGGGCTAGGTTTCTTCTCCTTGTGGCTTGCATATTGTTTAGTATTTATAGAAGAGATTGAGAGAGGAAAAGAGTGAATAAAGATTTGATTTGAGCATCTGATTTTTTCAAATAAAATCAATTTTCTTGAAAGAAATTTGATTTCCTCTTCAATGCATGATCATGCACGAATTTGGCAAGTGTTTTGGGCTTGACTTCAAGTTTGTATAAAATCACTTTTGAAAAATATATTATTTTCATATTTTATATAATTTAATTTTGAATTAAATGTTCTAAAATTCAAAATAAATCAATAAAATAGAAAATTGCCATGGCCAAACATTTATGGGTCAAGAATCATGTCATGAACAAGTTTGATCAAAAGATTTTAGGTCCATTTGAAAATTTTGCATTTTGACCAAAATGTCCTTTGTGCAATCATTCAAAATGCCCAACTTGTGAATGGTGTATCTTGCTCAATTTTCCACATTTTTGAGTGTTCTTGGACTTTTGGAAAGCTCTAAGAGTCCTCTAACCAACCTTTTGGTCTCATCTCAATTGGAGTTTCCATGCTCAATATATCTTCAAAACAAAAAGTTGACTTTTGTTGACTTTGAAAATGACCTCAGAATGTTTTGAGCCATACCTCTCAAATGAAGCATTTTTGGACATTCTTGTGAGACATGAAGTTGTAGAGAATTGAATTTCCTTCAAAACAAGAGGTGGTGAAAAATTTCGAAAGTATGAAGAAGTTATGATCACCAAAGTTCGCTTGACTTTTCATCTAGAAACCCTAATTTAGAAAGTTTGACTTTGAGCAAATCTTGAGTTTTCTTGATGAATCATGATCAACCCTTGATCAAATGATGAATGTAACTTCAAAATGAGGATGTTGACCAAAAATTATGAAGTTTGATCGTATGTTGACCCAGCTTGACTTTTGTCCAATACAACCGATTTTCAACCATCCGAGCAATTGTCCGAGGAAACTTGACTTGTAAGGTCGAAACTTGACATGGAGAATCTTTGAAGCATATGAGGAGGCATGAAGACCATTGAGATGTTGGAAGTCCATCTTGACTGAGAATTGCCAAACCCTAGTTTGGGTTGATTGTCTAGAGAGGTTTGTCCGATCAACTCTCGAGGAATCCTTGAGTATGGATGTATGAAATATCTTGAGAAGATGGAGGGAAATTTTCATGACACCATGTTCAAGCTTTAAGCTTTTTCTCCACTTCGCAATTATCGCCTTCGATTTTGAGTTGTTTATTTACTTCCAACTTCAAATCAATTACTCCTCCTCGCTCGGCTTTTGTAACCCCGCCATATAATTTAGATGCTCATTGGCACCATAGCTTCAATATCTTCTTAATGCCAAGTCGTTGAGAAGTTGACGAGCCAACACGCTGTGTCAATGAGTTGGCTTCCGCTTTGATTCTAATTATTCATAAACATCTCCATCTTCTCGCCTCGATCTGGTGTTATGAGGTACCACCAGAGTCTCTTAAATCTCTTGAAAGAGTCTCCTAATGATTCACCCTCCTTCTGCTTGAAATTTAGGATCTCATATCTTTTTCTCATGAACACTGATGCTGGAAAATACTCATTGAGGAAAGTTGTTTCCATATCTTCCCAAGACGTAATGATGCCTGCTGGAAGAGAATAGAACCACTCTTCTACTTCATCTGCCAAGGTGAACGTAAACATGCGCAACTTTTTCTGTTCTTCGGTATGCCCATCTATTTTTAGAGTGGTGCTCATAGTTAGAAATCGTTGCAAATGCTTGTTAGCGTCTTCATAAACCCTTCCAGAAAAGGATCTCTTCTCCAATCGAGTGCCGTGTCTGTGGAGCCGAAGTTAGAACATTCACCCTTGGTTGACAATGGTTAGTCTTCCCCCCGGTGCATTTGTGACTCCGTAATCTCCTAGCAGTCTTTCTCGCGGGGGATCCATGGTCTCAGCTTTTGATTCTGAACTTGAGTGTATTGAATTTTTATCTTCTTCTTCTGCCAGTATTTCTTGCTTCGCTTTTCTTCGCCTAGCGTGAAAGGTTCTTTTTATCTCTGCGTCAAAAAGATAATTAGCTTAGAATTTACTTCGTGATAAAATATTAGACACAATATTAATACTGTACAATTAATGAGAAAATAAAATTTTAATTTTAGCATGAAATTTCAATTGAACTAAGGTTAAAATCAGATTTAAAACCCCAACAACGGCGCCTAAAACTTGATCGAAAAATAGCAAGTATACTATTTTCACCCAGTAGTTATAATGACTTTCCCAAGTATCAATATCGAGGATCATGTAGTAAATACCTATTTGTGCTCTTAATTCAATTGAACAAAACAATGGTGGGTTGAGTTTAGAACTTTAAATGATAATCGTGAATAAAATAATGATTGATGAAATATATGGAGAATGGATGCTAGGTGAGTGGTTGATTTAACAAATTATAATCAATCCGCATTTCCTCATTACATATGAACACTTCCAATTACCTATCTCTAAATTGTTCTTCCTTAAGTCCTTAATGAAGAAAAATAGTAAAACCCCAATCCTTATTTAAATGTCCATTCAAATAGTTCTTGGTTTTAACTTAAAAATATCAAGAATTCAGGTGATTAAAAGGAGTTCCTAGTCCTAGGTGAGACTCATAATAACCTTAATGTAGAAACCCTAACAATCACAGTCCTGCCAATTGTTAGTCATAGGGCTACATGTATTTGTCTGATACATAATCATAAGAACACCACACAATTAAATTGAAATAGATAAACAGTGCATTAAGGAAATCAATAATCCGAATTCATAACAATCATCAAATCAGGACCACCCCCCTAGAATTGGGGGGTTTATCCTCTCATAGTATTCGAAGAAAACATTAAATAGAAATTAAACATTACAAAGAATAACGATGATGTTGATCTTCAATGGTGCCCTTGAATCTCGCTGCCTCCGAATTCCTCGTAGTAGCTATCTTCTCTCCTCTCGTAATATATTTCTCGTCTGTTTCAAAAGTCCCTTTCTTTATCCAAAATTCCTTCTAATAGTCTCACTCATCCAAGTCTTAGCCAAAGTCCAAAGTACCCTTAATGACAAAGAAAAGGTCCAAAACTCAAAAGTGAAGTTTCCACATCGCCCATCAACACGTCGTGTTGATTAACCCGGTGCCCGTGTTGATCTCTTGAATAAAAATATTTTGCCGGTCGATCAACATGAGCATTGTTGATTTACGCAATACCGTGTTGATTCATTGACTTTGGTCAAGTTTGCACTTTCCACGGCTTTTCAACACGGGCAGTGTTGATTAACACGGTTCCGTGTTGATTCACTGACTTTGGTTTTTTTTGCGTTTTTTAGTGGATTTTCGACACGGGCAGTGTTGATTAATATGAGGGCCCATGTTAATGCATCTGTAGCCTCCTATTCTCGATTTTTCCACTTGTTTTGCCCCGATTTGTCCTGCTTTTATTCTTCTCGACTCGAAAACACTCAAACACATAAATAAAGCGAAATGCGTAAAATGACATATAACACTAGACAAATAAAAGAAACGATAACGAATTCAAGCTAAATATCTGTAAAACCACCGATCACTTAAGGTGAAATGCTTCATTTGGGAGTTATGGATCAAAACATTATAGGTCCTTCTAGAAAAGTTAACAAAAGTCATCTTTTTGCAAAGAAGTGTTCATGAGCATGGAAATTCCAATGAAAATGAAACCAAAAAGGCTGTTTAGGAGACATCTTGAGCTTAAAAGTCAAGAACACTAAAAATGTTGAAAATTGAGCAAGATACAAATTGTGCAAGTTGAACATTTTTAGGGAGGTATGAAGAAAATACTTAGCAAAAGCAAATATTTTCAAACGGGCCTAAGATTTTATGACTTAAACTTGATCATAAGATTATCCATGACTACTATGCTGCACATGCCACACCTCTCACTCTTTTATTTATTTATTTTTGAATTAAATAGCTTAAACTCAAATTTAATTAAATAAAATGCAAAAATAAAAGATAAGGCAAGTCATTGATATTTGCATGGTTTGGGATCCAAGATAACTCATTACAAGCTATCAATTTCGTGCAAGAAGATTGAGGAGATTGAGCAAATTTGGAAAGATTTTGTGCAATTAAATCAAATATTCTCCATTTAAGGAGAATATTTTCTCTTAATGCCTTCATCTAATTCCACTCTCCTATAAATACCTAGTATTCTTACAAGACAAAAGGACTTTGAGAACACCCTTACACGTGTAACCACCCATTCACAAACCAAAATTCTCAAAATTTTCTCAAAGTTGCAAAATCGTTCCAACTTCCAATCGGTTTCAAGTGCTTCTAAGCATTGATTCTTGTTCTTGAGGTATAGTACGGTAAGAATGGATCATTATCCATGGCCAAAGCAT
The DNA here is from genome assembly GCA_021764765.1 of Vicia sativa. Classification (NCBI taxonomy): domain Eukaryota; kingdom Viridiplantae; phylum Streptophyta; class Magnoliopsida; order Fabales; family Fabaceae; genus Vicia; species Vicia sativa. Next base: position 52,211,514 of record CM038797.1, on the reverse strand, counting down.
GCTAAATCGCCATTCATAAGTATTTGTTTTCATATTTTTCTGAATTGTATTCGCATTTTTATCCTGTTTTCATGAGATTTAACCATGCTAATATGTTCATGAAGTTTTTAGAGCAGGTTTGATCCATCCTCCACGAAGTTTGGACGATAAATCACTAAATGTCATTGTTAGGGTATGAGCTAGTGAAGATTCGATTCCATGATATAAACCGCTTTTAGGACAAACAAACCTTACCATCGTGATCATAGGTCCTATATAGTCAATCGGGCTTTACTTTTCTTAAATTGATGGTTTTGCTGTGTTTTTGATGATTGATTAATCGAGAAGATGACCGAGCATCGCTTGCTTCCGACTCGAGGCCAATAAACCTTACTATTTATGGGTCCAGAACATGAATGGATGTATCACGCCCGCCGATTCACCTTGCCAGCACTATGTCATTCTCTATCAGTCGTGGGTTTAAACCCACCTTTGCTCTTTACTTTTTGTGTGTTTCAGATCTCCGTAGTCACGCCTAGAAGCTCCAGCCTGGTTCTTTCAAAGACTGTAAGCTCCACTATGGGTCCCCCCAGCACAGAATCCTCCAAAACTCCAGCTTCTGGATGGCCCCAGATGAGAAGTCCCTAGAAGCCCAGCTTTTGACGTCCTGATCTAGAGTCTCCAAGGTCCATCGACCCTTTCCAAGACTAGAACCCCTCAAGCTCCAAATGGCACCTCCAGATCGAACCCCGAAGCTCCAGCTTTTGGGCACCTCCGCAGCTGAACCCGTAAGCTCCATCTTCGGGATAGCTAAGCTCCTTTTGGCTTTGTTTTGTGTTTTTCCATATTTTGCTTATTTCTTTTTAAGTAATTAATTAATTAATTAGTAATTAGGTTAATTAGATAATTTTCACTAATTTAATTAATTAATTTAGGTTAATTAATTTTACTTAGGTTAATTAATTTTTAGGTTTGCTTATTTACTTTAACTAATTTAATTAATTAATTTAGGTTAGTATTCACTATTAATGTTTTTCTTAATTAACTAAAATCAATTAGAACTAGGTAGTTTTCTACATAAATTCTTATTTTAAAAAACACAAAAATACTAGGACTAGTCTTTTCTTTTCGCTATTTATTTTTCCTTGCATTTTCTTTTAAAATTTAGAAAGGATGTATAGGCTGCAAGTCCTTTTATCATGTAATAGCGTAGGATTTTACTTTCCGCACCTCCTATTATGTATCTGCCCCAAAGCCATGTAATAGCGTAGGACCCTTTATATTTCCGCAATTTACTTTCTGCACCTATTAAACTACTAGTAACTAGGCGCAGTATGGAAAGATAAAATCAATATAGATCACTAATCACAAGATAAATATCTGAAAACAATACACTCTTCTCACACATGCACCCCCTAGGGTATTCTCTCTCGTTGCCTTATAAATGGTCAAGTCCCTCGAACGTAGGGGTATCTTAGCACGGTTTCCTACGAAATATCATCATAGTCCCTTCGACTTAAAAGATCACATCTCGATGCGCCTACGATGATCTCGTCCCCGATTGTTGCCTACGAAAATGATGATCGCATCTACGAATGTGCTAGGATATCCCTACAAGTTTCTTTCTATGACCATTCGATGTCCCTTTGAATGTCCCTTTACATCCAACTAATGAAGTTACCGCCAAACAATGGTATGGATAGCTTTATTCTAAAGGAAAGCAAAATAACACTAAACGACTGCTCGAGTAGTATAAGTCTTTTTGCTTGCTCAAATTAAAACATTCTTTTACACCTCACACTTTTCTCAAAAACCTTTTCCAAAACAAAATATTTCCAAACACTTCGATACATTCTAGCGTGAATCATTACGAAGTTAAAGTGAAATTTCTTTTCAAAACCTTTTCAAACCACACACACACAAACAATTAAAGTGAGCTAAAGAAATTAAGAGTCCGAGATAACTACGGATGAAAGGGTGTTACCTTCCTTTTCATAACCAAACTCCTTACTCGTAATCTAACGGTCTTTTCCTGTCTTTTCACCTTCCCTTAATTGATACAAGAAAAGTCGGTGGGACTTGCTATCCGTAACATTTGCGATCAAACGCAAAACAACAAGTCGGGCCTCCCACCGTGTTACGTATGATATCTCTAGAAAGCAACGGATTGGTGAAAGAGGAGGTGGAAATCACATGCCCTCGCATGATGTACAAAAGTGAAGTGACCCATGCAATTTATTGAACTAACTCTCATAAAGAATTTCAGAATATATCAAAGAAAATCGTTGTTTGTTTGGACAATACATATTTGTCTCTTGGCAATCCTTCAACCAAAGTGATCAAGGACTAAAAGAATGTGAACCCAAAAGCTCGTTGTGCTATTTATAGAGGACCTCTTAACCCCTATTATTTAGAAAGAAAGTGAAGGCCACACCATAATGAAGTTTATTTGAACCTGGGTGTCATGTACCTGGATCCGTTCTATATTGGATATCATTGTTAAATTTTAACTACAAAGGGGAGAAAGTTGTGTTGTTGTTGTTGTTATTGTTGGTCTCACTCTCGCTGTTACGAATAAAGGAACATATCCATGTAGATACTCAAACCAAGCATCAAATCCTTGGTGGCTGAAAATCCTTTGTGACTTGTATTCTGAGTTTTGTTCCTACTTGGAGGATGAGTGAACACAGTTGTGACCTGTGTTCTGAAAGTTACATTAAGAAAATTCTGAATTCCATCTGAACTGTCTCTTATGCTACTCATGAGGTATTTCAACTCCAAATCTAGCATCGAGTCTCTTTTGTCTCCTACATTGCACCGATGTTGGTTCAATGGAGAAAAGAAGATGTCAAGATGGATGTTCGCATATCCCATACTACTCAAGATTTGAAGTCAGAGCAAAAGACCACATTTTAATTGTAAATTTTAATGGTAACTATTGTCGCTATTTTAATGTAACTGCTTGTAATTGTACTTATTTGTTTTAGCTAAAATTTGCCAAATGGGAAGATTGTAAGTTCCTTGAACTTGATGATTGGCTCAATTTTAATAAAACAAATAATAAGCAGCAACAATATGTTGTACATTAGCATATATGCAACAACAGTCCTATTGGAATTAGGGGTCGCCAAACGGGCCGCCCGCCCTGCCCCGCCTTAAGCCTGCCAAAAAAAGAGCGGGGCGGGCAAGACCGCCAAGTGAAATAGGCATAAAAATAAAGCCTGCCCCGCCAAGTTGGTGGAGTCATGGGCTATGATTCCCCGCCTATTTATTTATTTATTTTCATTTTTAAACATATTCATAGTTTATTTCAATTAGATTTTTCACTTTTTTAGTATTTCTTTGTAAAGCATATTTTAAAGAAATTTTACTTAAAAATATTGCATATATTAACATATAAATGTATGAAATAAAACCATTAAAAATTAAAATGACTAAAATTAACTAAAAAGGAGGAACTTAAGGTCGGATGTATTGAACTGATAGGTGCGGTGGGTTTTAGCGGGTGGCGGGCTTTACGGGCGTAGCTTAGGCGGGCGGCGTAGTTTTGGGCGAGCTTTAGCGGGCGGCTGTCATACTCAAAATTTTCCCTCCATCTTCTCAAAATATTTCATACATCCATGCTCAAGGATTCCTCAAGGGTCGATCACAAACCCTCTCCTAGACAATCAACCCAAACTAGGGTTTGCAATTTCTCGATCCAGATGGATTTCAACATCTCCAATGGCCATCATGCCTCCTCATATGCTTCAAAGATTCCCATGTCAAGTTTCAAGCCTCACAAGTCAAGTTTCCTCAAACAATTGCTCGATGGTTGAAAATAAGTTGATTGACAAAAAGTCAATTGTGGTCAACATACAACAAACTTCAATTTTTGGTCAACATCTTCATTTTGAAGTTACATTTATCATTTGATCAAGGGTTGATCATGATTCATTAAGGAAACTCAAGATTTGCTCAAAAGTCAAACTTTCTAAATTGTGGTTTCTCAAGAAAAGTCAACCAAACTTTGACTGAGCATAACTTCTTCATACTTTCTCAAATTTTTCCCCACCTCTTGTTTTGAAGTAAATTCAATTTCTTACAACTTCATGTCTCACAAGAGTGTCAAAAATGGCTTCATTTGGAAGGTATGGATCAAAACATTACAGGTCCTTTTCAAAGTCAACATTTTGTTTTGAAGATATATTGAGCATGGAAACTCCAATTGAGATGAAACCAAAGAGGTTGGTTAGAGGACTCTTAGATATTTCTAAAAAGTCCAAGAACACTCAAAAATATGGAAAATTGAGCAAGATACACCATTCACAAGTCAGCAATTTGAAGAAGTGCACAAAGAGAGATACTTGTAAAATCAAAATTTTGCAAATGGGCTTACTTTTTCTTCATCCAAACTTGTTCTTATACAATTAGGAATATCCAAGCCCAATGCCACGAATTTTATTTTATTTTTCTATTTAATTTGGATTTTATTCATTTAAATACAAATTAAATTCAAAATAAGGTATAAAATCAAAATTAATTGCAAATTGATTTTTTCTCATCCTGAGATCCAAGTAACCTAAAGAAGCCAACAAATTTCGAATTTGATGGATTTGGAAAGAAATTGATTGAAATTGATCGTAAGAGAAAATTTGATTTTGTACAAAATCAAATATTTTTGGCATTGATTGATGATTATTTCTTCCTCAAATCAGCTCAAATTCCATCCAATATAAATATACAAGGCATAGCACATGAATTAGAACAGAAAAATTTCTTGAGGAACCCTAACCTAATTCAAAAATTGCATACACAAGCTACTAGCAGTCTGGTTTTAGCTCGATTCAATTGATTCCAAGCATCCAAACACGCTCCTTGACATCCTCGAATCGATCCAGACTTTACTTTGTCCAAAAACATCAGAATTGCAAGAACACTTTCTTGGTTTGTCACACTTTTTCCAAAATCGAATTCTATTATTCATGCATTTTAACATGTTTTGTTGTTGTTTTTGTGATTAGAACGAAGATTGCAAGCTTTCTCGGGCAATTTGATTGAGTTTCCATGGCTTAGAACGAGAATCACCATAGCTAGGGTTTTCGGCCCGATTTAGGGCTTCCTTAAAATGGATAATTGACCACGAGACCACCACCATCGTGTTCGTAACGATGTTTCAAATGATTCATACCCTTGAATGTTATTTATATTATCTATGCTTGATCTTGAAAATGTGACTAGCCGCACCGAAGCCGACGCCATGTTTTCAAAATTTCAAAACGAAGAAGATGAAGTTTGGCGCTGAATCGATGCAATGAGGTGACACTGTTCACAATCCACTCGCCCTGGCCACCGCCAGTACCTGGCCTGTCAAGGCCCAAGTTTAGAAAGCAAGGTCACCGGTTCGATTCTACCAGACCACTTATTTTTGCTTCTTTTACAAACTAACACATTTTTTCATATTTTCCTATTTCTTTTAATATTTTTTTCATACAATTTAATTTAGTTTCAATAATTTTTATCATGCATTAAAAAACACCAAAAAATATTTTTCTTTTGCATTATTTCCAGAAAATGTTTATTTAATTTATAAAATTAAAAATATTATTTTTGCATGCATATTTAATTTAATTGTTAATTTATCATTTAAATCACTTTCAATTGATTTTTAATTATTAAATTAACTCCAAAAAATCCCAAAAAATTATTTTAGCATATTAATGTTATTTCCACATGAAATATTTTCTCATTTAAAAATTATTATTTTTGCTAACATTTTTCTCTTTGATCGATTTATTTTTCGATTTCTCATCTTTCACAGTGTTACTCTGCCTTGACGACTTTTTATCGCTTTTTTCCAATTATAATTGCTTATGGATGTAATAGCTTAATTAGGGCTTTTATTTTCCGCATTTTAAATTATGTATCTTCCCCAAAGCCATGTAATAGCGAGGATTTATCTTCCGCACTTTATATTCCCGCATTTTAATTTCCGCACTTATAAATCGCTAGTATTAGCATGGCAAGACTAAAATCAACATAGCTCACTCTAATTTTCAAGATAACATGAATCAAATCAACACACTTTTTCACACATGCACCCCTTAGGGTAATTCTCTCTCTAGGTTTTACGATTCTAAATGGTCTGTCCTCGAACGAGAGGTATTCTAGCACTCTGTTTCAAAACAAATCATCATAGTCCCTTCGATACAAAGATCATAAGACCCACGTGTCGCCACGAATACATGATCTTGACCCCATTGTCGCCATTAAAAACGATGATAGTCCCTTTCCTGAATGTGCTAGGATACTTCCTCAAGTTGCTTTC
>CM038797.1:51547761-51573198 GCA_021764765.1 Vicia sativa | reverse complement strand
TGTCCTAGGATCAATCAATCGATCCTACAAGTAACCAAACCAAAGAATTTGGAAGACTAGCGGTTGTTTACGAGAAATCACGTAAATGCATACACAATAATAGCCTTTATAATTTGTTCTTTGATTTTGTAATAATTTGATCGCATTTACTTTCTCAACAAATTTTGTAATTTGATATTTATATTATTTTCTCCCATCACATAGTAATATTTAGTTGGTTTGCGATATAGAATGTGATTTATTTGAATTTATGAAACGAACATATAATGCAACTTATAAGGAAAATAATTGTAGTTTTAAACATAGTTTAACACATTCGTGAAACAGAGTGCACTTACAATTAACCTTTAGGGTGAATTCGTAAGTGCACATACAAAACCTTTCGAATAAAACGATGTGTTAAACTATGTTTAAAATGAATAAAATGTATAAAATAAGATGAATTGTAAGTGCAATTCTTTTAATCACTTATTATAGGAAAATTGTAGTGCACTTACGAAGAATATTTTTAATTTTTCAAAAATGTGGAAGAAAACCATTAAATATGTGAAGAAATTTCCAGAACTAATATCTCTCGCCTCTTGTAATTAAAATTTTTTTTTTTTTTAGATGCACTCAATCAAATCAGTTTTCTTCAATAAATTCGGTGGCGTCCAGACATAGTTAGATTCGTATTTTTTGACATGTTTATTTTGCATTAAAAACGTGGTCTTTCCTTTTGTTTTATAGAGAAACCAAACAACATAACAGATTTTGAAAAACGTGCTTTCTTCCTTCCTACTATCTTTCCTCTTAGAATCAGCTCTTCCAAACAATGTGTTAGTTCTCAATCTTTTCTCAAAGAAGATTAGAAACTTTTTGATCTTTAAATCTCGAAACTGGATTACGTTAAAGCAACATAGTTCCACTTAAAAAGTTATTGGTGCCACATCATAAAAATAGTGAGAAAGCAGAAAATTTTAAAGATGGTAAAATAATGAGACCAAACTTCTAGTTTCCAACATGCCACATCCAAACAATTATTTAATTCAAAATCGAAGGAGAAAATGTGTCTAAACTAAATTCTTTATGATTATCAAATAAATTCAATATAAATATATTACTAAACATAAATTCAAGATTTTCTTATGTGGAATTTTTAACCCATTTCGTATGTTATAGGATTGGAAATCAAACTCATAAAGATAAATGGTATCTGTTTTGATGAAAAAAATGTGATTGATCTTAAATAATGATATTAAATAAATATCGTTTAATAAAAATTTGTTTTAAAATAATCATTTTCAATTTTTAATGTAGTAATAGTAAGTATTATTTTTTAATTGTGTCATCTATTATTTACTTTAGATATTATATTAAGTTTATTAATAAAATTAATTCAGAAAGATAATGTCTTATGACAACATTATTGCATTTTTGACGTGATAAATCGGTTGGTTTGATCGAATTTAGTTAAACTTGTTATCAACTGAAAATTTTACTTTGTACCCCACCTTAACGCACTCCCCCACCCACAGTAATTTTTGACGAAAATACCTCATATAAAAGCATAAGATTTAAAAAAATTCATTTTTTCATATCTCATCTAAAAGTGTTCGAATTCTCTCAAACCTCTTGCATTGATATCAGAAAGTATTCCAGACACAAGACCCAACACATCATGGTAATTCGACGCCAAACTGACACTTTTGGGAAGTGTTCAGCTTTTAATTTTTTTTTTGTTTTTTTGTTTTTTTTCCTAACAATTTTTGTAAAGGTTCTGTTTATAATACATTCTAACACCTCTAAAAAGTGTCTGATTCATTCGAACACTCCCCAAGTGTTCCATTTGGGTTTTTCAAATTTTTTTTCTTCATATTTTGATGTTATTATTTTTCGTAATGCTCTAATTTATCAGCCCCCATCTGACGACCTTGTGCGTGCCCTGAGAAAAATGTGTTTATCGGATCACATCCTCAGGAGGTGCTCTAGGGATTCTTGTGACCATCCGATTTATCACATATGAATCTTGTTAAAACGTGTTCGACATTTGTGTACGGAGAGTAAGTAACTAAAATTTAACTGAATGAATTAAGTTAATTTTTGGCATAGTTTATTAATATGTTGAATTTTTCAACATTTTTTTCAAAGAAGGACCAATGTTTCGTTGTAGAATACATCTGTCGATCTATGGAGGATCGTTTTTGAATTTACACCGAAAAAAAATTTTAAAAAAAATTTTAAAAAAAAAAATTAAAAAAATTAAAAAGCGTTCGAACACTTTAAGAAACTGCTCACACATTTTTTGACAAACCGAACACTTTCGAAAGTGTTCGGTTTGTTAAATATTTGTTCATTCATTCCGAACACTTGCACAAAGTGTTCGAATGGTTTGTGAACCTTTAACACTTTTAAAACTGTCTTGTTTGTGTTTTTAATTAATACTTTGTTGAAAGTGTTCTAGGAAAGTTTCCGAAGTTTTCAAAATCAAAAATTTCTTTTTCAGAATGGAAAAAATAAAATAGTAAAATAATTAAATTATGTTAGGGTAAAATGTCATTTTTAAAAAATGTGGGGGTACAGATTAACTTGGGGCATAAAGTAAAGTTTTCTCCAATCCGTTCAAATTTTAATGGATTGGTTTTGTCTTTCAACCAAGAATCATCGCCAAAATTGACCGGACCAACGCCGCATTTATGGGGGTTGGGTTAGATTGGATTGTGAATTGTGTTTCAAATAAAAATATTTTTAATGATATTTTTCATTTACGAAATTTATAACATTTTTAATACAATTACACTTTTATAACACTAAAATTGAATGAACACATCATATAATATCTAATAAAATTCATCAACACGACATAACATTTGATAATGTTATAATATTCCACAAGACACATTATTTATATAAAATATATAAGTTTCAAATTATAAAAGAAATAAAACAACATTTAGTCTTAGAATTATATAACCTCGTTGATACAATGGTATTAGGGTAGAGAATAAAAAATTAATTGCAAATTATGTTAGTAGTGAGATATCGATTTTATATTTTATTTAAAATAATAATAAAAATGTAATTACTAATGAGTAATGACACATCAATGAGTTGAGTCAAAGAATTATCAAATTCAAATCCGATACATGAATCAAAATTATATAAATTATTGTAGATTGTGTTGAGTATACCATAAATAACTGAACTTAGATATATTTATAGGTTAATTTGATTTAAGTCAACAGAATCACGCGTCCGCTCACATCTATAAATACCTCTTAATTACACTAACCAATAACATTTTAAAACGGAGAGACTATCATATTAAAAATATGTGGTTGAGAATAATTCATCTTTAAACAACAACTAAGAAAACTTTTCAAACATTAAAGTTCCAACGCCAATAGAAAAGCAAGTTAGTTAAATCTCACACCAATAAAACCACTCTCAACCGAATAAATACTCTCAAAGAAATGCCACGAACACTAGCCAATTCTAAAATTAAAACAAAAATTCTCGATCCTTTATTAGTTAAGGCAAGGGATACATACTATCTACATTTGATAACACAGACTTATGATCTAAGTTATTTCATTACAAGATTTAAAACTGCAAAACAAACTCATATGTCCATGCCTCCAATAATAGTTTCATTTAGAAACAATATTGTAAATAAAAATGGGGTTAAATAGTTTTTAATCCTCATAAAATCTCAAATTTTTATTTTGTCTCTATAAATTCTTTCATGAATGTTTAATCCTTACAAAAAAAAATATGCATGCAAACTAAGTCTTTACAATTATTATTATTATTATTATTATTATTATTATTATTATTATTATTATTTTTATTATTATTAGAATATTAAAAAAAAATGCTAATAATCATGTAAAAAAAACACAAATTTCATCCTTGTGATTTTAAAATTTTTCTATTCCATTGAAACTATCTCCCTTATCATTACGCCACTAGTCTTTGTTATACAATTGAATGCATCAAAATGAATATATTACATAATTGTCTTAGATAAGTATTATTCTATTATATTTATTTGATTTTAATATGGTTAATAATATATTTATAATTTAATTTCAGTTTATTTATTTGTTAATTAATAAAATCAATAAATTAAAAATAAATATATTTAGAATATATTAATTAACTGAAAATTAACATATTTTAATAAATTAGAAATTAATTAACGTTATTAGATATTTTATATAATAAATAAATATTTAAATAAATTTATTCAAATTTATTAAAAAATTTACGATATTTTCAGTTTATTATTAAAATAAAATTATTAGTGTTATTTAAATAAATATATTTTAATTTAATAAATTTATTCAAATATTTATTTTATTTACTTTCAGTTTATTCATTTTATTAAATATTATTTATTTATTTTCAGTTTATTTATTTGTTAATTAATATAAATTAATAAATTAAATATATTTTAAATATATTAATTAATTAAAAATTAACATATTTTAATAAATTAGAAAGTAATTAACGTTATTAAATATTTAAATAAATTTATCCAAATTTATTTATGAAGTTAACGTTATTTTCAGTTTATTATTAAAAATTAATTAATTTTATTTCAATAAATATATTTTCAATTTAATAATTTCTTTACTTTATTTATTTTTAGTTTATTTATTTTATTAAATATTTTTATTTACTTTCAGTTTATTATATAAAACAAATTTATATATAAATTTTAATATCAATAATACTATAATATTATTAAACTGAAATATATAAATAAATATTAAAATATTAAAATATATTTATTTCATTTAATATATGAAACAATATTAAACTGATATTTATTTATAAAGAAATTAAGTTAATATATGAAACAATATAACAATAAAATTTTAATGTTAGTTAAGATAAATATTTATTATGTTAGTCTAGAAAGGCACGATTAGAATAAATATAAAAATTTATATATTGTTTAAGCCAACATATTTATAACAAATTAAGATGGTGCAGTGGCTTTGTAAGCTTGCAATTCGTTCCATAAATGACTATTATTAACGCTTAAATAAAAGTCTTCTAAAAATAAACTTAAAATTTGAATTTTCACTCTAACATTTTGTTATTTTTATATTGAATTTTCAGTTAAAAAGTTTATATTTAATTGTTTTCATATTAAAAACATCTCATTGTTTTGAAAATAAAATTATTCTAAATACTCTAACCATACTCTATTAAACATGTTTCATTCAACATGTACTAAAACTGTATGCTTGATTTTTTATGCAGACATTAAGTAGATGAAGTTTTTTTTATAAGATTCAAAAATTAAGAAATTATTTAATTTAATTTTTTTCTTTAAAAACAAATATTTCTCTTGTTTTATTTTCTTTTTTGTTGAATCAAGTGGCCTAAGAATCAATTGAGTATCTTCTTTTTTGAGAACTTATTATTGTAGTATTATTTTTAGCAAGACTTATTGTAACCGGTGTGATGAGTTGTAGAGAATGATTACCAAAAAAAGTCAAAAAGGCAATATCCATGACACTATACACGCGTCAGCATAGCCAGCTCCCAGCACGTTGTTTTCCATTATACTTTTGACCACACTTAAATCTTTCATTACCAAGCATAAGGGTGGACACTTAGATACTTTCTATGCAAACGGTTTAAATAGATCGGGTTGTTGATTACTTGATTCAATTTGATGGTATAAAATTGATTAAAAGGGGTTTAAATAGTTATTTTAGATCTACATAAACCAATTCGATGAAACTCAATTAATATTTTATTATTATTATAGATTATTTATCCAGAAGTGTATATTATTGATATTTTATTTATCATTATTAATCTAGTAATGACATTGGTTATTCTCAAGAATACAAGAACATATAATATTAAATTGAGTGTTATTTATTGTGGTTTAAAAGTATAATAATGATAACATTAATATAAAAGAATTTTAGAAATCACTAAAAACAAATAATTTTTGAAGCCTCTAATAAAGTTGCTTAAGAGAAAGCGCTTTTAAAAAATTGCTTAAAATGCGCATTGTGGTTTCAAGAAAGCGTCAAAAAAGCTTACTTTCATAGGAATTTGAAATATCTAACCTCTGAAAGCGCTTTTGAAAAGCCTTATAAGTGGTCATTGAAAGCGCTGAAAAGCGCCTTATGTTAGCCTTAAAACAGTGAAACAACATAGGCTCATTTCACACGAAAGCGCTTTTAGAAAAAAGCGCCTATATCCGCCTACGAAAGCGCCTTATATCGGGCTTAACACGATTTCTTTCCGAATCCCATTCTCCGCATGCTTCATCTTCATTCTTGATGCGCTCATTCTCTCTGGCTCACTCACCGCCGCTCACTGCCCACCACCGCCGCGATTCTCTTCGCCTTGTAAGTTTCTTCTTCTCCATGGCTTCTCCGATTGTAGTTCCAAAACAACATGTTCTCTCTGCTTCGATTTCCGAAGGGAAATGTTGTTAGTATTTATCTATGAAATGCATTGATAAAATACATTGATAAAGGTTATGTTGTTGCTGTTAGTATTTATCTATGAAATGCATTGATAAAAATACATTGATAAAGTTGTTATGTTGCTGTTAGTATTTATCTATGAAATGCATGCAAGAAGTTCAATATAGATCATATTACTAGCTTAAGTATTGGAATCAAGAATATGGTATTGTTGAGATTATATTTCTAGCTTACTAGTTAGTTTAGGATTGAATAACTTATTGTTTGTTTGTGTACATTTCAAATCAAAAGGATGTTTGACAATGTAAGATGCTTTGTGTATTTCAAATCAAAAGAATATGGTATTGTTTAGGATTATATTTCTAGCTTACAATTTAGTTTAGGATCGAATAACTTGTATTGTTTGTTTGTGTACATTTCAAATCAAAAGGATGTTTGACAATGTAAGATGTTTGTGTACATTTCAAATCAAAAGAATATGGTATTGTTTAGGATTATATTTCTAGCTTACTAGTTAGTTTAGGATTGAATAACTTGTATTGTTTGTTTGTGTACATTTCAAATCAAAAGGATGTTTGACAATGTAAGATGTTTGTGTCCATGTAAGATGTTTGACAATGTAGAATCTCTCTATATGTACTACTGTTACAATGTAAGATGTTTGTGCCCAGATTTTGTTACGTTTGATTTATAGGTTGTATTAAATTTGGTTTATCATGTTAGTCTCACTTACATTCATTCATCCTATTTTATAATATAAGTTTTCTTTTCTTTGAATTAGCAGCGCTTTCCTTAGTTCGACGTACGACGACGCTCATTCTCCTCCGCTCTTTGAGTTCGATAAATCCGAGGTAAATTTCTTCCTCAAATTACCGGTATTGTGATGAATTTGTCTTAAATTTCCTTATTGTTGCGTTTTCTTGATACGGATCCATTCCGTATACTTTGCATTTTGACAAACGTAGTATACTGCTTTGTGCACTAATTAGTTGATATGGATAAGACATGGATGTATTCCAATCAATTGTCGAAAGACTACGAGAATGGTGTTTCGGAGTTTGTTAAGTTTGTTGTCATACGCTAAAGACCCGAGTCGAATGACATGTCCTTGTTTGTATTGTCGTTATAATCGAAGTCGACGCAGCTGGTTGGCATCGCATTTAATATGGTATGGAATTGCTAGTTATACATGTTGAATATGCATGGTGAGAAATGTAACGGAATGTTGAATCGGGGACAGAGACCTATGCTTCAAATGACGATCGCACAAATACATACGATTATGATCGAGTCGAAGAGATTGCGTAAGCGCTTGAAGAAGATCTTAACGATTGTCCCAAAATGTTCGAGAGGTTGGTAAGCGATGCGAGAAACTGTTGTATAATGGTTGTACAAAATCACAAGATTGTTCATGTGTTAAAGTTGTACAACTTAAAGACCGACAATGGATGGTCGGATAAAAGTTTCACGAGTTATTAGCCCTTATGAAAGATATGCTACCAGAGGATAATGTTCTTCCCAATCGAACGTATGAGGCCAAAAGATGTTGTACTATTGGCATGAGCTATGATAAGATACATGTGTGTCCTAAAGATTTGCTTTTGTTTCAAACGAGTATGCATCGTTAAATGAGTGTCCTAAATGCGGTGCCCTCGATATAAGAAAAGTTGTCTCCGCAAAAGTCTTATGGTATTTTCCTATAATCCCGAGATTTAGACGATGTATCATAGTGAAACCGATTCAAGACACTGACTTGGCATTCGGATGAAAGAATTATTGATGGAAAATTTCGACATCCAAGCAGATTCTCCATGCAAAGGATGAAAATTGATAATGATTATCCCGAATTTGAAAAGAAGCAAGAAACCTTCGCTCAGCATTGTTCATCGATGGAATGAACCCACACGTATTCAAAGTATCTCGTGATAGCACATGGCCTGTGATTCTTATGATTTATAACTACCTCTGTGGCTATGTATGAAACGTAGTACATGATGATATCTATGTTAATTCTCGGCCTAAACAACCAGGAAATGACATATACGATACTTGGAACCATTAATCAAGATTTGAAGATTTTGTGGAGAACGATGTGGAGGTTTATGATGGTTATAGGAAAGAAAGTTTCAACTTGAGGGTGATGTTGTTTGAACAATTAACGATTTTCCAAAGATAATGGAAATCTATCTAGTATAGCATTAAAGGTGAAAAGTGTGTCCTGTTTGTGAAGACGAAACCGATACGCGATTGAAACTTTGTCGCAAGAATGTCTTTCGCCATCGAGATTCTTAACTTCTAAACATCGTCGTGGATGGAGAAAACGCTCAATGGAGATACCGAACAACGAGCTCTACCTGGATTGACAGTGATCAAATTTTTGAAAAGGTGAAAGATGAATATTCAGCTTACAAGCCTTTTGCACATAAAGTTGTCATGTGGGTGGAAGAAGAGGTCCATTTTTTTGAATGCCATATTGGAAATCTTTGCACGTAAGACATTTTCTTGATGTGATGCATATTGAAAAAATGTATTTGAGTGTTATTGGTACGTTACTCAATATAAAATGGAAGTCTTAGGATAAACTTAAAGCAAGGAGGACATGGTGCATGGGAATAAGAACCGAATCGGGACCCGTGAAGAAAGGAAGACGGACATACCTACCACACTCCATGCTTACACTCTATCTAGAAAGGAGAAAAAATATTGTGTAATTTTCTGTGAAGTTAAAGTTCCGTAGGCTACTCATCGATATTAGAAGACCTGGTCTATGAAATACCTCAAGTTAAAGAGTTTAAAGACGCATGATTGCTATGTTATAATGGAACATTTTCACCGATAGGTATACGCTCTATTCTTAAAAGGTAAGAAGCAATATCTAAATTGTGTTTTTCTTCAAGTCAATTTGCAGTAGGTGATCGATTCCGAGATCTTACCAACATTGCAAAAAGAAATAGTTGTTACTTGTGTGAGCTTGAAATGTATTTTCCTCCCTCGCTTTTTGACATAATGGTTCATCTTGTCGTTCATCTTGTGAAAGAGACACAATTGTAGGACCAACTTATATGAGATGGATGTATTCTCACGAACGTTATATGAAAATATTAAAAGGGTATGTGAAAACCAAGTCGACCGAGGGTCAGATTGCCGAAAGATACATTGTTGAAGAAGCGGTTGAGTTTTGTAATCGAATATTTGTCAAATGTTCAATCAATTGACTCCCCAAATCTCATGTTGTTGAAAAAAGAAGGTAAGAAGCTAATTGAAATAAAGTTGTGATGAAGATCAAGGGTCGAACGATCAAGTGCATTTGTATGTTTTGCACAATAAGATTGAGGTCGAGCCGTATGTTGAAATGCACAAGGGTGTTCTTCGAGGTTTAAATTAATAGAAATGAGAATTGGATTGACGAGAGCATAATCAAGTTTCATACCATAGTTTAAGGAACATATTTATTCAAAGTATCGCTCGATCTCACCTCAAGAATGTAAAGGTTGAGATGTTTAGCATATGGTCCAAGTTTGGTTGGTTTTCTTATACATACGCAATTAATGGATATACATTTTATACCAAAGAGCAAGATGATAAAAGTACTATGCAAAATAGTGGTGTCACCTTGGTAAATAAGCAATGCACATATCAAGTGTGAAGGACTTAAACCGAAATTTGCAAACCTGTCAGATTTTGGGGTTATTTGTTACTGGGTCTTTGATTACGAGAAATTTAGATTCCTATATTCGGTTGCAAGTGGGTTGAAAATAATAATGGTATACGGATGGATAAGTCGATTTTAAGTGGATCTTAACAGATGGGTACAAAGATGAGCCTTTCATTCTAGCCTCTCAAGCTAAACAAGTGTTCTATGTCACCGATCCGACAAGTACGAAATGGTCTATAGTGCTTTTCTCTAACAAAGTAATTGATGAAAACATTGGAGATCAAGGCGATATTGGTGTTGACATTGAATCTTTACCGTAAATGATCAAAATGAGAATGAATCATGTATTAGAAATGATCATAATTAGGGTATTTGGATCAATCCAACCGTCTGCTTGTTAAGAGACTAGTAGAACATATTCCTACCAAGAAAAGAAAGAAATGTTAGTGAAAAGGTAATAGTATATATAATTATAGACTATATCATTCAATAAAATTTATATATATGTCATTTCATTTTTTTCATTATAGTATAATATATATAGCCTATATCATTCAAGAAAATTTAAATATACGCATTTCATTTTTCTTTATAGTATTTATGATTATGGAATTTATATATGTCATTTAATTTAATTTTTCTTTATTACAGTCAAATGGCTAGTAATCAAGATAATTCGTAAAATGTTCCACAAGGAGATGTTCCACAAGATACTTGATAAGGATATCACACGAGGCATAACTATCATGCAGGAATCATCAATGATAGAGATAGAGGTATTACATAATGTAGATTGGAATAATGATGACCAACTAATTGGGTTTAATTTAAAGTCGACAAGCTACATCGGTACGCTTGTTCGTAGCACATTCGATCACCACTCCTAGATGGAAAAAGGAGAGTTGGACGAGGCTAAAGAAAAAAATTGGACCAGATAAAGGTATCATATATGGTTGTTGTTATTTGCTTTATATAACGATAATGTTTTTAAATTATATATACTAACACCCTCTATGCGTATGTTTTTTTGTAGAGGTCCTTTAACATTGAGATGCCGCAAAAGTATATAATGGGTTCCGGAAAAAGACACAGAGGGTGGAGAACTTTTTGACAAATAAGTTTTAAAGACGAGGAAGGAAATTTTGTTGAAGAGGATCCCTAACGCCCAAAGAAATATGAGAGCTTCATTACGCCCAAGAATGGGTTGCTTTGTGGCCAAAGAAGAGACGAGAATTTCAAGAAAGTGAGTGCCAGAATCGCGAGAGAGTGTCAAAACCCGCATATCCATATAAAAAGGGCGTTTGGGATATGCACGCTACAGTGAATAAATTGTAAGTAAATATCAATTCTACGATCTTATTAATTCTCTCAATGTGTTATAATTGATGATTTTATTATTTGTAATAATGCGTAGTTGGAAGAGACGCAGTGACGAAGCATCACTACTGCACATGTGTTGTGGAAGGAAGCTCAGTTGGCGAGATCGAGTTGTTAATCCCGATCCAACATGTTTATGATGAGTGTAAGTATAACATTGTGTCTTTAATTAAATTATATTAAATGTTTATTAATATATAATTAACATTGTGTCTTTAATTTCGATATTTAAATGAATTACGTGGAGATTATATCGCAACCGGATCCACAGTGTGACCTGTGATATCGTGAGCGTGACTCAATGAAAGCACTATGTGTGTCGAGTATCCAGACAAAGTGAGGGTAAAGGTCAAGTGACTCCTACCCTCCGTATAAAAATCCAAGAAAAAATCCTAGCAATGGTGCAAACATTGCAGATTTAAGCACAAGTCCGTGAACCGCAGAGGGACAAAAGAGATATATGGCGAAAGAGCAGCTCACAAATGAAAGAAACTAGTGACAAGGCTAGTATCAATCACAACATAAATTTCCGTAATTAAGATGATAATCCATTATATTATAGAAAGTATAATTGTAACGGTTATTATTGGTTATTATTGTCAACATTAAAGGAAGTCTAACTTATTAATGGTTTAGGGCATTTCATGTCACATTGTACTATCGTCGCCGACTTATCGTAGTTGCAAGGAAAATGCACAACACCGGAGATTTAATTCACCATAGACTACCCCGGATGGCCACATGAAGGTATTGGTTGGTGTTGTTTTAGATATGAATGCATTGCTACATTTGACGTGACATTGTTATGAGACCACATCATGCGAGATGCGAGGATCTTTGTGGCATGGCCATCGCCTCATCTTCATAGATGATCGTGTATGTTGAAACCATTATGAATCTTTAAGTATTCAACCCATCTGACCTCAATTTTTACATGGTATTTTAGACCTACAAAACCCGCATCTAAGGATAAAGGGATTTTGCACGCAATGTCAGTGCATCAAAAGAGAGGTACGTTTAAAGTGTTAATTTTATGATCAAAATAAAAAAATGCATAACTTTGTATCTTACATAAGTCTATATGATTTTTAGGTACCTTTTCAAGAGTCACAACAGAGCCAGAAGTTGGTAGGTTCCACCTAAGAAAAGGGTTCCTGTCCCTGAATTTGGTTTAGATTTTCAAATTCTGAACACTAGTTGGTACATCGATTGATGAATGATGGTATTCACAAATCGATATGGATGTAATGTGTCTTTGGTTTTCCATGTACCAAACAATTGACTAGAGGACATGGAACAAATATTTCATCATCGAGAATTAGGTCGCAGTGATGCACTCGCATATCCAGAACCCGATCAATATATTATTTAATTGGTTGAACATTTTTAAACATTTAATTGAAATAGTCTAATATTAATTATGTTTTATTTAAGGATGTTATTTGAAAAATTGATGCGCGGAATCAATTGTCAAATAGATTTCGCTTCATGTCTTCCTCCCGTGTCATGAGCAACAATTTCTAGGAACCGATTCAAAGTAGAGAGTACTGGTCGATAGATTCATGACAACCGCAATACAAAAGCTTGTATTTTTTGGCGTATAATACGTTAGATTTTCATTCTAAGTTCCTTTAATATTTGTATTTTACATTGTAATTCGCTTCTAAATTGTTGCTTTAATTTATAGATGTCACCTTGTTGCTTGCTATCGATCCCATAAAAGAATTCATTACCCGAATTCATTGACGTGATTGGACAAATTATTCGAAATGAAGCTAATGATTGATACGTAAGTGGCATTATTCTAAATATTCATTTGTGTTTATATATTTAACTATTTCTATGTCATTGTTCTAAATAAATATTTTAATTTTGTCAGCTCAATACAAGTATTCCATGTCAAAGGGAAGCACGGTACCACGGTCTAAATCAAACAACATTAATTGATCAAAGCATGTGTATATTAATTTCCACAATTTTGCTTATAATATTTATGCTACTTCATAAAACAATACATCTATATATTATTATTTGTTTTTCTATGTAAAGTCCTCAACAACAAAACGGCATAGATTACAGATACTTCATTTTGAAGTTTATCAAAGAAATCATTCAAATGAATGAAATCGAGATTCCAATCACTGTATGGATTTATAACTTATTATGGATTTATACTTTATTTTATTATTTATCGGATTTTGCATACAATTTATTACTTTTAACTAAATCATGCATATTTTTGTTTTGTTATGTAGTATTTTGATCAATACAAGTTTCCATATTACTCGAAACTTCAATTGGAAGAACTCAAAGAGGAGTAAATCAATATTTTATCGAGCTAAGAATCTTATAAGGTATGAATACATTGTTATGTGAAAATGGTTATGAATACATTGTTTTGTCTATACACACTGCATGTTATTATGGTCATATATCTTGGGATCGGACCTTGGATATATATGTACATTAGACCGACGATTTAGTTATATAACCCATTTGTTAGGTTGATTTTGTTACGCTTAAAAACATGTTAATTGAATTACAATGGTGTATATATGTTTTGGATATGAATGGTATATAATGGTATTTGTATATAATTTTAAATTTTGTATTTGATAACACTGATATATAATGGTATTTGTATATAAGATTGTAAATTACCGTTTATGAATTACGTGTTTGTCGCAAAAATGCAAGTTTAGAAATTTTTTAATTTTTATTTTCAGAGAAAACCTATGAAAGCTGCTTAAAGCGCCTCAGGTGGTGATATGAAAGCGCTTTTTGGTTAAAGCGCATTCATATAGGCCACTATGAAGAGAGCTTTTAAAAGCGCCTTCGAGGCTCTTTATGAAAGCGTTACCAAAGCGCCTCACAGGTGTATCTATAGTTGAAAAGCGCTTATAGGCTCCAAGAATGCCTTTATGGCATTCTAGAGCACCTATGAAAGCTGCCATAAAAAAAAGTGTTGCCTTAGGTCTACTTGATGAGAGCGCTGTGAAAGCTATTTGTAACACCCCAATATTACCCAAGGTTTTATATGCAAAAATCGAGTAAATTAAAATTTCAAATTCAATACGAGGAATCACACCTTCAAAACCAAATCACTTTTAAACAGCTTTAAAGTATAAACTTGATACATAGCATCGCTTGAAAACATAAATTGATTCATAAAAATCAAAACATCTTCTTTATTAAACTTCCTTAACAAATCATATTTTCATAAAGTATGATTCTTATTTACAAAAGGAAAACAACAAGACAACATAATTATTCCCCGAGTGCTACGTGATCGTGAGCGACACCGACTGACTAATAGCTATAAACTCCGTCTTCATAACCTCGACGTTACCAATATAAAGGTACGGCGAAACAAGTAAAGGGTGAGATACTCCAAAACATATAATTAAAGGCATGATAACATATATATATAGTATTTGGAATCATAAAAGATATAGATTAAAAAGTGCATTTCAACACCTAACCAAAACTCACTTACTCCAATCGTCATTCTAATGTGTATAATCTACACTTTATCGTCATAACCTCATCGGCATAAATCATCACAACAACACATAAATGTTCGTTACCACAAAATCATCACAAGTCAATACGTCACTAATCAACACGGCAATCATAGACGACAACATCAACCAATGCTAATAACATAAGCAACATAAATAAAACCATCACAAATTGACTAAAGCCCATCGTCACAAACATCATCACAAACATCATCACATCATATTTGCATTAAGCATTTCATCAAGGTTAAATCATCGCCAAACTCATCATTTATATTCATCACATAGTTATCATGAAATTACCAAGTCATATTCATTTCATGTTCATCATAAAGATCATCCATCAATTAAAAACCCAACGCCAAACAACTCAAACATAAACATAACCGACTCCATGAGACACGACTATGTTATGCATGTGGTATCCGTCTTTGTCCATAATTAGGAGCACTTGAATAAAAGCCTCGCCGCTGGCATAAAAGCCTCGCCGCTTGGCATAAAGCCCATCGTCGCTAATGCAATGTATGTGACTCGACAATAAAACAATGTAACACAAAAACATCATCATCGCTTATCAAAATTGGCATAAAGCCCACATCACCATAATTTATCCAAATCAAGATAAATATATCATCGCATCATATTTGCATTATGCAAAACGTCACATATAATTCATCGTCATCAAAAGTCATGCATTTACAAATCGAAGCATTTATTAACAACATCGATATAATCATCACATCATCATGTACAGAGACATATATCATCGCATCGCGATATCAACAAGTATTTATTAATAAATACACCATCGCAAACATTATGTTTATTCACACCGCATCATTATCAATTAATTTATCAAATTCAAAACGGAAAAATAGTCAAAACATCAATAATCATCGCGAAAGTCATTCTTAATAACCGACTAATCATAATCATCAACATCGAAACGGATTGTCCATACGTGTTTTAAATCTACTAAAACGCAATCCGATTCAATTTAACCGTAAATTGGCCTAATTCGGGTCATCTCGTAAAACTGTAATTTAAAAACTAACTCACCACTACGTTCTACACGTCGAACTTAGCTAGCACGCAATTGCTGAATTCTGAGCAACCGTTCCGCCGAATTCCCCATCAAATCGGAACATAATCAAGTTCTAAATTTAATCGCTAACTTATGTCCTAGTTATATTTTATTACTAACTAGTAGTATATGGATTTATGAAATGTGAAGAAAGTAAACAAACTGAAAAATTATGCAAAGAAGTTATGCAGAAAACAAAACCTAAGTAGAAAATGCAGAAAGAAAATTTCACTTCCTCCATGTCATAGAAGGGACGAACGCCCCATGCCCCTAAAAGAAGGGAGCGGACGCCATAAGGGGGACGGACCCTCCATGGGAGGTGGGTGCCTCCTTGCCCCACGTGTCCCCACTTCTTCTTCTCCAAAGGTTTTCCTAATTTTAGTTTTTCCGTTTTTTCTTACAATTTCTTCATTTTACAACTTCCATTTTTTAACACTTCTAGTTCTTTTCAAGCTAGTACCAAACCACCCATAAACCATACTCCTAACTCAAAATCTCAAATCATTTCAACAATCACACATACAACTCATAAACCACAACACCAATTTCTATCCCAAACTCACAATATATCTATCAAACCCTAATTATAGGAAGTGGAAATCAAACCCCTACCTCTAGTGATCGGAGATCCTCGATGATTCTACAAAACCAATCCTCAAGCTTGCTCATTCTCTTCCTTTCTTCTTCTCTTGTTTCTTCTCCCAAAACCCTTTCTTTCTCCCTTGGTTACTATGTTTGGTTTTGGTGTTTTATGAAAGGAAAGAAAATGAGGAAAATTGGTTTTATAAGGGTGTACTCTTACTAGCCAAGGGTGTAAACCCCATTTCTAAAAAATTACTCCTCACACCCCTATCTATTAAATTAACACACTAATAATATCTAATAATATTATTAATCCAATTCATTAGAATAATTCGGAATTAAATATCGGATCCGAATGATATTTTACCGAACCGAACGGAATAAAATCGGATCGAACGAAACGTCGCCAAATATATTAATAGATATATCGATTAACATAAATATTCTCGTCGCAAAATAAATATCGACGGTAACCAAAATATTAATATAATATAATATAATATTAATTAAACGTGCAAGCATAAAATTTTAATAGGTAGGCCTACGAAAGCGCTTTTTCTAACAAAAGCTACTGCTAAAATTCAGCAGCACCTACTAAAAACGCTTTTAAAGCCCAAAAAAGCTTTTCAGAGGGTCATTTTGGCATAGTGAATGTAATTATGTAATTGGAAAAAACAAAGCGTGAATCAATGGTGAAATATAGTTAATTGGAGAAGATGAAGTGAAAGTTAATTGAGAGAGAGATAGGGGGAGGGGAGGAGGGAGAGAGAGAGAGTAATAAAACAAGGATCAAACATTACAATAAGAGAGTATAAGAAAACAAGTTGGAACCAAAACAGGTCTAAAAAATAACTAAAAAGCACAAAACACGGGGAGGAAATTTATTTCTCAAAACGGGGTAATCGATTTCTCAACTCATAATAGAAATGGAAAATGGAAATTACACATGGAAATCGATTTCCCCAAACTAAGTAATCGATTTCCTCTTCGAAACTTTGAATTTCCATATTTTCAAAAGTGTTTTTTCAATAAGTTGTTTTTGACAAACCAATTTCAGAAGCTTTCACAATGTATTTGAATTATTAAGGACTTCCAATACACCATCTTAATTCAAATGCTCAGAGTTCTTCATGCCTAAACACATCACAAGTTTCTTGAACACCACATTTGTTACACCTTTCATTAGCATATCAAGAAATTCTTCTTCGCCTGATAGTATCCTAACCTCACTGGCCTCGCATATACCTGATCCTCAAGTAATGAAATACCATGTCGACATGCTTTCTCCTCCCATGTGTTATGGATTCCTTGCAAGATTAATGAGGAAACATTAGCAACCAAGAGTGTGACAACTTCTTCAACCTTGTTTCCCAACTCTTCCAACTGATTCACAAGTCATACAACCTGACAGAAACACACACAATAACTCAATGATATAGTCAGCCTCACAAGAAGAGAGTGTCACCACATGTTTCTTTTTAGAACACCAAGAGATTGGAGCTCTGCTGAACATAAGGACATAACCAGACCTAGACTCGAAAGGCCCTTATCTTCGCAAGACCAATTGGAATCCTTGTAACCGAGTGCAGGAATGAAAATTCCACAGCCAAGAGTTCTTTGATGTAACTTAAGATCCTATTAACTACTGTACAAGTAACGTAATGATCCAATTAAACTCCTATATTGTGTTGGATCCACATTCTGCTCGTCATCACTTTTGGACATCTGCAACCTAGCTTCAGCAAGTGTATTGGAAGGATTGCAATGTTCCATATGACACCTTTTCAAAACCTCAAGAGCATACTTTATTTCATGCATGAGTAATCCTAACTTTGACTTATGGAACTCCGTGCCAAGAAAGTAAGTAATGATTCCAATGTCACTCATTTCAAAATCCTCCATAAGCTAGTTTACTCCTGAACTTAGAAATACTCACTTCATTTTTATCTGTGATCAATAATTCGTCCACATACAAGGAAAGTATGCTCACATATTTACTTGCATCTGTCTTAACATAGACACCATGTTCGAAAACACATTTCTTGAAGTCAACTTCAACTAGGAAACCATCAATGCTTTTATTATAAGCTCTAGGAGCTTGTTCTAAACGATAAAGCACTTTCTTAAATTTGTAGACCCTTCCCTATTGATTTGTCACAACAAAACCAGGGAGATGCTATACATAAACTTCCTCCTTAAATGGACCATTCAAAAATGCGAATTTTACATCCATTTGATAAATTGACCAATTTTTTTCTATTCTTAATACCAACAACCAGCTGTAAGGTTTCTATTTTAGTTACAGGTGCAAACACCTCATCATAGGCTATACCTTCTATTTGCAAGAATTCCTTCGCAACTAGTCGAGCCTTATGCTTGCAATTTTTCCTTTTGATTTGCCTTTACTTTATAGACCCATCTTACTTCGATTATGATGTCTTCTTCATAGATTTTACAATTGTTCACCAACTCGAAACACACATGGAGTCATGATATCTCGATTGCTCGCTTGATCTCCGGACGCAAAACATTATCGAATCCTTTATACACCTCGAGAGCTCACTTTGAAGTATACTCACCACCATCAAGCTTCCTTACTTCAACTCTAGGAACTCAATCTCCTTCTTTCTATGCACATGCTCTGGAAAGTACTTCCTCAAAATACCTCCCTGAACACAACCTGTAAATATCAACCATTGTTGCCGGGTCCCGATTTAGTATCGACCCACCAATCATTAGCTTCCTCGGCCACTGACAAGTACTGTTAACTGCACCTGCAAGCCATGCCCCAAATATTCACTCGATTTTAGCCGGACAGGCTTCATCGTATCGAACCTACCTTTAATGAAAAACATATTCTTCCTCTGAAACGTCTCAAAGACACGAGTCCCATCATTCTCACTAGCATTAGGCTGTTGTTGTATAGCTTGAGCAATAGCTTGCAAAGAAGCAACAATCACAACATCATTCTTTCTAGCCGTTTCTCAGTTCCACGTCAATAACAAACACTTAGGTTAGAATCTAATTCAATAACATACACTATCATACACTAAAGACTCAATAACCTGGCCGGACAGACTGACCTACTATGATACCACTAATGTTACACTCTTCTAAATCCAAGGAATTTTTGTAATTATTTAAATATATATTAGAGTACATCACCAACGAAGGTGTCACATCTTCAAAAAAAACATCATAATGATATATCCTACACCATAGCACGGGTTGCGACAACTATACACCAGATAATATGCATTTAGCATCTCCAAATTATTGCAGCGGAAATCATAAATCTTAAAACATACTTAATTCGGATACTTCATATAATTCATCAAAATAAACATCATGATCCAATTCAGATATCAATACCATAACAAGGCAAGTTAGAAAACACCAAAGTAAACAGAGACATATAGTTCTCAATAAACGCTCTCAACCTCGATGTTACATATCAGAGAAAAACTCCCATAATCTACTAAAATCAAATAAAATGCATCATGAAGCTATCCTCTAAGCTCCTACATACTACTCTTGATCACCTGAGCATTACCCACGTGGAGGAAAAATTCAAACAAAAAGGGTGAGAAAATCATAATTATTATATAAGACATGAGGAATATATAAAGCAAAATATGCACATACGTAAGGTATCATGCTTCATTACTTCTTCTTGTTGCACTCACAACTTCACCAATTCAATAAGATACTAACATGTATATCATCATATACAAAGTATCATCATTCAACAATAAAACACATCAAATGCAATGTCATATAGAATGTAATGCATCACTATAGACTCATGCATGTGGTACCAAAACGTCACTGATGACTCAATCATCTTTAATCTCCAAAGATCCCCACCAATACGATCAATTCCCACTTGGAACCAGAGGGTTTCACTATTTCACCCAATCCACACTATGGGATTATTGCCTTCACTTGACAATTTTCCTAACAACATCATTGGACCGAAGACCTAATTACTATCATTGGATTGAATTCCTACTATGTCATGAGTGCAATGATATGCAGCAACATAAATAATACGACTAGTCAACACGTATCACTATTCATCAATCATCTAAAGCATCATCATGTCATTAAAGGAATTAAAACAAAATCATTGCATCATCATATAAATCAATACACCATCATATACATTTCATAATCATAATTATGAATCAAATTATCATCAATCGTCATATCATCATAATACTTCATTATCACAAAACATCATAGCGATTCAACGCGGGGAAACTAATTCTATCCTAACTTAGGTGTACTATAATTATCCTTATTATTCTTCATTTTAATCCATATAAATATAGTTCATCATGTTAGCTATCCAACACTTCAAACGGAAAATCAAACGGAGTCCTGAAACTCAAGCTATGGCCTTTAGAAAAATGTGTCAAAAGTTGGATGTCACCCGAGACCGCCAGTCTACCTTTAGTGAAAGCATACTAAATCTTGAACTTGTATGAGTCGACTCATGAAACCTTCAGGTTGATGCATCAATTAAATTTGAGGAATTCGTCACGGTATGCTTCGTGTCGACCCCTCAGGCTCGTGTCGACTCATGTTGTTTTGTGCTAAATTGTTCTGTGATTTTACTACATTATAGGTCCTAAAACATCATCTAATCATAGGATTCATCATCTATTAACCTCCTATTTTTCTACAACAATCATACATCATTTTGGGCATCAATATTCATATCTAATTCATCAATTCCTCGTCCAATATAACCAATTCATCATTCACAAAAATCTAAGTCAATTCTACCAAATCCAAACCTTAAATCAAACATAATAACAATGATAAAATTCCCCTTACCTTAATTTATAAATGAATCAGACTCCTCTTCGCGTTATACCAAAATCTCTTGGCATTCCTGTGCTCTAGTCTCTTTTCTCCATAGCGTCAATTTTCTCCCAATTCTTACGATCTCACAGAATGAGATACTAAACTATTTTCCCTAGTTTAAACCTTAGACCCCTAATATCTAACTTCCCTATCTTGTCCTCACTTATTCCTTCCAAATGACCATTTTTCGCTTACTTTCTATACACCATATATTATTCTATTTATTTAAATCCAAATAATTCTCATTAATCATTATCAAATCTAAATAATTCAAACTAATTATTTAAATTCTAAACCTTCTCATTATCTCATTCTACACCACACAATTCATTATCTTAAACATCTTATTCATTAAGTCATCGTTATTGCCTCACAAATGCATCACAAATACATATCATATACCATCATAAGGACTCACACAAAACACCAAAACATCATATATACCAAACGCTTCACAAAGAATCATATATTTACGCTAAACTAATTAATTAGTAATTAATCTAAAATTCGGGTTGTTACACCTCTTTTCGAGTCACATTATCCAATTTTCTTTGTAGGCACCTATTCAACAAATAGGAAGCTATAGAAACAACTTATCCCTATAATTCCTTTGGCTAGATTCTTCCTATCAACATGCTATGAACCATGATCATTATCGAATGATTGTTTTCTCAAGAATACAATACTGCTGAGGTGTATAGGGTGGCACAACCTCATGCATTATACCCTCCTCATCACAATAATTCCCTAACTCATTTGAGGTATACTCACCTCCGCCATCCGTTTTGAGAATTTTAAGTTTATGACCACTTTTCCTCTCAACCATGGACTTAAACTTACCGAACACATCAAAACTACATCCTTCCTCTCGATTAGGTACGTCCATGGTTTCCTACTAATATCATCGACAAGTGACAAAATACTTATTGCCACCATATGAGTCGACTTTCATTGGACCACACACATTAGAGTACACCACCTCAAGGTGATGTTTGGTCCTATGACATGCATCCTTGCTAAACCTAATCTTTTGTGACTTCCCTTGAAAACACTCTTCACATATCTCAGCTAGAACATTGATTTTTGATAACCTAGTTATCATACCATTCTTTTATAATGTGTCAAGGTCTCAAAAATTGAGATTTCCAAGACGGTAGTGCCACAACCACTCATCACGACTTGGTGTTGTAGCAAGACACATGTGCTTCATCGCTTTAAACTATATGTTGAAAGTATGATTGGCAATCGTGGGTGCTTTAAGGACTAAAACCCCCATTTCGCTCCAAAACGACAAAATATTATTTTCCATGTGAATCACATAATTCTTCTCAAGAAATTGGACAATGCTTACGAGATTATAATGGATTGCTAGAATTTAAAGCATGTATTTTATCAAGGAATGACCCTCTTCCCTTTTCATGATCAAAACATCACTGATCCTTTCATTACCAAAGTAATGTTATTCACTTGATTTCATTTTATTCTTCATGGCTTGATTGATTTTGACAAGCCAATACTTTATACTTATCACGTGTGTTGAACAAACAAAATCCAAGTATCATCATCACTTCCTTGAACTCCATCTCGAACCGTTACCATTACGTTTTGCTCCGAACTTGTTTCTGTAGCATTTTTCATACTACTGCCACTATTATCCAACAATTGTAGTTGCTATTGTTGATGCCCAACAACGTATTATGTCAATAATTCTCTCCATTATCATTACCGTATGTGTTATCATCATCCACCTCGTGTCGAGAAACCTTAGCCTCGTCGCTTTGATTTTCCCTTTATTTTGCATTACAATCTCTTGCGAAATGACCAAGTCTATGGCAGTTGTAACACTTCACATTACTTTTCTCAATATTCTTGTTGTATTTTCTTTGACCACTACATTTGGAGTTACTAACATCTCTTTTCCATATCAAAGCTTTCTAATTTTGTGGATCCTTTCCATCAAAATTATGGAAATGGTTTTCCTTCAATACCATTTTTATCGATCTTTTAATCTTCTCATTAAACCATGATCAATGAAATCTCTATTTAAGCTTTGTCATTTCTTCATTCATCCTTTGTTCATGAGCCTCAAGTGAGCTTTGAATCTCCTCGCTTCTCGATGTTAGAAGATCCTTTGATTCTTCGATTGCAACCACAATATTGTCGAATCTTGACATTAAAGAACACAAGATATTTAATACAACATTATCCTCTAAAATTCTAATATCAGATATGAGATGTCAAAGGTGGTGTCACAACACTAATATCTTTATGCAGAACAAAGAACAATAGAATACTAAATGCAAAAATTAAAATGACACAAGTAAATTGTTCACCCGGCTGGGCAATCACACCTACGCCTGTAGTCTACCAAGCCGTGGATGAAGTCCACTATAAGCAATATTAATTTAGAGTTAAACTCGCCCGCTTACAACCCCTCACTTAATCACTACCCAATGACCCTTCTAACTAAGAGCCTCTTAGATATGAGAAACCCTCTCACTCCCTCAATCACTCACCGTAATGATAAAATAACAAAGACTGAGGACACACTTCAAAGACATACCATCCTTGATTCAAACCTTATAGATGATTAAAACCATAACTCAACTAACGCCCACCCAAAGTATTAAACACCGGAGTGGCTCGAGCGTAATAAATAACAAAGACTTAAAACCTAAACTCGAACACAATACGCTCATCTTACTTCAAGATGGCCAACTCGTAAGTAAGTTTAGCTTCCTTTATACGAACAAAAACTAGGGTTGTCCCATAAGTCGATTCACATAAATTCTTCAACATTCCCTTTACTTTCACCATGAAAGTGGGATAAAATCTCTCCAAGAATGTTGCAGTATAGCGTTACATAACCTTGCTTATTTCGAGCAAACAATTAAAACAAATTGACTCCTAAAGTTTTTGAACTGAAAAACTAGTTCATTTCTGTAACACATGTCAGGACATCTGCTTTGACATCTTCTTAAAAATTGCTGATACATTTTACTTCACATGTTAAGGCATTCTTCGTGGTATTTTCTGAGCAGAATGTTTTACCAAAATTTCTGCCAAAATACATAACTAACAAACTCCCCCTTTGGCAAATGTTTGCTAAAACATTATTTGAGTATATAAGCCATACAATTTACATCAGCATCAAAACAAACATTTAAGCAAAGTCAGCATAATCAGATATGACAGCATCACATATACAGACATATATTAGAACAGCAGCACAATCACAATTCATCAAAGATACAGCGGAAAAATAAATGTTTGAACATCAGTTAGAACATCACATCACACAATCATAGTTAGATCACACAGTTAGATCACACATGCACACAGTCTACTACTCCTCCTCAAACTCATCTGCTTCAAAGATTCCATTAGTAACATCATCTCACAGTCAGCTCAGTCAGTTAGGCTCACAGCTCACATATTACTCCCCCTTTTTAGCCACAATATGCTAAAGAAATCACCAGAGTAACCTCATGAAAGATAGCAATATTGAATATTAGATTGTACTATCATTCATTGTTGTCTAGAGCTATATTTTTAAAGCTATTACATCATATCATTCATTGTGAAGCACATCAGCCAAAATTAACAAGGAGAAACCAAAACCAAAATAGGAGCCACAGAATCACAATTAGAACATCTTCAACTCACTTAATTATTTGCAGAATTAGCATATCCACCACTTCTATCACTGCTCGATTCATCATCAAAAGAACTTTTTCCTTCACCTTCAAAGCTATTTTCTTTCTCCTGCACTTCCTAAAAAACACTTGCAGCAATAGCCTTTCTCGTAACTCTAATGGTTTCTTCAAATTTTAGCTTTCTTGGCCGAAATGGACACAGATGACTTCATCAAGTTCTTACATGCTCTTAATTCAAAGAATTACA